>VXBN01011446.1:333096-358607 GCA_013397395.1 Sinosuthora webbiana
CAACTCCCGTCGTTCCCCGCGCCGCCCCCAAACCGCGCACCCCGCCGGGAGCTGTAGTGAGCCCGCGCCCACCCGCGCTGGCACGCGGGTGGCGGGGAACCACACTTCCCAGCGTGCCCCGCGCGCGCCCGGCCCGGCCCCCCGCGGGTCCCCTCAGCGGGGCCGGAGCCGCCACCCGTTCCTCACCGCCGCGCCCTCCCCGCAGGCTCCCCCCGCCCGGTTACCGATGTCTATGGCGAAGCGCTTGGCGTTCTCCAGGTTGCGGAAGATCTCGTCGGGCGGGAGGGTGATGCTCTTGTCCAGGCTGCCGTGACCGCTGCCGCGCCCGCCCCGCTCCGCCATTTTGAACGCGACCCGCTCCCTCCCTCACCCCGGCCTCATCGGCATGCAAATGTATGCGCATAAATCTGCATGGCAACGAGGCGGAGGCGCGGGGATCGGGCGGGGAGCGCGCGTTGGCCACGCCCATCGACGGGGGCGTGGCCTGAGGGACTCCGCGGTGGGCGGGGCCAAGAGACCGCGGGGGGAGCGGGGGGGACAGCCCGGGGACAGATCGGTGACACCCCGGGGACAGATCGGTGACACCCCGGGGAAGGCTTGGTCACACCCCGGGGAGCGCGGGGGACAGCCCGGGGACAGAGCGGTGACACCCTGGGGAGAGGTCGGTGACACCCCGGGGAAGGCTTGGTCACACCCCGGGGAGCGCGGGGGACAGCCCGGGGACAGATCGGTGACACCCCGGGGACAGATCGGTGACACCCTGGGGAGAGGTCGGTGACACCCCGGAGAGGGGAATGGAGAGGGGGGAATGGGAAGATAACCCCCCGGGGAGGGCAGAGAGACCCACCCTTGTCCCCTGTAGCCAAACCCCTGAATTTTAACCCCCTGACTGTTTCCAAGAGTTTTGTGACCCGGACACATCCCCAGGAATGTGAATTGTGCCGTGAGGTTCCTTGGAAAACTTCATCTCTTAATCAAAAGTACTTTCTGTGTGTGGTGTCCCTGCCTGTGACAAGGGGTTGGAATGAGAAGATATTTAAGATCCCTTCCAACCGAACCATCCCATGATTGTTTTTTTCACCCTTGCAGTGACCTTTCTTGGCTCTGAATTCCCAGAGAATTGGCTGCTCGGGCCTGCTGTTATTTTTGTCTCACATTGAGGGAGCTGGGGTTTGATATTCCCGAGCTATGGAAAACAGCATTGCAGGGGGTCCCGATGGACACAGAACTGGTGGGGAAATTCAGTGTCAAATCTGAGTATCTCTGCTTTCACTGAAATCTATCTCATGTCTGTTGACTACAGGGAAACCAGCTGTAAAAACTATTAAAAAAAAAAAAATAATAACTTTGGATTGATTAACCAGATCTTTATTTATTTTTGACCGTTAAAAGTTTCTGCAACTTCTGATGTTCAAGATAACTCTGGCACAGGTCATACATTGGTGCAGCTTGCACAGAACACATCAAAACATCCTCCAAGGACAGTAACAAATTCCCATTTTCCCCTTGGCAAAAGGGTACCAAAAAGTAAATATAATTTATACACCTGCCTTTCATGAAAGACTTTGATAAATATTTCTCTTATAATCCACAGCACAGCCGTAACTTTCAGTCCTACAAGGACATAAAAACGAGCTCCTGCCTTCACAAAAGGCACACACGCATCCTGAACCTCACAAACAGCCCTGGCTCGTGAGCAAGACATCCCGAGGAATTTCCTCTACACAGTTTGGGATATGGTTTAACCATTCTCAGAGCGTGCTCAATACAGACTATAAATATTATAGAACCCCTCGTGCCACCGTGGGAAGGCCAGATTCCCAAATGTGTCCGGTGGGACCCCGGGGCATCCCAGGTGTGGATGCCCTGGGACCCCGTGGAGTCAAAGGGACACTTTTGGGAATTCTGGCCGTCCCAGGGGTTACAGCTTTCCCAGCAGAGGTACAAGGACAACCTCGCAGAGGTTAAGAACACACATCGTTCGGCTCCGAACGGCCCCTGCAGCCCTCCCAGCAGGAGGATACAGCTCGCATCCCCTCAGAACAACTTTCCCTCCACGCGGTGGGAATCGTTGCAGTCCTTCCCGGGAGAAGGGGAGCTCACATCCAAGCAGAGCAATGACCTGCGAAAAGGGGAAACATTCTTCCCTACTCATGAGAGGAGTGCGGGCGACTTGTACAGCAAGTCATGGTCTCCTCTGGAACACGGGAAACGTCCAAAAATCACTCGATCGTGAGCTGCCGGTGCCTCCCGAGGCTTTGGAATGGCTTCGGTGCTGCTGGCTTTGCAGGAGGCTGGTGGCCGGCGGTGGGTGCGGAGGAAGAAGCAGAGTCCCCAGGTGCCACCTGTGACCTCCGGGAGTGGCAGCTCGGCTTCCCCCGCGTCCCTGCGCCCGTGGAACGGAGGGTCGGGAATTGCAGAGCCGCCCTGAGGGGCTGCCCGTCGGGATCGTCCTGCTGCGGGCTCTTGGCAGGGGCTGAAAAGCTGAAAGGGCAGCAGAGGAGAAAAGTGTTACACGGGGAGGCGCCGGCTGGAGTTTTTCCCAAAGGAAAAGGCAGTGAGAGGCACGGGGGATGTGATGGGGAGCACTCACCTCGCCCGTGTCCCGGGTGGCTCACAGCCGTCCCCGCAGGATTTCGCCTTTCCCCAGCTCGGAGTTGGGCTGCTGCCTGTGAAATCCCTTTTCCAGGAGCAGTTCCAGCTGCTGTAAATCCCATCCGGAGTTCCCGGGGCTGTAACACAGAAGGGGAAGAAGGGAAGGTGAGCAGCGAGGCTTTCCCTCCCCGGCTCTCGACACCCCAAAGGGTGCGGCCCTTCCCGGCGCTCCAGCAGATAGATACTCACCCTTGTGCTTCCCTCCGGGCCATGGGATGTCCAGGGAGAGAGCACCGTTCTCCCAAGGGCTGCTTTCAGCTCGGAGTGCAGAAGGGAGCCGGGATCTGCCCTATTTATACGCAGGGGCCGCATACAAAAGTCTGGGTCCGGAGCGACTCGGAGTTTCCCACAGTCGCCAGCCAATCCATGCGTGCCCGGGACAATGGGAAAGCATCCATTACAGCATGGCAAATTGACTGTGAATTGCCTGGGGATAATACCCCGCTCCCAAAGGAGCAGGTGGGCTGGGGAGTGCGGGACACAATGGGGTTTGGCATCGCGGCGCTGGGCAGGGAACGTGGGAAAGCGTTCGCCGTCATTATCATCCAGCTTCTGCCTGATGTTGGGAACGTCAACATCTCAATGTGCCGCCTTTTCCCAGGCTGTGTTGAAATTAAGCACAGAAGACTGATCCCAGGAAGAGATAATGCTCCGCGCCCCAAAGAGAGGTTGAAAAGGGAAAGATGCAGAATTAGAGGGACTAAACCCTTTCATTGACATTAAACCGTGCTTAGATGAATACAGTACCAGATAATTTTCAGGCAACGAGAGGCTAAAATCGAGGGAAGAGCCCTTCAAACAGTTAGCTTGAAATATTTTCTTCTCTATTGTTTAAAGTCCCTCTGTAAGTTATACCCAGAGCTCTTCCTCGCTTTTGTTCGGGTAATCTGGGCTTTCCTACGGCAGCCCGTGACATGTAATGATTGTGATGTCTTTCCCAAACACGTCCTGTTTAATTTCATGCCACTTTGCAAATGCCTCACTGTTCCTGAGTCTCCACCTAAATATATTTCCTGTTTACAGACAACCGAGAAGGAGTGAAAAGTCAATTCTTGCCTATTATTTTTCTATATTATCCCCTTTACAGGATGTGCCACAGGTGTGAGGCCCTCCTGTGACTTTGCTCAGTCCTGGGATTTCTCACCTCTGTGCCACATGTAATGAAGGGGAAAGGACCAGACAAGATCCTGGATTGGAGCTGCCTTGTAGCAACATTTTATGCTTTTTTTCCCCCAGGCTGTTTTAAGCTGCCAGCTCAGGTCTGCTGCCCCCTCCCAGCACAGCCCAGTACAAACCCAGTCATGTTTAGGATCTGTCAGTCAGGCATGGGAGGCCTCATGCAGTTTTTGAACACCTGTTTCTTACAACTACAACATCGATGAAAACCCTGCTTATTTCTTGTGTCTGCCTTTAAAAATCAGACAGGAAACCTCTCATTTACCTGTCAGCTCCAGGCAGCCAATTCCACCTGCCCTCAGCATCCCTCTCAGGGCCAAACCTGTGTCTGTGGATGCCTGAAAAGCAAAGTGTCCCAGCGCACAGAGGGCTGGTGAATTAAAGGATATAATTCTTCAAAAAATGATCCTGTAACCTGTTATTAATCTAAAGATTCTAAAGCCTTTTCCACTGCCTGGATCCTCGTGGATTTCTATAAGCAAGGTGTATTCCCTTCCCAGCCCAAAGACACTTTATGTTTAGATGGATCACTTAGGGTACAACAGTTTCAACTCTTGATGGTTGTCAAAACCTATAACTGCACACTGACCGTGAGCCCCATTCAAAATCGGCTCTCTGAATTATTTTGTCAGCCTGTAATCTGCAGTATTCCTTGGAGCTGGGGCTATCCCTGGCCGCATGTGCCTGTGCTGTTACTGCAGAGGGAAGTGAAGCACGGGATTTTCTGGATCCCTCCCGGGATGACGTGGGATGAAGGGACAGCAGGTCCTGCCACGCACCGTATGGGAAGGAGGATGCTGGCGGCGGCCACGGGGAGAGGGGAGGGAAGCTCTGACCCAATTTTCAGCCCTGGAAATATGAAATGAGCGGTTTTTAAATAATGCCACGCTGTCCGCAGCACAATGCCCCGGCCTCCGAAGGGCTAAACCAGCTCCCACTGATTAAAGGCTGATCCCTTCCTTGAAGGGCCGGGCAGATGGTGCCGCGGGCGTGGGCTCTCCCCGGGACCCTCCCAGGCACACTTCTTTTGTCAGCAGTTTAACACCGTGAACGGGAAATCCTGGGAGCTGTGGGCCGGCACCATCTGATGGGAATGGTGAACCAGGCACCCTGCCCTGCTGCCAACAGCCCTCTGCTCCCAAACTCCCTTCCCTTGGAAAGGGATCACAAATCTTCCATTCCCCCGTGCCTGCCTCGTCCGCCCTCTGTGTGCTGCTGCGGGCTGAGAGAAGCAAATATTCCCCCTGGTTGGTTTGGTTATTAAGACCTGAAAACTTAACAGCAACAGCATTTCCCAGCTGATGGTTGTGAATAATAAATTGTCTAGACTTGGCTGTCCTTACAGTATATTCCTTATGAAGTGCAGAATGCAGTTCCTGCAAGGATTTCAGTATGGAAGAATCATCCTCTGCTGTAGGACGTCCATTTAGTCTTTGTTAAAAGTCTGTAATTAGTTTGCTCAGTTTGGTCTTTTTTAAAAATCCCGCTGTTAGTGCAGCAGTCTATCCCCCTGAAATGTGTTTGTGCTCCAGATCCTCGTCCCTGTGCTCCATGTCCTTGGGAGGAGTTTGTGCCTTGGACTTTTGCTGCAGAGCCAGAAAGCTGGGCTGACTGAGGCTCAGAGATACGATTTTCCCTGGTTTGGGAACGAAGGATTAAAAGAGACAAATCCCCAAAATTGCCAAACGTAGAGTTGACTGACCAACGGGACTCAATAATTCCCTTTTTGTGGAGCGGGGTGTGAGATCTGGAGATGCTGCGGGCAGAGGCTGCTCCTCTGTAAACCCCATCGAATCCTGAGTTGCATCATGAAGATGCTCTTCCCAAAATCCCACCCTGCCAGGGGCTGTCCCTGTCTGTCCTTACAGCTCTGCAATGCCAGGCAGGAGCCCTGGCTTCTCCCAGGTTCATCATCTCCAACTGGAACTGCTCCCCGGTGACCCCGAGCTGTGGTGGGAACCTGTGGGACTGCTGTGAGTGGAGGAACAGCCACAGGGGATCCAGGAAAGGATCCAGCCACCCAAGACTCTCATTATAGGCTGGTGTCCATGACAATCCATAAATCAGAACAGCTGGATGTCCTCCACCCTGAGGAGTTGCTACTGGGCCTTTCTGCCCCTGGTTCACGGGTGGTGGTTTCGGCCCAGGTGTAGATTTACTCCACAAACAGTTTGCACAAAAGCCGCTGCTGCTTGTAATTCCAGTTGGCAGCTTTCTCAGCCCACCCGATCCATAATTTTCCATGGAGGGGAGCTCAGTGTGCTGCAATGGAGCAACAGGTCTGGAGGAGGGTGGACTATCAGCAAAGAGTGTGGAAACCCAGAATTTCCTTGTCTGTGTCACAGAGATTTAAAAAGCAGCGGCCTGTACCTCTGTGGCTGTGCTTCCAGCGCACAACTCCATGGCTTGCACCAATTTTAGAGCACTTTTATTTCAGTCCATTTCCTACATTCATGCCAGCCTGTCTCCCAGATGCCATTGATGGCGTTTTTAAAGAAATAATTACGATTTTTAAATTTTTTTTTTTTTTCTTCTTCCCCGTGCCTTCCTTAAATGGTTTAAAATCTTTCTGACAACCCCTCTTGAGACACCTATTTAGTGTCAAAGAGCATAACGTTCCCAAGTTTTAAAAGGGCCTTCGCATAATACTGATCGATCAATGTGCTCCTTGGGAAAATAGCTCTCCAGATGGTCCATCGGGACAGGAATTGCTGGTCGTCACAATGCGGAGCCAAAAAGCGTCACTAATGTGGGCTGTTGTGAGGCACGCTTCCTTTGTGGGCCTCTGAATGCCCTAAATAGGGAAGAAAGTGTGGGAAACTCCGAGAAACTCGGGCCCACACTCTGAGGTTAATAGGGGCTTTGTCAGGAGAGTATTCCTGAGCTGTGGGATCAGCATAATAAACAACATCTTCCCTAAGGGTGGGAATGTGTCGGGAGCAGGGCAGAGTCACCCCGGGGGCCGCAGGAGCCGTAAGAAGCTTTCCGTTCAATTATGAGAAGTGATAATAATTAATAAATTGTAAACATAACCTTTTGCCGTGCGGGGGCCACGGGAAGGCCGGAGGTCTGGCTTTTAGCTCCGGGGTAATTGGTAAATTAAAGCCCGGAGGGGCAACTCCGGTGCTTGATGAAAAGCAGAAGGGGAGCGCTTGCACCAGGCTGCGCTTGGACCACAAAAAGCAGCTTTTCCGGTGGGGTTTGGTCCCTTTCCCACTGCCCAGGGAGGCATTCACTGTTTCTCCCCCTCGCACTCTTTCTTACAACGCCCTGCAGAGGTGCTGCCAGCTGTGACCCTCAAAGGTGGCTTTCTTTAGTGGAATCCCACCCCACTGAGAACAGAAGAGCAGCAGCCTGCCCCGTGCCACGTGTGGCTCTGCTCCCAGCGGTGCACATCAGCCTGGGGTGGGCTTTGGGGGCACACGGCACTCCAGCTGAGCCTGAGCTCCCCCAGACCGCCCTAATTAGGTTTGATTTAAAACCCCACAGGCATGGACAACAGCTGGAGTTTTGCTGGGATTCAGAAGCCTGTGCTAATTGACAAGGACAAGTTGAGCGCAGCGAGGTTGAAGTGACTTCTTCTTCAAGCTCGCTAAGCAACCATAAAACCTAAAAATATCTCTTGTGAATTATTTAGCAGTTCATTAGGAAGAATAAATCTGGAGCACTGGTAGAGACCTGTACCGAACCCCCCTTGTGCTGCACTGGCAGAGAGGTGAAGAGCACTGAACCAGCCTGTGCACAGATAAGAACCAAAATGATCCATGGCCCAAAACGAGGCAGAGCAGCACATCCCTGTCATGGCTGTTTGGCTTTTGGGGCCTTTCTGTGTGGTTAACAGAGGATTTCACCACAAACCAAACGAGGACTGGGCAGGTTCAGCGTGGGATGCAGTTTGATCTGTCAGCTGAGCAGATCTCAGGTTGCTCCGTGCTTTTGACAGGATTAGGTATTCAGTGTTTCCTTTTGTTTGGGAGCAAACCCTGTGTGCTTAAAATGCAGCTTCTCAAGGGCACCTCTCCCAGGGAATCTGAGGAAAATTGCATTGTTGACCACATGTGTTTTGTGCTGTTCCTGCATCTCTGGAAGAAGGAGAGCATTCCCTGTCATAAACCCAAATCAGTGAATTACTGTGGTTAGGGAGTAGTTTTGTGAACTGACTATTTGTGCAGATTTATTTTGAAGAGAAGGTAAAATAAAAGGAAATAATTTAGGAGAGGAAATGCTTCCTCAGTCTCTCTTATCTAATTATACTTTTAGCCATATGTGGGCTAATTTCACTTCAGTAAAGGGAGCCTAACAGAATTTGTGTCATAAAATTAAGACAGCAAAAATTAGTTCAGCCCATTGCAGGTAGTTTCAAAGATCCCCAAGCTGGTGCCAAACTCTTTGGAAGTTATTGGGAAATTTGCACAATATTCCCTCCCAAACAGGCAGAAATCACAAGGCTGATCTCAGCTTAGTGGAAAAATTAGTGGAGGAAATGAAGTGGCTGTGGAATGAGCGGTTTGTTGGAGGCTGAATAGATTGCTGTTAAATCTGAAAGGTTGACACTTCTCAGCACCTCACTTCAATTTCACTTCCATTTTGATTTTTGATGATTTTTCCAGAGGTTGCTTCCGCACAGGATCTGAGATCCTGTCCTGCCACAGGAATTTCACAGATATATTTCATGTATTGGAGTGAAGGGCTCAGAACTGACACCTCCTGATGGTTTCCCCACCACAGGAGAGTCTGCACGCACCCAGTCCAGCAGTGTCAGCCCTTTTAATCATTGCAGAGCAAAGCATTAATGTCTAAAACCATTTTTTATTGTATTGTACAGTGAAGTTGAACATCACACAGGATGAATACATCACAACTTTATAAAAGCTTTTTTAAGCTCCTTAGCATGCTCAGTGGATGATTATAAAGCACTTATTGCCTCCCTTCCTCCCCCTTTTCCTTAAGGTATAGCAGAGGTATTTCCTTTACAAAAGGCACCAATTATCCCTCAAATGAGAGCAGCACAAAGTGACATGAAGAGAATTGTCCCTAGAGCTCTCTGTGATCATCACAACTTTCTGTAAGAAGGATACTAAAAATAGCAGAGGAGCTTCAGAAGAATCAGCATTTCTTAATAACATCTTTCACTCAAAAGGGAAAGGCTCAATCCTCTCTTTATGATACAAAATACATTCTCCGAAGGGCTCCTTCTTGGGGAAGGTCAATACATTATCTAGAGACAATGGAGCACTTGAACCTGTGACCCAGGCAGCCAGCAGAAAGATTTCCACTGACAGCCACAGGCTCAGCAGCCAGTGATGGAAACCAAAGGGCATTTGCTCTCTAAATCACCACAGAACTTGGTCTTGTCTTTGGCCAGGAGCCACCAATAAAAGCAACAAATTTGCTGCAAGACATACCCACAGTCCTTCACTATGAAGGGAAACCACCCAGCGACCCTCATTTCTGGTGACAGAAAAACAATAACCACCCCCTCCTCCCACTTTTGGAAAGCAATGTTTCCTACTTCAAAGAGGAACTAATAAACCACAGGTCCCTCTAGGTTTTTTTTTTTTTTTGTAGCAAAACGTGGGAATGAAGCTCAGCAGCTCTACCAGGGTCTCCAGATGGTCGGAGCAGCAGCCACGCTCTTCTGGGCAGGCTGTTTTCTGGGAAACACGCAGGGGGACAGCGGGGAGCCACGCAGAGGTGGAGAGTACGAGGTGTCTGCACCCAGCTGAGCCTTGCAGAAGTGCTTGATGAGCTGGACCTGGGTCTCCTTCTTGGGCTCGTAGTAGGACAGAAAGTGCATCGCTTCCTTGAGGCACCGCAGGTACCCGCTGTTAAAGTCCTGCTCTGGGTTCTTGTGGATGAAGGCTGAAAGAGAAAGAGAAGCAAATGCAGAGGGTTAAAATCGTGACCAAAGCATGGGGCAGTGGTGATTTGTGCAGTGACTTGGACGTGCCTGGGGCTGGGATGCTCCAGCCCCTGCTTGCCTCGGGGTGTCTGGGAGGGCACAGCCCTGGGAGCAGGTCCAGGTGTGCAATACCTGCTGTGCACTCACCTTTTTGGTCCTGCAGCTGGCTCTGCTGCTTCAGGTAGCTGACAGCCACTTCCAGGATGTCGGCTTTCTCCAGCTTGGAGTTGGGCTGGTGCCTCTGGAACTCCTTCTCCAGGAGCAGTTTCAGCTGCTCGATGCTGCTGTTAATCCGGTCCCGGCGCATTTTCTCCACCACCGGCTTCCTCAGCTGCGAGAGAGGGAGCAGATCGTTAGGGATTTTGTGAGACCTGACCCAAATTCCCCTCTGATGCCCTGATACACCCATGTTCAAAGCTGCTTTTTTTTTTTTTTTTTTTGGCAGGAGAACTGTGTGATGCTGTGTGCGCATTCCCCACTCACTTTAATTTTTAAAAATCTATATAACCCCCCTTCTCTCTCTTTAACATATTTGCTTCACCCCAGACCAATTCCCCCTCTTCTCCCATGTTATATTTATTTGCTAGGCGCAGGCCAGCCTTTCCAATCCCCTCCCGGGGCTCTACTTACTTTATTCTTTTCCTTTGGCAGCAGCTTCTCCTCCATGTGGACCATGAGAGCATTGCTGGGAGCCATTCCAAGCGCACAGCCCTGGGCACAGACCCCAGCCAGCTGCTGTGCCGAGCGTGAGGCGATGCTTTGGCAGCTCCCAACTGCCTCTATTTATACCCGGGGAGCCGGGGCAGATACGTGAGTGTCGGGATCGCCGGTGTTTCCCACAGCCCCGCAGCCAATCCAGGCCCGCAGCGGGACAATAGAGGAAGCATCCATTAGTGCATGGTACATTGATTGCCAATGCCCCGGGGAGAATAACCTTCTGCCCACGCTGCTGGTGGAGTGTGCGGCGTGGGGAGCTGGGAAAGCTCCGACCCTCCAGCTGGTTGGGCTGGGGATCAATGGCATTCCTGAGGCCCCGCATGTGCCAGGCACAGTCAGTGGCGTGGAGGAGGCACGCTTTTGGGGGAAGCGTGGGGAAAGGGAGGGCAGCCCTGCTGGGGCTCAAATCAACAGCCCCAGGGATATCTCTGCCCGTCCCAGAGCCTGGGGGAGCTGTGTGTGTGTGTGTGTCCATCCAGTCATTGCACTTTAATGGGTGACCCGAAGTGTGACCACAGGTTTCTTGGCTGGACAATTCTAAATGGTTGTTGGATCAACAGCGAGAATAACTGGAGAATTGTAACCCCGCTTTCTCTCTTCCCCATAACACACCAGGGTCTGTGAGCCCATTGCACCGCTGTTCCCAGTGTCCCCAGTAAGGGCAGCCCACACCTCCCAGCAGAGCTGGGCCATGCGGTCACACCTGTAGTCCTTGCTTTTCTTTTTTCTCATCTATCTCTTCATTTCCAGGAATGATGATTAAGATGGGCTAAAGGACAGCATGAGGCTCAACCCAGAATCCTGGGAAATCTTGGGAAACCAGAGGTGGGCCATGAATGGGATTTAGCAGCCGAGGCCCATCTTTGGCCCTCAACAAGGAGGTCGGTTTTGCTTCTTGCTGAGGTTTCAGGTGTGCTTGGTTCTGAGCTGGCCTCCCTGCAGCCTGGCCCTGGCGAGTGTTCTGAATGTCACATCTCAGACACCATGTACCTGCCTCGCTGTGTAACCCTCAGCATGTCATCCCCACTCCACGTTTTTACCTGGAAAATGTGCGGCTTCCTTGTATCTGCATGGAAACGCTGGGATGCATTAAGCAACCATTTATTTTGTGATAAAGGCAAGAAAAAGAACGAAGCTGTGAGGGCACTGGAGGTCAGTTCTGATTTCGTGTTGTGAGCAAAATATCTGCTTGGGTACAGACCTTGAGGCAGCACCAAAAATAACCCAGAAACTACCTGGGGAAAGCTGTGCTGCATCCCGCCACGTGTGGGTCCGGGCCGGGGTGCCCCAGGCAGAGGTGTGCTCCTCCTCCCAGCATCTGGGCATGGCAAAGGGAGGAGGGAAGTGTGCAGTGAGGTAAGAAAGCCGAAGAATTTCTTGCTTGGAAATGCTGCAATGAAGCCCGAGGGCAATGGGCAGTTGACAGGAAGGAGGGAGGTGTCACTGCAATAGGCAGCGACGTGGGACTCATTGTGGCGGCCTGAATGGACTCAGCTCTTTGTGAAGGGCAGATGTTGTCCTCGGAGCCCTTTATTCCCTGCGTTGTGGGAAAGCCAGGAGACAAGACATCTCATGAGCACTTTGAAGCAGTCAGAGGATTATGATACAAAATAAGGCACAGCTCAGACACCATGTCCCAGCTTCTGCCAGCTTTAATGAGGTGTCGCCTGTTTCCCTGTGTTCTCTGGCTGGCCTTCCTCCAGGAGCTGGTAGACCGGGTTATCCCTTTCCTAGCAGGGGAGCCATGCTGGCAGACCTTGCAGCCAGGAGCTGACAGGTAGGCATGGACCAAGCTGGTTGAAGAGTCTTCAGTGTCAAAACCCATCTTTTTCCCAACTCCTGAGGAGCCCTGACCTTTATTGCTGTATTAGAACTGATAGCCAGATGGTCTTTTGGGAGTTGGATTCTTTCCCTTTAAATCATTCAGGCTCAAGCACCGTCACTAATGTCGGGAGTAGTTGCAAGGCACACTTCTATTGTCCCGGCAAGAAATGTTATCAATGGGGGAAGAGTATGGGAAAGGCAGAGAAATCCAAACCCACACAGCCTGGCGCTAATAACCCCTTTGTGGAGCTGTGCTTCTGTTGGGGCACCATGAACTCTGTGGCTTTTTCACCCAGGAAGGATGAAATGGGCACGTTTCACCATCCAGGGGCTTCTCCGGGATGCGTGTGCATGGGGAGAAAGGGGTGACAAGGGGCAGGGACACTGGTTCAGTGCAGGGGTGGCTGCAGGAATGCTGAGCTAGCTGCAGCTCAGGTTATCCTGGGGCTCTGGTTTGTTCTGCTGTGCCTCAGTTTACTCTTCTGGGAAATGGAAGAGTGGTGCTGAGCCCTTCCACAGAGCCCTCCTGGAACTGGGGCCTGACCTGTGCCTGTGGTGAGAGGCAGGGTTGGGGCTCACGTGGCCCTTGTGCTTTTCTGGCATCACTTGGGGACACCTCAGGGAGCAGAGTGGAGGAGCAGCAGTGCTGGGGGTGCTGAGAGGGCCTCTTCTCCCTGTCTTGCAGAAGAGTTTCTTTTCTCCCTGTCTCTTGCAAGCAGTGCTGGGAAAGCTTTTTTTACCCAGGGAAATGGAGGGAGGTCATGATCAAACCAGGTCTGATCTCAGTTTAACGGGGAATGTGCTGGTGGCAGCACCACAGAGGGACACAGCAGCGATAACACTGCCAAGTGTTCCAGGCAGACACACCTGAGTGGGAAATGTTATGTTTGAATGCTATTCAAAATGATGAAGCCTGGTAAGCTACTGGGTCTGTACTTCATTGCTGGATGGACCTGATCTAATGCTTAAGATTCACAGATTTCAGCACTGAAAATCCCTGCAGTGTTAATGCATCCCTTCATCACCCTCATGCCCTCACAACTCCTTCCCTGGAGGTTCTTGGCCAAGGTGTGAAAAGACAAGGATCTACCTGTTTGAGGTGACCCTTAATGATCCTCAGACAGTTTTTAATTGAAGAGCCACTGCTTCCTTTGGTGTGTCAGATGAAGAACCCTGCCCCTAACCCCAACCCTAACCCCAGCCCTAACCCTGCCCCTAACCCCCACCACAACCCTAACCCCAACCCTAACCCTAATCCTGCCTATCATGCTCTGCTCAGGGTCTTTCAGTGACGTGACATTCTACAGAGAAAACAGTATAAAAATTGTTTGGCTGGAAGGCAATATATAAAGAAATAACCATGTAAAACTTGTTATTCAGGACTGGCTTCTGTTCCCACAGGGGAATCATAACTCTGCATGTGAACCAATGGAGTGGGAGTCAAGGGAAATCTGCCTCTTCCAGGGGAAAAGGTTATGTTGTTATTAGAACTGTCGTATGAAATATTCCATTAAATGTCATTAACGTGGCCTTATCTTGCCTCCTTGAGGCATCAGAACCCACTCAAAAAGGGGTCTTAATACTGTAAAGCACATTCTTCACAGATTTAACCTTTTTTAATTAGTTTTTCTTCAGATCCAGAATGTTTAATATACTGCCATTCCCAGGTGCATGAATGAAGGAAAGCGGACTTTGATCATTAAGAAACATCTGAAACAACTTGATCTGCATTTTTAGGGCTGTTAGAGGCAAAAGCAATTTCTATAGCTGCTTGTGTGGTGACCCCCGAGTAGTCATGCCCCAATGACATAGCCCTTCTACAGCGAGTATCACAAATAATTAAAAATTAAGGAGAATTTATTATTTTTTCTGCCCGGCTGAAATTCCCACAAGTCACCTCTCGGCATATTCAAGAGTGCACAAGAGGGATTTATTATTTCCTGGTATATTGACTCTGAAAGGTCTGGGGATTACAGCTGCTTTGCACATGAATAGCTGGAGTGTGTTGTACAAAAGGCATGGTCTGTGGGATAATGGGGTTGGATGTGGGAAAGCGCTGACCCTGGGGGAGAGCAGGCTGGTGCCTGATGGCAGGAATCAATTATGTCTCAAAGGAACACATTGCCCTGGGAGCAGGCTTGGCGGGAGCCACCATGTTCCGTGTTTACCACCCTCCTCCTCCTCCCAAACCCGGATAAAACAACCGCGCAAAACAACCACGCGATGTGCCCTGTCCTTCTGCTCCTTCCCGGGGCTCACGGCGCTCGGTGATGAGTTACCGGGGATTTAGGAAACGCTGCTGTTCCCCATCTCTGCCGTGGGGCTGAGGGATCTCCCACGTGCTGCCAGCTGAGTTTGAGGTCTCTCCCAAGCACCCCAGATAGTGCTAAATTCGCTGGGAGTTCCCTGGAAGTCCTCTGGAACTCCCCATCGATTCCCCCACCCTGCCCTGGCTAAGGAAGGGAACAGCCTGTCACTGACAATGCAGTGGTGGCAGCAGACAGAAGCTGCTGGGTTCATGCACTTCTGTCATTGTTTGGTTTTGGCTGGGTTTTTTGGGAGATGGTGGCATTCAGCTCTGACAGTGGGCTCTGCGCCTCTGCAGGTCTGGCAGTGCTGCCAGCCTTTCAAATGTCGAAATTTGGGCTTTGAGGAACCAAGAAACAGGCTGAACATCACAGAGGTCTAACAAAAACAATCTAATGTTTCCAATAAAAATAAAAGCATTTGGGTGGATTTTTTTTTTCTTTTACTGAGCATTTGGACCTTGGATTGACAGAATTAATTTTCTCTATACCTAGAATTATGAGGCTTGGACGTGAATTCCTGCTGAAGGCCCTAAGTATTATGAGTCTCCTGATAAAAGTCACAAGACTTAGCAAACAGTGCTGCCAAGCTTTTGGCAGGGAGCAGGTACCCTGCAGAGAGGATATTTCAGCAGAGCAGGTTGGGAATAGGGAATGTGGCTTCTGAAGTCTGGCCCCAGCAACCACTTACTGTCATTAACAAGAGCAGAATTGTGTGTCCGTGCCAGACAGGAGGGCAGGCACCTCTCCCCTGACAGGAGCAGCAATTAATCCCATCTGCACGGGGCAGATATTTAATCACTCAGAGGCCAGCGAGGGCCGTGGTGGTGGGAGATAAGAGCCACAGGCTTCCTGGGTGTCCCCTGAGCCTTGTTTGATGGTCCCTACCTTGGGAACAAGTCTATAACCTGAAGCTGGCTCTCCCTTATGCCCCAGTGGATTGCTCCTCTTCCCTTGAGCTCAGGTTTTGAGGTAAATTTTGGGGTGTAAGGTCCCACTTGAACCCATTTTCTTGTGCCTGGCAGCTGTCAGTCACTACCAGCGCAGTGGATGTGTGCCTGGGGAAAGTGTCCCAGGGCTCCTGCGGCCTCCTGCCCTGCCAGGCAGGTGGGTTTTGGAGACATCTTTGCCACGCTCAGCTGGCAGCAGAATGAAGAGATGGTGTCTGATAAAAGCAGGAAGGGTTTTTCAGAAGGTGGATTACCTGGTGCTGAGCCAGGCAAAGGACTGGGACAGGGGAACACAAAAGAGCTGCCAGGCCATGGGCAGGGTTGGGTGCCCTCGACTCCATCCACAGGGCAAGGCACGTTGTCAGATCTCCTCATATTCCCTTAGGAGTCCATGTAATTCTGGGCACACTGCATCCCCTCCCTGAGGAGCCCCAGTCCCAGGACAACCATCCCTGCTGGGAAGCAGCTGAGCAGAATTCCATGGTGCTGACAGACAGACTTGCCCAGGGACTAAGCACAGCTGCACGTCTGCAGAAGCAAGAATAAACAAATGAAAACTCAGTTTACTTTCTGGAGAGATGGAGTTATTTTCTGTTGAACACAACAATAAGTATTTTCCTAATTGGGGATTTGATTTTACCTTCCTTTCCAGCCGTTTCATGGGCTTAGAAAAATTATACTAAATAACAGGTTCAAACCCCACTGCTGAACTTTAGGGGGAAAGGAGAACATTGGTATCTGCTTCTATGGGTGGTGCATGGCTGTGAGTGTGGTCCAGCCTAGAAATCCAAGTCCTCCCACAAGCAAGGGAGCTGGCCCCATTCAGAGATGCCAAAGCTCATTAAAACAAAAGTGGGTGCTGAGCATTTTTGCAAACCAGATGTCTCAAACAACCTCTTGGCCACAGAAGCCTGCGACCTGTAGGCTGCTTGAAATCTTGAAATCTTGGTTTTCTCCTCTCAGCCTCATTTTCCCGCCTTTGTAAAACACTGCTAATAATACATCCTCACCCACGGAGGAGGTCGCTGAGAATTCATTAGCTGGTATTTGTAAAGCACTTTGAAAATGCAAAGCCAGTGCATTATTCCTACTCTTCTGGATGCTTTCCATGTTATTAAAATCAGGATTTCAGAAAGGCTTATCTGGGATCAAAACAGCATCCCAAACTTGAAAGGGAGCAAGACTGTTAAACCATCAACTGTCGCCTCCCCCTCCAGCCAGATGTTAAGCCCTAAAGAACTGAAGTGGCACAAGGAATTACTTTCCCAAGTTCCCCCAGCTGGGCTGACAGGCCTTGATCAATGGTTTTCTCCACGGTGAGGGCTATGCAGATGGTCTGCCCAGAGCAAGGTTTCTGTGGAGTACAAAGGGAAGTCAAACACCATTTCTAATTCAGCTTGTAGCATGGCACACTTCCTTTATCCCGCGCCTGAATGCCCTGAATGGGAGAGCGGTGTGGGAAACTGGAGGGAACTCCACACTCACCATGGCTGCGGGGCTCTGAGACACCC
Source organism: Sinosuthora webbiana (assembly GCA_013397395.1). NCBI lineage: Eukaryota > Metazoa > Chordata > Aves > Passeriformes > Sylviidae > Sinosuthora > Sinosuthora webbiana. The sequence goes on from VXBN01011446.1 coordinate 350,138, forward strand.
CTGTCCTCAAACCACATCTGCCTGTGACAGGCAGGGGGGAAAGGAGTGACAGATCGAAAAATCTGATTATTAAACCTGCATGGAGGGAAAGTAAACCATGAGGAAAAAGGGAAAAAAAGGGAAGGAAGCTGTGCAGGCAGTCAGAAATTGCACCAGGCAAGCAGCAGGACAGGGAAGGACAGGGAGGAAATCCAGGGAAGGCTTAGGAGGAAAAGCACAGAAGGGCTGGGAGGAAATGACAGGGAAAGAGCTGCAGAGCAGAATCTTGCTCATCCACCAGTCAGGTCAAAGCCAATTGTCCCACTGGGGGTGGCAGGGGTGGGTTAGATTGTACTGAGAATTCTGAGCCACATCCTCTGTTTGCCTCTTTAACTCCCCAATCTGTTCAATATGTCCCAGGAAATGCAGCAATTCCTGTGGACCACGAGGCTATAGTGAAAGCTTTGTATGACCCATGTGGAGCTATGGGAGCTGTGCCTGGCTTTTAAGAAAACTCAGTCATGTTTTATACCAGCAATACCAGGCGGAGGAAAGAAATAGGAAACAACAGACACAATTCTCATTTTGCTATTTGGCAGGAGAAGATTCAAATTTTGATTAGGTTTTGATGAATTCTGAGGTAGGTGTGGAGGCAGTTTGTATTTACAAGTTTACAGAGATCAGGAGATAGCTCCAGAGGTACGAAATCTGCAGAGCAAATCTTGGAGTCCAAATTCTCTGTTGGCCTCAGCGGGGACCCCAGTAAGGCCCTTGGGATTGGACCCATTTTATTTTCCACCTCAGGATGCTCCGCAGGACTTGACAGTAACTAAATATAATAAATATCCCACATTTTGCTGTCTTTCCTGTTCCCAGTCCATCCCTGCCCCTGCTCCCCTTTCTGAACGACTTACTAACATACGGCTGTGGAAGTTTGCGCGCTCCAGAGTTTCCCACACCATTCCTTAACTACATTCCCTCCTGTCACAAAGGAAGTGTGCCCGACTACAAACCACATTAGCAACGGTGCTTGGCTCTGCTTTGTGTTCAGTGGGAAACCCTGCTCCCCAAAGGCCATCTGGGCAGCATGGACCGCGAGGGGAGCAGTGGGAGCAAGGAGCATCTCTCCAGGCTTGGGAAAGCAGCACCATCCTTAAGGATTTCTAAAGGGCTAACATCTGGCAGGGATTCTGGGGCAAGGCTGTTGTTGACACCCTGTTTCAAACATCCAGATCCAGTATTTTGGGATCCTAATGAACTTTCTGTCCAGTAACATGTGTGTTTGGAGTAGGAGATGTGTAATTCCAAACTCGTTCTTCTCAGTGTAAAGTCCACAGACCCTGCAAACTTTATAATAGGGAGGATTTTTTGTTACCACTTTCTTTAGGACTTCCAGCCAAAGAAGAACATCTGTTTTGGGTAATTGAGCATCTAATTTGAGTAAGTCTTTCAACTCGGTCAGTAATTGGTTAATTTTCCCCATCAGAGCTTGTGCAACCAAAGAGAAAATAAAAAGCTGTTTTAAATATGTTTTTATTTCAAATTTTTTAAAATCTGTGTGTGACACAGAGTGAGGATGTAGGAACCTCGATGGATTTCCCACCCAGGGGAGATTTTGCTATGTTCACCTCCCAATAATATATTGAGTATTGTAATTCTTATTATCACACCCAGTTCAAGTATGTTGGTCTTCCAGCCTCTCCAACCAAAGTGGAACGCCACAGAAGATTATTTTGCACTCAGCCTCCTCAGGTGCAGGCTCTGGGTAAGTTTGGATGCTGGTGGAGAGGAAATTCTGAGCACTGACCCCTTGACTGTGCCAGTGCACAACCACTCCCAAGAGCAAGGAGGGTGAGGTTGGCGTGACTGCTCCTATGGAATTAATGTAGTTTTTATCTGGGTGTTGAGTGGAGAATCTGAGGAAAGCAGCAAGAAGGAAACAGCAATTTTCCCTAGCAAAACTGCCCTGCCCGTCACAGGACTGGCACTTTTCTTCTTCATGTGCTCAATTAATGAGCTGGAGAAACGAGTCCCAGCTCCGGAGCTTCTGTTTCAGGGAATCTCCCCGAGAGGGATGCGCAGAGGGCAAGATTGGTTTCAGAGGTGGCATTACATGGGCTCAGAGATAATCCACAGGCTTTGAGGAGAACATGTGAAACAGTGTCACAAAAGCTTTCCCACAACTTGACATAAAAGACCCGGAGCTCAACAGCTGCTGCTCTGTGCCGAGAGAAGGGAGCCCATTCAGGGCAGCACAATAGGGATGGAAAAGCAGAGCCTGGAAGAGGTCATTGAAGCCTTACCTGGTGCGCCAATAATGAGCTGCAGAGTGAGAGAGAAATGTGTCCCTGTGCTCTGGGGGTGTGTGTGTTCACATTAAAGGCCGTGTGTGACCACACACACTCTTTAAGGTAAAGGTGAACACACCTACACATGTATTAATGTGAATACAACCAGTATTTATTCACTACAGTAAAAGCTCCACAAACATAAGCCCTGACATTACTTGATGGATGAATCGCTGGCAGATCTGGTTCAAGTTTTCCAGCAGGAATCCCGGGCTGTGTTTCTATCAGAGACTGTCAGCTCTCCCAGGTGCGGGCACCTTCTGAGCACAGTCTGTGCATCAAACACAGCAACTGGTCCAGGGGAGAATAATGAGGAGTCAGGAATTTGATTTCTAAAAAGTTTATGAGGATGTAAATCTCTTCTGCACCCAGGTTTCCTTTGCTTATAGACTAAATGAAAATAATTCGAGTAAGATGTGTTTTGGGGAGGAAGTAAGAGGCGGCATATGATACTGAACTGATTCCAAAACAATCCTAAGACACTTCTCCACAAATATTTGTCTTGCAGGTATTTGGAAACAGAAACATGAAGCGCTTATGCCTTGGCCTGAGAGTTTTCTAAAGGGCTGCATTAGGTACTGCAGGAAGGGAACAAGGATCAAACCAGAAAATGTTTTCAATAATTGTGTGTACTTAAAATTGAATGTTTTTATTTGCAGTGAGCCAAAGAGGGAAAGCCATTTTTCTGCTTCCTATGGGCAAAGCTGGTGGCAGTCACCTGTGGGAGAACCGCAGGTAGCTCACTGCGGAAGGCAGGCTAACGGATGTGAGGAATTTCTGGTCGCCAGGAGCTGCTGGCGTGTGCCTTGTGCCCGCTGCAGCGTGTGCCTGGGCGCGCTCCCGGGAGCGGCGTTCCCGCCATCGGCAGCTGACCTCCTCCTACCTCCTCCTCCTCCTCCTCCTCCTCCTCCTTCCTCCTCCCGCATGTGAACCCCGGGCTGCCCCTGGAATGCTATTGATCCGCGGCATTAGTCAGCAGCCTTTCCCGCTGAAGGGCAGCTCTTTCCCAGCTCCTGACACGTAACTCTGATTCCAGCCTTTCAGGGAGCGCACACTCCCCACCTGCTCATCTGGGAGAAGGTCATTATCCGCGGGCTATTCACTGCCACTGGAGCATGCAAGAATAGCCGCTTCTCCCATTGTGCTGCCCGTGGTGCGGATTGGCTGGCGAGTGTGGGAAACGCCACCGAGCCGCAGACCCACACACTCGCCCAGGGCTCGGACAGTATAAATATCGGGCGCAGGCGGCTTCCAGCTACACGTTTCTCCTGGATTCCGCTCCTAGACCTCTCTGCTCAGGACAGATGGCTCCCAGCGCCGTTTTCTTGGAGCCCGACAACCTGCTCACACCAAAGGAGAAAAATAAAGTAAGTGCAGGCGCAGCAGAGCAGTTTACACCAGCCGGGACCTTGCCTCGCTCGGTTTAGGAGCGGTGATGGGCAACAAACAGCCCTGCGGAGCGTCAGGGAGAGCATCCTTTAATAACAGGTCTCTTTCCCTTTGCTTTTTACAGCTGAGGAAGCCGGTGGTGGAGAAAATGCGCCGGGACCGGATTAACAGCAGCATCGAGCAGCTGAAACTGCTCCTGGAGAAGGAGTTCCAGAGGCACCAGCCCAACTCCAAGCTGGAGAAAGCCGACATCCTGGAAGTGGCTGTCAGCTACCTGAAGCAGCAGAGCCAGCTGCAGATGAAGAGTAAGTATTGAGTTTTCTTTCAGTCTCCATTTTACCTCAAATGTGTGACTGTTGTATGAATATCAAGCCATGAACAACTGTTCTAAACTATTCTTTCTTCCTCTCCCTCTTTTCTTCCCTTCTCTAGCCGCAGTGTCCTTCCATAAAAGCTCCCAGTTTGACTTCAGAGAGGGCTATTCCAGGTGTTTGCAAGAAGCTTTCTATTTCCTCTCTCTCCACAAAGTCCGAACTGAAACACAGACCAAACTTTTAAGCCACTTCCAGAAGAGCCAGTCAGCTGCTCCAGAGGTCTCCTTCTCCCCTGGGAACGCCGGTGCCCTGAAACAAGTGTCTCCAAAGGACAGCAGCCCTCTCTGGAGGCCCTGGTAGTTGGGAGAGTCCTCACTGCACGGACCTGTGACAGTCCAGAGGAAGGATCTGACTGCATCTGATAGTCCAGCTCTGATCCTCTCTCCTGTAGGGAATTTTATTTCCCCCCGTGTTTTATTTATGTGTGAGAGAATGCCATGCTTTTGACTTTTTTTTTTGGGATCCTCTGGCAAAAGCTGAGGTGTTCTGTTTAGCGTGGAAGCTGTGTAGGCACTGGTGCAGTGCTGCCCAGGCAGGGGCAACATCTTCCGAATGAAGGAGGGTGTTTGTAAATGTTACAGTTGTGATGGACAGGAATTGCTGTAGGAGATTTTCTCTAATATTCCCAGTAAGAGCCATCAGCTCTGCTCTGGCTTGACTGACAACTCTGGTTGGCTCAGTCACTCTGGAGGATAAATTTATTCCCTTTGGTTCATGCACACGTGGTTAAAGTATTTCCCTCTGTTTGCTTATCGGTTGTGCAGCATCAAAAACGGGTTTGGTTTTGGTTTGGATTTCTCCCCCGTGGCCCTTTCATAGTCCTGTATATACAGTGTGAGGGATGACCAGGAGTTAGGAAACTATGTGGAATATTTCTACTATTTGATGCTTTTTTCAATTTAGAAAAAGAGTACGTTATTGCTTTATGTTAAAGAAAAGTAGTAGGTAACAGGCTTGATTTGTCAATGTTATACATTTTGGGTGTAAGCTATGCTTTTTTTAGCATTTTCATTATAATAATGATTTTTATCTGTATTGAGTGGTTGAATTCCTGGGTGGATGGTGTTTCTCCCAATGCTGGGACTGCCCTATGGCTCACCTGCATACTGTGTATGCGTCTCTGTGTGTGTAGAGAGCAATAAAATGCATTTGTGTGCAACTTCTGTGTGGGTCTCTCCATCTGAAGGATGTGTGGCTGCTTGCACCCCTGAGAAAGGCTGATGTCATTCCGAAGAAATGGGTTTTCCGTAAAGCTCAAGGAACTCCCATTCATGCTTACTGTGCATATTCTCATGAATCCCACCATGTGAGTCACCCCGAACCTCAAGGAATGCTCCTGTCACACAGATTCCTGCAGGATCCTACTGAGCATTTCCTCAGTCACTGCTCCTCCTGTCCCCAAACCCCTCACCTGAGCTGCAACTGCGCAGCACCTGAGTCCTCCTTCCACGCCATTTGTTCACAAATGTAGCCCCCTAAGCCGAGTTTTGAGGGGTTGGTTTATGCCAGGTTTAGAGGGGCTTCTACCAGGATTTGAGGGGTTGTTTTTTTTACCAGGATTTGAGGGCTTGGTTTGTCACGTTTTGAGGGGTGGGTTTGTGCCAAGTTTAGAGGGGTTTGTCAGGCTTTGAGGGGTTTGCCATAATTTGAGGGGTTTGTCAGGTTTTGAGGGGTTTGACATAACTTGAGGGGTTTGTCAGGTTTTGAGGGGTTTGACACGATTTGAGGAGTTTGTCAGGGTTTGAAGGGTTTGTCAGGTTTTGAGGGGTTTGACAGGATTTGAGGAGTTTGTCAGGCTTTGAGGGGTTGGTTTGCCAGGATCTCAGGGGTATCTCAGCCTCTAAGGGGCTGCTTTGGCACAACTGGAGGTATTTTATGGACTTCGGGCATAGTTCTCTCCCCGCCAAATCCTTCCCCCCAGGGCGGGAAGCGCTGAGGGAATCCGAGCTGCACAGCCCGGCGGCTTCCCATTCCCCTTCCCGTCCCTTTCCTCCATGCCTTCTGTCGCTTTCGCTTTGGCGTCCTGCGGGGACCCCTGCCGGGGCACCATGGCGATGGCGAGTGGGGAGACCAGGGACCGTGAGGGAACGGCCTCAGGGGCCGTGAGGGAATCGCCTGAGGGGCCATGAGGGCCCCGCCTCGGTGGCCATGAGGGCCCCACCTTGGTGGCCATGAGGGAACCATCTCGGTGGCCATGAGGGCCCCACCTTGGTGGCCATGAGGGAACCATCTCGATGGCCATGAGGGCCTTGCCTTGGTGGCCATGAGGGCCCCACCTTGGTGGCCGTGAGTGCCCCACCTTGGTGGCCATGAGGGAACCATCTCGGTGGCCATGAGGGCCCCACCTTGGTGGCCGTGAGGGAACCATCTCAGTGGCCATGAGGGCCCCACCTTGGTGGCCATGAGGGAACCATCTCGATGGCCATGAGGGCCTTGCCTCGGTGGCCATGAGGGAACTGTCCCGGTGGCCATGAGGGAACCATCTCGGTGGCCATGAGGGCCCCACCTTGGTGGCCATGAGGGAACCATCTTGGTGGCTGTGAGGGCCCCGCCTCAGTGGCCGTGAGGGCCCCACTTTGGTGGCCATGAGGGCCCCACCTTGGTGGCCATGAGGGAACCATCTCGATGGCCATGAGGGCCTTGCCTTGGTGGCCATGAGGGCCCCGCCTCGGTGGCCATGAGGGCCCCACCTTGGTGGCCGTGAGGGCCCCACCTTGGTGGCCATGAGGGAACCATCTCAGTGGCTGTGAGGGCCCCGCCCTAGTGGCTGTGAGGGCCCCACCTTGGTGGCCACGAGGGAACCATCTCGGTGGCCATGAAGGAACCGTCTCGGTGGCCGTGAAGGACCCATCTCACGGACCACGAGGGGAAACAACCTCGGTTGTTGTGAGGGGAAACCACTTCAGGGGCCATGAGGAACTGGCCTCAGGGACCCGGTTCTTGTGGTGCAGCCCAAGGTCCTCGCTGTGGTGTCGGTCATGCCGTTGGAGTGGTGGCTGTGCCCTGTGGGCACCGAGTGTGATGTGGCCGAGAACACTTTATGCTTTTTCCCTGCGTGAAATGCAGAAGTGTGTGAACTGCCGGCCATGGTGAAGGATCTCTGCAGGAATCACTGTGTCACAAAGACTGTGCTGAACTCCCCTTAGCCTGAGGTGCAGAGAGAAATCCTGTGGGCTTCTCCCTTCTAGGCACAAAACCCAAGGACAACGTGTGTGAAGTTTGTCCTCTTGGCACCTGGACCACAGCCTGTATGTCTGAGACCTGCACCCCACTGCCCGGGGAAGCAGCTTGGATTCTTTTTGGGTGAGTGAGGCTGTTGGGTCTGCATTTTGATCTCTTCCAAACAGCAGCATCCTCCTTCCAGTAAGGCTCCGAGTGTGGAATCCTGTTCCTACTCTTGGGAACAGCTGAGCTCCTCTCTTTATAAGCTCATTGACATGACAGATTTAGCCTTCAGCCTCTCATCCAAACTAGTCACTCTGTGGGAGGCTCTCAGAGTGGCTCCAGCAGAGCTGGGTCTGGAGCCATGGAGAGCAGCACACTCCTGGTACCTGGGTTTCAGGTGACACATCTCTTATCTAGAGTAGAACAGCTGACAGTTTGTTTCTCAGGAGAATAATTTTGCACTTACAAGCATTAAAACAAAGAGGTAAGAACCAGCTCCCACTTGGATTACCCACCAAGTCAGGAAGACCTTTGGGAGGTGTGATGTGGAAAACAGGGCAGCAGTTCCACTGGCAGGTTCTAACACCATGGTTGTTTATTTTCTCATATCACACCTGAGGAGCAGAGCACTTCCCCAGCTCTACCTGACAGCAATCATGGCAATCCTTGTCTCTGTTGTTCTGCTGGCTGCTGCAGCTGCCCCCACAGATATCTGGCAAAGGAGGAAAAGTTATGTGCCCCATAAGTATGAAGAACACGACTGTAAAGGGTTAGTTTTGTAATAATACCCTGAAGAATGGTCTTAGTTCTTCAGCTGAAAATTCCCCTCGCTGCTTGCTGGTGGGACTGTTTCCTTTCCTTTGCAGGAGTCAGAGGTATCTTTCTTTTTGGGTAATACATTAAAATCTGATTTGAGAGTGACCCAACAGTGGTTCTTGCTCTTAAGAGAGAAGCCTGGCTGTTAGAGTGGAAAGAGTAGGATTTGCTGATAAAAGCCGACTGTGTTTTCCTTTGACATGCCATAAAGCATGAACAGGACAGGCAGGTTTTGATGTTAACGAGGAGAAAGGGGATCAAACAACTGCTCCTGTGCAGGAAGTTGGTGTGACCCTAAAGAAACCAGGCCTGAATTGGACATTGTTTGAACTGTGACAGACAATGGGGATGGTTAAAAAACCCAAGCACAGCACCCTTTTTTCTTTTCTTTTTTTTTTT
>VXBN01011446.1:358715-434326 GCA_013397395.1 Sinosuthora webbiana
TTTCTTTTTTTCTTTTTTTCTTTTTTTCTAAATCGTCATGAAGAGAAAGGCAGCTTGAAAATGAAAAGGAGGGTTTGCAAAGGAGTTAATGAAATAGCCCAGTGGCATCTTTTGAAGCATCAAAGTCTGCAATAGCTGAGTGATCAAGACACTGGGAGTGTCATCAGGGGCTGGAAAGCTCTTCCCTTTTACATCCCCTTCAGGAGCAGTGGGCTGTGTGGAATGCCTGGACTTTTCTTCTTCTCCTATGGACAGTTGACACTTGGTATGCATTAATTATTCCACTGTTGCTTGTTGGGAAAAAGCTGGCTTTTTTTTTTTCCCCCATTCTAAACATTCTGCATAATACACAATGCAGTTTCCAAAGGTATTTTTGTACAGTTTTTAGAAGAAAAGATGATATTGCTGGGAAAAGGAACTCTCCACAGCAAGAACCATGTAGCTTTTAGTAAAGAAAGTTAATATCCTCTGTGTCCACTGTGTCTAGAAATAAAGTTTTTACTAAAGAAAACACATCCTCTGTGTGAAAGAACTTTCCTGGTACCTGCAGAAGGGAAAACTCTGAGTTACGTGGCTGTTTGCTTTACCTTAAGGAAAAGGATTATTCTGGAAGAGCATCCCTGTGGATCTTTTTTAAAAAAAGATTTGGTGAGGATAGAAAGGGATTTATTAATTTTTAGGCAGCAGTTTCTCCGAAGATGTTTTTGTAGAGAAAACCTGTCCTCCAGCCCATAATTATGACTTCCAGTGAGTTCACTTCCAAGTGGAAGATGCTGTCGGTGAGCAGGGAGCTCTGCACAGCCAGGGAGAGAGATGCAGCATCCACCAGGATCGTTAATTAAAACCAAAAATGAAATTTTTGCAGGGTTTGATGTCTGCACCAACCGTGGTTCAATGGAGTCTGGAAGTTGCTCCTGTTGGATGCGAGTTTTGGTCTTTTAGGAGCTGGAGTGGGATTTGTCACCAGGTGGCAGCATGGGAGAAGGAAAAGCTTCGGATTCCTCCCGGCAAACATCAGGATCTTCCTTCTTTTCCTGAGTGTGCAATGAAGCTTCTCTGAGCCTTCATTGGCTATGAGTCTAAAGTGCGGCAAAACACCTCTGGGTTCAGAACTTCCCTCAGGGCTGACGCATTTTGTGATTGTGGAAAGGTAGCACAGTGGTCAGGAGGAATTCAGGGCCATTTCCCGGGGGTTTGGAGCCTGTCCCTTACCTCCAGTTTGTGTGTGGGCACAGCACCAGGATCAGTGGGGCTGCGAGGGGAGGTTGGGGCCGGTGCACTTGGCACTGACACAAACTGGCATCTGGGAAATGTTGTGCAGGTGGGAGATGGGATAAACTTACACGAAAAAATAGAGTAACTTCCATGTGCTGTGATGGTCACTTGGAATTAACCCTTCCAGGTGCATTTTAATTATCTCTTTAACAGTTGTATGTGCCAGAACCTTTAACGGCCCGTCTTCAGGGCTCAATGATTTTGCAGAGTCACACAGGCAGTTACTGCCTGGCTGGCTGTCAAGTGATTCCTGTGCTAGAAAGAAAAGCATTTGCTGGAATAATATTCAAAACTCACCATTAAATGTTGGAAGTTTAAAATATTCTCATTATAGTAGGATGCTTACCAAGGAAAGCTCTCCATACCTCTCCACAGGGGAATCCTTGCTGAATTTGCCACTGTGATTTTTTTTTTCTTTTAAATTTTATTAAAAATTAATACACGTTACATTTTCGTGTGTAAATACTGAAAAATAGCCTATGGCAAAATAAAAAGGCACAGGATTAAAACCAGCTTAATTGTTTCCATGGATACATGTCTGCTGTTTGGCAAAAGGTATTTTATACACTTTCTACAAGAATAAGCGTCATTTTAAATATATCTCTGAAGGGTGGGACCCTGTAATTTAACCATAAAGACAGAATTTGTACTCCTAAAATGCGATAATTGTAGTGATGCCTCACTCGAAGGGGGTTCTTTGGAGAAGAGGAACTCAAGTGCAGGAGGAGAGTGCGACAGGCGTCTCGACATAGAGCTCACTGTGTGACATGTCACGACAAATAGCAATCCATGACAACAAAGCAGTGATCAAAGTGCAGGGGCACAGACAGCACGAGAGTTTACACCAGCTCTGACCTGGTCTGGGGAAGAACGCACCAGAAACGGAACCAGAACACTGGAAACGGAGCAGTGGCACGTCTCAGACAGCGTTGCTGAGCCCCAGAAAGCGGAGCTGACATATTAAAATTATTGTTCCTCTCTGAAAAATAGATTTGTGGCTGCTTGTTGGTCTTGTTCTCGTGTAAGAATTAGTCCTTGTAACCCTGATGCAGTGTCTTAGTAACAGTCGGGATGTCGTTGGAAAACAGTCGTTGTGCCCGGGAACACAGCGTGGCCTCTGGCACAGCCCGCCAGTCCCGGGATCCATCCCTGTGATCCCCGTGATCCCTGCGTGCTCCCCGGTGGCACTGGGAGAGCCGAGTGCTTCCTTGGCTCTCACTGCAGCAGCTGCCCCGGCAGCCCTGGCTGTGGCTGAGCGACAGAACACCGGGCACATCCCCGCCACGAGCTGTTTGTGGTGTCACCAGAGTGCCCCGTCCTTGGTTACCACACCCGGCACTTCCCTGCGGGGTGCATGGCCGTGCCCTTCTTACAGTGGAACACCTCGGAGAAGGCTTCAAAGTTCTGCAACGAGCCCATCACCCTAAACAAAGAGAAGGGACTCATTTACTTGGAAATTGCTGTTCCGGGGAGAAGAAAGTGGTTTGGAGCCTCAGAACCTGATTGCAGTTCAGAATATGGGATGCTTTAGGAAATATAGGTAATGTGAGCAATGAAATGCCAGAACAGAGTGGGTTTGGTCCTGCTCCATCCCTTATGGATTGGCAAATTCACCAGGTCAGGTAGAGGTATGTGCTCTCTAGCAGTGTCCTACAAGCTGTGGGAGAAAATCTGGTAGTCAGTCCAGAGTTATCTTGTGTATTATCAGACTCTCCTGTGCTGTTGTGGTGCAAGGGGTGGAATGATGCGAGTTGTGAGTCAGTAAATGAATAAAACCCACCTGTACTTCAGAGGGCTGTGAACGTCTGTCTTTATGGACTGACTGGCATATTCCGGTCTGTAGGAACCACACCAAACCTGGACAGGGAGATTCAGCATCAGTGGGTCAGTATTAAAGGGAATTCATATTGGGAACCCTCTCAGTGGCTTTCCTAAGAGCCATCCCAGTTTGCTATTAAGTCATTGGGGTACATTTTATAGAGAGGCAGAATAGATGCAATTGTTTACTGATTAGCTTTTGTTTTATCAATGTCTTGGATCAAGATCTGGTGGTCTGGGACAGATCTATCTGCCCTTGATTTCCCCCAGGTGTTTCCTCCAACAAAGTCCAAGAGCCTGAGGCACGACCCTGTGTGTTCTCACCTGGGCAAAGTTGAGGAAGAAAAGCTGTTTGTGGGACAGGTTCAGTCCAGGCAGCTTTGGCTCCTTCCCTTCCCGTTCCAGCCACTTCAAGTAGGCCTGGAAATGATCACAGATCAACTCACAGGAGCAGCAGGAGGTGGATTTTGAACGTTGTTTTGGGAGGAGGGATTTTAGTCACCACATGCATTAACCCAGTGTTTTTCCCTTCTGTATTCGTATGAATTTTCTCTCTCTAATACAAACAGTGCAGAGAATTTTATGAAAAAGCTGTCAGCATAGGCACTGTTGGCTTCATAAACCCTTTCTATAGGAATTTGTATCTGGAACTAAAGTGTTAAGTCTCCTCTGACTCTCTATAGTGATGATTTTTCTCTCTTCAGGTAACTGCTCATTAAATAGCAGATAGCAACCTTGCTCAATGTTAAATCCATTACCTGTTATTGTTGCACATTAATTGGCCAATTTGCCTTTTTTAGGTATATTGACATGATGGAGACAAGTTAATGTGCCCTCACGCTGGTTAATTCCCAACATTCTGTTTCTGCAGCCTCTCAGGTGCTGAGACAGTCCCAAAGCACAGAACTAAAGGGAGAGCTGAGGGTAAAAAGAGATCCAGAACCGGAGAACATCCATGGATTCCATGTGCAGGCAGTTTGTGTCACCCCACACGGCTCCTCCAAGTCTGTGATGGCTTTTAGAACAATCCTGATGAAGTAATTAATTGGAATGGCATCCCTTAGGGTTGGAATTTAGATTTCCAAAAATTCAGGATGTTCTATGAACACCCTTAACACCATACTTAAAACACTAAAGAGAAAAGGTTTGGCTGTGGCATCTGTTAGGGTTCTTTGTAGGGAAGAACATTCCCTCCTCACACCTGAGCTCCACCTTCAGCTTTTGGAATATGGTGTTAACATGTTAATTGTCTTTTTAGCACAGATTACATCCTCCCCTTGCTGGCTACCAGGTAAAGTTAACTCACAGGGTGTTTGATGATTACCTTATAAGCCTGTCGGACTCCTCCATTATCTGCAATATTTTCTCCTAATGTGCTTATGCCACTGACCTGCAAAAATAATCATTTATTTACTCTATCATCAGTAAAATCAGCAGCTCTAAGAACCACAGGTCGGTCATACAATAGCCTGACATGCCTGGAGCAAAGGGAAGCTGTGACTTTGTGCTGGGACAAGAAAGGAGAGAATGAAATTACATCACAGGGTAAGAGTTGTAGATTGGAAAAGAACACACACAAATGTAACATGGACCGAATTTGGGCTGCTGCTGGGCAGAACATCACTGCACACAGACCCCGGGCTTTCTGGGCCACACCAGTGTCCCCAGTTTGTCACAACCCTTGTGCCTCGTTCCCAGAAGAGTTAGTAGCTGGGGTTTGTGCATATCCCCTATTCGGATCCCCTGTTAAAGTCATTATTTGTACAAACCCAGAGCTGTGCCTGGGCTGGTCGTGGGTGTTACTCACATTCTGTCCCCCAGCCAGCTCCCAGGTGTAGTTCCCGTACTGGTGCACCATGCACAGGGACTGCTCCTTGAAATGCAGCGCTGAGAAGTTGCTCCACCAGTCCAGCATGTTCCCATCTTTGTCAAAATTCCTACCTGCAGGAAAACCCAGGGATAAAAGGAAAGTTTTGAGATTTTAAAGCTGCCACTCTTCCAGTAGCACCCAGGATGTAGGAGCTGCACTCCCTTCCTCTTTCCTCCCTGAATTTAGATTCTCAGAAATATTTTGGGCACAGTTTATTCTCTTTGTCACAAGGGAATTGAATTGTGGTTTCTGTTATTCCCTGATGTCCTGTTCAGTCAGCAGCCCTGACTTCAGGTATAGCTCCAAGGCCTGGTTTTATTTTCAAGTGGTTTTTGCAGATACCGTGTGACAAAACCTTCCCTCACCCCTGAGGTGTCTGAGGTGCTGGTTCTGTGTGGCCAGAACTGAGGTTTATAGAAAATTAAAAGCTGGAAATGCAGTTCTGGAGTTTGTGTTCTTGGCTCTCTGGCTAGAACAAGGTTTCTCTTTGCTCTAGAACTCAGTTTCTGAGGCTGCGTTGTGTGTTTATGTGTCAGTTGCATAAACTTAATCATCATTAAAAATTGAGCTTGAAGAAAACCCATGTGGAAGAAACTCCTGACTTGTAGAGCCAGAAGTGAGCTTTTCCCCCAAATTCTTTTACATGGCATTTGAGAAAGTCAAAAAAGTCAATTTATTTCAAGCATTTGTGTTGAAAAACAGTCTCCTGGGATTTCAAGACCCTACTGACATTTGTTCTATCCCAAAAATGTTGTTCACAGATTTCACTGTATTCAGGAGCCCCATGGATCTGCCTGCTGTGTGTTTTTGATCCGATGATGCTGTAAAAATAACCTTTTTTTTCCTGAGAATTGTCACTGCCTCAATTTATTTTTAACATCTGTCTATTTCTTATGCTCTGTTCAGGAAACATTCCCTGCAAAACCTTCCAGGGCATGTTCCCAGTATGCTCCTATTGCTGCTGAGCTGGATGTGACTGCACAGGGATCTTCAGTCCCAGTGCATTTTAATTCCTGCCATGCCATGAATTTTGGCTGAAATAATGACTTTTTTTCAGTCGTCTCCTCACCGTTGTCATCGAACCCGTGAGTGATCTCATGGCCAATAACCATCCCAATGCCTCCGAAGTTCAGGGCCTGGGGCTGGTGTTTGCTGAAGAATGGGGGCTGGAGAATCCCAGCAGGAAAAACTGCAAAAGACAGGGAGAAAGAGGGAAATGCTATAAGGTGGCTTTGTTTTTGCATCCCTGGCGGACAGATTGTTTGCTTGGTGTAAGGGTGAGGAAGGAACAGAAAATATAAAATGATTAGAAACAAGCTCATGCCTCATGTGAAATTGTTTCTCTCTTGATAAATGGAAAATGACAAGTTAATAAAGGTTTAATTTAGCACATCTGCAGCTACAATATCTCCCTGTTTGAGACCCAAGCAACATTTACATTAAGCTTGGCCTAATTTGGTCCAGAATATTTGCTGCAGTGAGTCAAGAACAGAATGTTTAGGAGCCGTCCTTTGGAGACAGGCACAGTTTGCGTGTCAGAGCCATTTTATAGGGGAACTAATGGAGGTTTTATTGCTTTATTTGGGTTAAGGAGAGGTTAGAAATGATCCCACCAACACTTGGAGTGTAAAACACGCACAGGAGTGATTCCTACAGACCACCAAGGGCACTTGATGCCAGCTGAGGGGGGCAATATGAGATCTGTTCTGCCTCAGTCTGCTGGCAAAAACCTCATCCAGAACCATGGGATTTGCTTTTCACCCCTTCCACACAAGCTGAAAAGCATAAATGCTCCTAGAGGAATTCAGACTGGCAGTATTTCACTCTAATGAGATATTTTCTATGAAGGGAGATATTGAAATTATATTGCAAGTAGTTAATTCAGAGACAAAACCCTTTTGGCTACACTGGTTTTATCCATACAATTTCGTGGAGGAATGCATAAGCCAGACTGCAGTAAGGCAGAGCAGTGTGGCAAGTTGTTTTCTCAAGATAGAGACATGAAGAAACAGAATTTAACTGACGTGCACACTATTGTGGGTGGTTGTGCTTGGATTTTTACATATTCATCTCCAAGTGGCTTAAATGAGTTACTTCTGTATGATTTATAAGGACAAAGCTGGAGAGGAACCAGGTGGCTTCAGGACCTGAGTCCCCAGCCTGGAAAGCTGATTCCAATCTGCGTAAAACCAACGGGGATAAACTGGGAGCTGAGGTTGGCCACCAGTAGAGCCCCCAGGAGGGCCCTGCCGTGGCTGAAGGTCCTGGTGCTGCTGTGCCTGCAGGATGGAGGTGGGTGGAAGCTGCACAAAGGGAAACGGATTTTGGGAGAGGTCAGAGGGATGAATTATCGGCAGTTTGGGTGTTTATGATTCTAGCAATTATGGAAGTTTTCTGTTGTGACTGTTGGTAGATTGGGCTGTTTCCACTCCTGGCCTTTGCCCTGGGAGCAGGATGCAGTTACTGTCTGGCCTAACACCCCCATAGATTTGTCCTTCCATGGTATCAGTAGTTGAGTAGCAGATCTTCCTGGCAGTCTGGGAATTTGAATAAGCACTCCTGAAGGGAATTATCTATTGTGTCTGCTGCTGGGGGTGCTCAGAGTTCAGCAGAGACTCAGCAGTTTTAACCTGAGCTCCTGCATGAGGTCTGAGCTCAGGGAGCCCAGGGAGCCAGGCAGGGTCTGAAGGTTTTCTGTGCTAAGAAAGATGAAGGGCAGCCCAGCAGCTCTGCAGAGCTCACACAGCTGATGCTCTGGGAGCAGAGGCAGTTTCTGGGGTGGCTCTCAGCAGTGTAATTCCAGTGCCACACTCACAGAGCAAACTGAAGGGCTGCCCCATGTGCTATCAGAACGTAGGAGCAGGAGCAGCCCAGGACACACTGGGAGCATTCTCTGGGTGCTGGCACTGGTGCTGTCCCAGGCTTTCAAACCCAAGACTGTTCAGTGACAGGGTATAAACTACACCTGCCAGGGAGGGGGAGCTGAATATTCATCAACAAAGTGCTTGAGCCGAACAGCCTGGCAGCCTTGCCCAGGATTCCTGGATGGGTACAGGCAGCTCTACCTCGGGATGCACACCTGCACAGTTGTGTGGATAAAATGAGCTGGTGAAAAGTGTTTAAACCTACCTATCTGGTTCCTGTTGGGGGAATAGAATGCATTGACCACTGCAGCTCCGATTATCCATCTAAAAATGAATGTTGCACACAGTTAGTCATGATGGGGTTTTTTTTCCCCTGACGTTTTTGAAATTTAATTCTGGTTAAAAAAATGCAAGGTATGTAGGAAAGGATTGTATGGATATAATCCTTTCAGGGATTACACATATATATATATATTTACACACACACACACATATATATATGTATGTATGTAGGCATACATATATGTAATATATATATTATCAGGAATGTATGTATGGATATACATAAAGAAATATAATTTTCCTTGTTAGGAGAAAGAAGAGCCTGGTAAAAAGAAGAAAAATCCTTCTAAGGAGATTATATATAAGGAAAGGATTAATGTAGGAAAAAGGGTGCATTGATCACAGCTGTAAAGAATTCCTGATACCAGGAAATACCTGGTGGATTGTTTATGGGCAGCTTTCATCCCAAACCCACAAGGGAACAAACATTCAAGGGAAAAAGCATTTTTCATTTTACCTTAGAATTGTTTAATTCCTTGATTATCTCACCCACGGGCATTCCCAGGTATGAGTCAAATACCCCCACCATTAACCCAGAATTCAGGTTGTGTCTGTGACTCTGTCTGGAAACTCACATATCTTGGTCAACTCTCTCTCGAAGCTTTTTCAGGCTTTTTTGGGCTCCAGCTCGCAGATTTTCCAGGATGTTTTCAAAGTAGTTGTGCTCACTGAAGTTTAACTACACAAACAGGGACCCAAGTACATTGGTCAGCTGAGCAGGAAGAGGAACTTCTCGTCCCACTGAATGTCCTCTAAAGAACGTTTTGGTTGCACGGTTTCACTGAATAGTTGGTTCTTTGCACCAATTATTTATTAATATGTTCATTTCAGTGTCCTTGGAAAGGGCAGTTGCACAGGTACAAATATTCCAGGGGCAAGAAAGCAAATGCAGGTGTTTGTTTGCAGGTATTTAGTGAGATGTGCACAAAATACTTACATTGGCATATTCCAGGTCCAGTTTCTCATTCTGATCTTCCAAAATATAATCTGGGTAGCCAATTTGTTCTTTGATTGCCATTGCCTGGAAGAAAAGAGTTGGATGTTTCCTCTTAATTGTGGTTTTTGTTGGCGTGTTGTTGTTTTTGCTAAAGTTTCGACACAAAGAATAGTTAAATGTTTGGGGTTTTTTCTTGGCTTTGGAATGGTGCTGATGGTCCTGAGGTCAATTAAAAGCTGGAAATGTTTTGTTTTGGGGGGGAATTTCATTGTATCCAGTTGGAAATTTTACTGATGTGGGCTAACAAAGGATTGAAAGGAGAGGACAACGTAACAGGATATTAATGCCCTCTTTCCCTCTTGTTTGTGGAGAAACTGGAAAGGGTGACACTACAAAATTCCAAATATTTCATGTTCACAAGGGAATACTGAAGTTCCTTGTTATCTCTGACCTTCTCACGAGCTTTCTCCTTGGATGCCTCATCCATCCACTGTAACTCATCCAAAGTCTCCACGAACACTTCACGGATCTTCTCTATTAAATCTCGGACCTGAAAGAGAGCCAGGGAGACACTCACCATTCACATGCCCTATTCCCAGGCACAGCTAAGGAGGGATGAAAAGCATCCTGCTGGAAGGTGATATCTCCAAATTTTGTGCTCTAAACCATGGTACTGAGCATCTAAAAGAGCACCACAAACGAGCTCTTGCGCCTTCTTGACTGGTGGATAACTCCCCCAGTCAAAAAACAGGGAGCTCACAGCAGAGGGAATGGTCACTGTGGGCGTTGTGGATGTACAGTAGTACGAAGGGTAAACTACATACCATCCTCTTGCTCTCACCAGCAAAAGTCTCCCGGACATACATCGCTCCCACCGCGTTCTCCATGTTGTTGTTGACGTAACTCACGCACTCCCTCCAGCGCGCCTCCTCCAGCGTCGTCCCGTACAGGGCCTGCAGCACCAGAGCCAGCATCAGCCCTGCCCCTGCAGCTCTCCCAGACCTCTGCCTAAATCAACCCAAAGGTTTCCACTGCTGCCATTGGGTTGGTTTCAGCATTGACCCTCCTCCTGCAGCGCTTTCAATCCTCTGCCTAAATTAACCCAAAGGGTTCCACTGCTGCCATTGGGTTGGTTTCAGCATTAGCCCTGCCCCTGCAGGTCTTCCAAACCTCTGCCTAAATCAACCCAAAAGTTTCCACTGCTGCCATTGGGTTGGTTTCAGCATTGACCCTGCCCCTGCAGCTCTTTCAATCCTCTGCCTAAATCAACCCAAAGGGTTCCACTGCTGGCATTGCGCTGGTTTCAGCATCAACCCTGCCCCTGCAGCTCTTCCAAACCGCTGCCTAAATTAACCCAAAGGTTTCCACTGCTGCCATTGGGTTGGTAGTGTATCAACATCAATCATGATGTAATCACAGAATCCAGGATGGTTTGGGCTGGGAGGGAGCTCTAAGTTCATCTCTTTGCAAACCCCTGACAGGGTTATGGTGTTGACCAGGCTGGATTTGGTGGCAGCTGTGCTCTCCTCTTTATGAAGAGAGGAAATACCTTCCTGTAGCTGGCCCGAGCGTCCTTGAAGCGCCGGCTCAAGCTGCTGACCCGGTCGATCACCAGCCGCCAGATGAGGTAGTTCTGGATGGTGCTGTGTGGGGAAAGCAAAGCTGAGCTTAATCCCCTGTAAAAACCAGCACTAGTGCAGGCAGTCAGAGGGGAATTTCAATTTTGGATGGAGACAAGGAAGGAAATAATTGCTGCCAGTCCTGTCATTTAACTGCGGAGTCATCCAGCCTGAGGACTGGGCTGTCGTGTCTGTTCTGGGATTAATTTATTTTTCTTCCTTCTAGAATGTAACAAGAGCTAAGCCTGTCATGTATTTTTTTTTTTTTTTTATTCCCATTTAACCTTTTCTAAGCAAGCAGCAAGTGAGACACCTTGTACTGCAATATTTGGACTTTGAAACCTCCAAAGGCATTTCTTGTATTTTATAGAGGTGTCATTTTTCCTCAGAAGCTCAGGATCAGCAAGAGGGTCCAACAATTGACATTTGAGCAATCCTTCTGTGACTTTTGTCCTACCTATCCTGCAGTTTCTTTACCTGGCTGAGTACTTGGAGATAATTGCTTTCAGCTCTTGCAGATAAGGCATGCCATACACAACCACCTCTTCCTCCTGGTCCACCTGAACACTTACTGAAGACATGACACGTTGGATGAAGAAGGTCCAGTTAAATTCCTAGGCAGACAGAGAGACATTCCAATGTTGGATGATTAAATGCCTCAGTAACTGGGCTTTTGACAGTCTTATGACCTTGAATGCAGCTGTTCAGTAGGACAAAGCTTTTGAAGGAATTCTGAAGACAAAATTAGGAATGGGAATGATTTTGTACATTCTGTTGAAGCACTGATTAATTCACAAAGCCATTTCCAAACTGGCATGGAATTAAAAGACCTGAAGTATGAGACTGCTCATGGAACACTTACATTGAACGCAAACTTTTCCTGCAGCTCTGCTAAGGTCATTTTGTTGTACAACAAGGTCACATCGTGCCTTTCCTCTGCTGGGGTCGTGGCCTGAAGACATTCACAAGGTTATTACTGGAATCAACTGACAGAAATATCAATGGCTGAAATCGCATGCAGGTGCACACACACACACTCCAGTTAATATTCACATTAACCAGTTTGTTTGGGAAAAGGAAAATCGTTTGCTTGTGCCCAGTGCCGCTTCCAAAAATTCAGTGCAGGAACCTGGGTGCCCCCCCTATTCAATAATGTTTCAGGAATATATTGAGCCAAGTGGTTCCTTCTGTCCTCTTTAGAATAGAAGCCTCCTCTGGGGGATTTTTAGGGTGCTGTAGGTTGTTAAGGATGCAAGGGAGCCTGCCCTGGTGTTATCCCGGTGCATGGCTGGCAGGGGGGGAATTATCCTGCTTTAGAAGAGTTCCAAATAGAAATAAGGCTGGGACTGGAGCAGAACAGCAGCAGTATACACAGCAGGCAGAATTACAGACACAGAGGCTCTGATTTCTGGGCTGCTCATGGCACAAAAAGTCATCTTCTCCCACTTTTTTCTGTGCTGTGGGTTCCCTGGTGCACTGAAAACTGCTGCACAAACCAGCAAGAGACCCTTCCCCCTGACCCCTTGCACCCCACAGCTTCCTGAGGAGTTCTTGATCTCTCTACTCACATTTGCAATCTCCGTTTCGAGCTCCATGACTTTTGCCATTTCATCTTGGACAAAGGAATCATCTCTGGACACGTTCTTGTCTTCCCGGATCATTTTGGCAATGGTGATCATGAACTGCAGATAAGCTTCTCTCACCTGCAAGTCAGACACAGAAGGTGTAGAAAGGGTTTGCTGTCCATCATTTCACAGAATCCCAGAATGGTTGGGGTTGGAAGGACCTTGAACCCCATCCAGTGGCACCTCCTGCCATGGGCAGGGACACCTTCCATTACCCCAGGTTGCCCTGGGATAGGCATTCCCAGGGTTCTGTGTCCCAGGCCACCACAGAAAATGCTTGGGCTGCTCAAGTGCTTTGGAAATTTGCCTCAAGGCTTCTAAACAAGGAGCCAAGCTGGCATAGAATAAAGATTTATATATATTTGTATAAAATCATGGAATCCCAGAATGGTTTGGAATTGAAAGGAGCTTAAAACCCATCCACTTCCACCCCCTGCCCTGGGCAAGGACACCTTCCACTATCCCAGGCTGCTGCAAGCCCCAGTGTGCAACCTGGGATTGAACACAGGGATGGGGCAGCTACAGCTTCTCTGGGCACCCTGTTTCAGGGCCTCACCACCCTCACAGAGAATAATTTCTTCCCAATATCCCATCCCTGCCCCCTGGCAGCTTGAACCCATTCCCCTTGTCATGTCAGTCCAAGCCCATGATAACAGCCTCTCTCCACTATTTCTGTAGTTCATCTTCACATTCCTCATTCAGCAAAGCATTCTGTTTGTCATGAATACTTTACAGGGCACTTGCCAGCCTCAAAACACACTTTTTGCTTCTCTGTGCCATCCAACCCCTGCATTCTGAGTTAGAATTACTGCTCGGGCAAAGGGGAGGCTCTGTGCTTTGAGTATGGGAACAGTGATCCAAAATTCCAGGGTGAACAGGGAAGGTTTGAGTTTCCTGAGAGTAATACCATAAATCTTCTCAGGTCTGGTTTTAGTGCCTGAAAGAAAAGCTCTGTTTCAGACAGTGCCCAGTGACACCTTTGCTTCATTCCTGACGGGAGGCTCTGACTGATTTATGCCTCAGAACGGGCCTTGAAAAGACATTTGGCTTATGAGGGAGTGCTGATCCCTGATCCAGGAAAACTTGATGCTACCTGTTCTTCTCACATGCTTTTCTTCCTCTGTAGACCCTGGAAGCCAGATAAACACGGTGACTGCGGTGAAATTGAGTCTGGGCACTTACAGATGATGATTTGTGGTTTTAGGCTGAATGCTGAGCCTTAATCAGGCCAGACTCCCCCAGGCCTCAGGAGGAGTTTTGCCAAAGGATGCTGGACTAAGCACAGGGGGAGTTTGGGTCATCAGAGCTGGGCTCATTGTCTGGGGGCAGCGAGCTGGTAAATACAAATAAAAAGGGGTTGTGTCTCTTCCTTGGTCATTAGGATTAAAAGCACAGCCTCAGCCCCCCTGCTTTGTGCCTTCAAATTAAAGCTGTATTGAGCAGAACTGGATTTCATTCACTAATTTAGGATTGTCTCTGCGCTGTACCTGATTTCCTACCTCCTCCAAGTCAATCTATGTCTGACCTTCATGCCCCAAAGCATAAATATCCCTCTTTTCTGCTGGGAGTGCTGCTGTGGAGATGACACTTGCAGGGGAGATTCCCGTGTCAGCAGCTCTCCACATTTCCCAGCTTCCAGGGGATTGTTTTGTCCCAGGAGCTGGCAGCTCCTAAAGGTGCCCAGAAGGTGTGGGGACAATCCCCTATAAACCTCCCAGGCCTGTATTTTAGCTATATTCTGCATAAAGTGTAGTCAAATACACTAAAGTGAGAAGAAAACTCTTCCCACTGATGTTTTCATCTGCCTTTACAACCACGAGACAAAAGAGTCTCAAATGCTGATTGTTGGCCCTCTGTATTCCCTTCCATTCTTGTTAGGAAAATTAGTTTGATGTTGGGCCGCAAATACTCTTTGTTAGCAAGGCATAATTGAGGAAAATAAAATGTACTAAAGCAGTATTTTCATCTTGGAAACAGATAAATTATCTGGCTCTGTTTGCAACAGCTTTCTGTGTATTCACAGAGACAGTGTTTTTGCAGAATCAGTGTTTTTGCCCTGAGCGTTGGCAGAGGAAAGCAGCTAGAAAATAATCTCTCACAATTTCTTGTAATTTTTGGGGGAAGGGGAGAGTAAGTGGCAGCAGCTTCTTACTTGCTGAGCATCAGGGATTCAGAGGAGGATACAAGCAAATCCCCTGCGCTGAAAATGTGAAGACGTCCTTCAAAATGAGAGACTGTCTAAGCCATAAAACACAATTTTATTTTCTCATAACCTTCCTCGTGAGTTGGCCAGTTCTGGGGAGGCTTGATATTTATACAGGTGTTCAGTCCTTCTGTAAACTTTACAGAATGTTGGCTTCGTTAAAAAAAAAAAAAATTAGCAATGAATGGCACAGTCTAATTCTGATTGTTGCATAGCATGAAGATTCATGTATTGGGGTTTTCAAAAGCACAGGGTTAAGGAATGAAGTCGCTTTAGTGGCACAGAGTAAATCCATACAAGGGATACTCACTCTTTGATAGTTGCCCCCATTAAAGTAGTAGTCCCTGGATGGCATTCCCAAACTTGGCTGGTCAATCTGGAGGAAAATGCATTTCTCTGGTTAGTGGTGAACAGGAGCTGGGCTTGTCCAAAGGAATCCTTGAGAGGCAGCAGGAAATGCTGTGTGCACCACCCTGTCAGGGTTGGAATGACACCCCTGCCAAACACCCAGAAAATTTGGGCTCTCCTGGATCTGGGGTGAGGTGGAAGGTACAACTTTAATCTCTGGGTTTCCAGGTAAGGACAGGGTGGATCTTAGTGTGGGTTATAAAGCAAAATCTTTCAGTTATCATGGAGACCCAAGAACAAATTTAAGTCACTTTTCTACGTTGCTTGACTTTAGGGCTGGACTGCTTGCACAACCATTCATGAACAAACTCTGAAATACTCTATGTATTTTAGACACATGGTTTCTTACTACACATTAAACCTCATCATCATTTTTGTAAGCCACAAGAATTTGCAGCCCTTAAATGCTGTAAATCAGCAAAGTTCCATTGATTCTTATTTCTTTTGCTGCCACAAAACATTTCCCAGTATGTCTTTGAGACAGATCTGACCCGTGGGGTACAGAACTGTTGCCTACATTTTACCACTGTTGTTCTATGGGCAGCTCATCTGTCTGCAGTGTAAATAATTGTCCATTATGATTCTGGCATATAAATAATTCCCTGTCATTTTTTTTTTTTTTTCCTTACATAAATGATGTGTCTGCTGGAATCCCGGTCATCATTCCACACGAACATGTCAATGAGGACACGTTTGTTGAACCTGGAGTTCATTATGGAAAGGTTTTCCTCCATGCTCCAGCTCGGCTCTGGGAGATAAAAGGGAGAACAGACCTAATTTGTCAATCTACGTCAGACTGGTTGAAGTTGTACAGTTCACAAGCTGACTGCTGAAAATTTTGAGATCTATTCAAATGGATCAGCGAGTGTTAAATGTGTGATATCCTGACTTCTGTTTGGGAAGAGAAACTGAAAATGGAGGATTTCACTTGGTGACAGTGTCCTCCCTGATTCAGGAAATAATTCTGACTGAACCCTTCCAGGCCCAGCATTACCTTTGGTCTTACTCCAGTCTGCAGAAGCCACTGGCCAATCTCCAACCATCCTCAAGGCCTCCAGCAGAGGCAGGGAATCTCGTTGCTCTATAAGACCTGAGTGAGGAAAGACAAATTCTGCATTGTTTTCATGCAAAAATAAAATTAGAAAAAATAGGTAATGGGCCTAACAGTTTAAATTTGCAACTGAGTGTGTCATAGCAAGAAATAAAGAGATATCATGGAACCATTCTCTATTAGTCTTCAGAAAAGGAATGAAAATACTTCCGTGGCTCCAGCGCTGGTTTGGGCTGGATGGGTTTGGGAAAGACGAGCTGGGACAGGTTTGTGCCTTCTGAGGGAAAGGCTTTGCACCCACACCAGGGGTGGATACCCAGCACCCATCCTTTCCACATCCCAAATGGGTGTGTTGAGGTTTAATGAGGTACCAAGGCATCTTCATCCGTCTGAAGATGAATTTTCCAGGCACAGCCACACGGATTAGACAGATATCGACTGAACTTTGCTTAAAAGGACTTTGTTTTTTCTGTACACCTGGTTTTGAACAGGGGAATCGATGGAACAAGACACTCACTCTCGTTCATGCAGGACTTGTAAAGGATTTTAGCTTTCTGAAATGCTTCTCTGTCCCCTTGATCTGAAGTCTCCAGCACACCTGGGGAAGGAACCATTGCCATCAGATTTTTGCCCTGAAGAGCTTTGATCATTTTACAGAAACCCCTGAGGGTTCAGGGCTGTGAGAAGCACTTGTAGGCTGCAATTACTGTCAAACTAGAGAGCTCTTCATGCCATTAATGAAAAAAGTGTCAGGAGGAAGGACCTGCAGACAGACCTTGCTTGTCCTGCTTTTTTTTTTTGGAGTTAGTACCCAATCACCTCGGGCTAATTTCCAGTGGGAACAGGATGTTCCCAAAAAAAATGGGTGCAGTAAGAGATGTAGAGATTAAAGGACCAGAGAGAAAAAAAAAAAAAAATCCCCAATCAACACCTCCCTGCAAGTTTATTTCTGTCTGATGTGCAATCAGTAACCTCCGAAACAACCACAGGTGCCTGGGGAATGGGGCAGCCTCATCCCTACCTTTCAGGATGATCTCCAGCTCGTCTCTGAGGATGTCAAAGATGCTGTATCTGGAGCTGGTCTCGGGGATCACGTGCCGGTTCAGCCAGCCCCCGCAGGCGTACTGGTAGAAATCCTTGCACGGGTCGGCTGTGGGGTCCATGTTCTGGATTATTCTGGCAGCTGGGCAGCAGAATTGGACAGCTGAGTTCTACAGACCGCCCAGGGAGCCCTGGGACTACTGAAGACTCGCAAGGAGATGCTTGGCAAGGCTCTTTACCACATATTACGGTTTGAGGGATCTTATTTTCTGCTTAAAAATGGATCTGAATGGCAGAAGAGCTGTCCCAGAGGAGGAGGCCCTGCAGGGATGGGTGCCCAGTGCTCCCCTGGGCTCCTGTTTAGGCACTGCCCAAAAAACCAGTGCTTCCAGGGGGCTGTTGGGAACATCTGTGCTGGACCCTCACCTCTCTTGAGGTGTAGAGACCAAAAAATAAGAAGGTAAATACCCCATGAGAGAGAAAATTCAGTCTAAAGGGTATTTTATTACATGGTCAGTCCATGGCCTTGTGGCTCAGAGCCAGAGCTCTTGGCCACACTGGCAGATTTCCTGTTCTACTTAGGAATGATATTCCTTACCCAAGCGGAAATCTCATTCCTTTTCATCTACTGCAGCCTTAAACTCGGAATTATCTCTTATTTAGGCTCAGTAACAACACACAAAGCCTCCCCTCTGCAGCAGGGATTCACAATAACCCATTACCTGCTGTCACACACCCAGGGGTGGTACAGATGTTGCCCGAGTTGGTGCCGTAGTGGGAGCCTGCAGGGAGAGGAGAGGAAAGCAGATGGAATTACTTGTTTTGGAAGGAAATCGCTCCCAAAGTCACTCACCAGAGCCCAATCTCAGTGACAGCTCTGCTTGGTTTGAGAGCAGGCGAGTGAATGTTGGTGCCAGTCAAAGACATCAGATGACAACCGTGAAGAAAATCTGGGGATTTTTGAGGAAAATGTATTGGCAGCAACGTTACAACAGTCTTGACAGTGAGTTTTATCTCTCCTGGAAGGGGAATAAGACCATCTTTTCTACCTGCTAACTGCCTCCACAGTCTACTCTGAAAGGATGGGATCTTTTTTTAGACAATCTATTAAGATGCTCTGAGCATCTTCCAAGCTGAGACTGAGTGGTTTAAACAGGGGGCAAAAAGCTGGGTCACTGCTGCCACACTGCTTTGAGTCACCAGGATCAAATTTAGGAAAAGAAATGACTTTTATTTCTCCTGTTTTTTGTGTGTTGGGGAGGAGGAGCCTGTCACAGACTTGTCTGGCCACCGTTCCATGTGGCCTTTAAGGCTGGATCTTGCTGCTTACATGAGAGGTTGTCCCTAAACTGGAATTTTCAGGGCTGATGGAATAGTGTAGGAACAAGGAGACTGTGGACCTGGTGTTCAAATTTGTCCTGCCTTGAGTCGAGCATGGAAAAAGGCCACTGAAATCTTGCTCTTGGTTATTAATTTCCTATTTTTGAGGGCTTAGTCTTGGCTTGTGAAGTTCTCCCAGTGCAGAAGGTCCCCCAAAAGCCAGAGCACACATGATTTTTGATGCTGAGTATTCAGGTGAATGTATTTGTGATGCTGGGCAGGTGTCAGGTCCCTCCCATGTGCTGTTCCCTGGGGAGCTGCAGGGATCTGAGCCCCCCAGCCTGAGGGCCTTGGCCCTGGGAGAAGAGAATTCATTTTACTGGTTTAATTTCCCATTTAAGAAACTGGCTGTCTTGGTTTACTCCCGACTTATATCAAAGAGGCAACTATGTGGTTCCACCCTGAAAAACAAAATCTAGGTACTTTCCAGCAGATTTAGCCATTTTAAAGCTTTGTTTTTCATCCTCGTTTGCAGGAAAGAGCTACTAAAAAAAAAAAAAAAATCGTTTTCAATGCAAATAAGTGCTTTACATGAGAGCAAACAAGATTACAGTAATTCCGAGAGAAATAAAACAGTGGGGGAGAAAAGAGGGCTTTGAAGTTCATCAGTGGAAGCGACACAAAAAGCCCCCACTGTGCTGGGGAATGTTCAGGGTTCAGCTGAGCGTGGCCGTGCTGGGTGGGAGCACATCTGCATGAGAAAAACTCTGTGTCCTGCCCTGGCTGGTGTCTGGCAACCTGAACAGGGGAGGAGCAAAATATGTGGAACAATAGGAAGCTTCACAGACATAGTTATATATATTTTTTTTTGTGTGTGTGTGTGTGTTTGTTTCAGCATTCGTTGGGATTTCTTTTTGTGTGCTGGATGAAGCTAAAGCAAATTTTTTGGAGTTTCTTAAACGCTCTTGTAAGTAAACATTTGGCAAAGTCAAACCGAAGAGCCCAGGGTATCTCCAAAGGGGAAAATAAAATACTTGGAGGAAAAGAAATGAGTAGTTCAAGGGCAAAAGGAAAGGAGCAACAGCAAAGAGCAATGTGAAGGAGAAATTATTGTACTGCAGGAATTTTGTGTGTCTCTCATTGTTTCCCAGGGACCAGGCAGGACTGAAATGGATCCTTTTTTGTCTTTCATTTACTTATTTATTTATTTGATTTAAAATCAAAGCTTCTCTCTTCACTACAACCTGACAATGTCTCAGTTCAATTTCTGGAACCGACTGCTTTGAATGAGGCCTGAACTCCCCTCCCTCCCCCAGGCCCTGGTGATTGTGATGCTGTAACTGAGCAGGATGAGCAGGGGAGCCAGAGCTTGGTTTGCAATTCGAGGGCACACTCAGACTTCTGAAACTCTGTCCCAAAACCAGATCATGGGAAATGGCTGGGGAAGAGATCTCAGTTTACCTCAAAAAGTGTCTCCTTTGTTTCTCTATCAATTCTGTTCTTTTATTCCTCAGAACTTTTCCTGCCACAGGCTCTGGGTATGACCAGCTCTGCCCTCTTTGGCTTTACAATCCCGGATCTTTGCCCACTCAGCTGGAGCCTTGTCACCTGCACCTCCCAAAAACTAGAAACGAACTTAATATGCACCTACTGAATTCTCAACAGCTCTGCCTTTTGTTTTCTCAATTACTTTTCTAGAACAGCCCAAGTTTTCAGCAGAAGCACAGGTATTTCTCTCTTTATTTTCCTCCCTGGTTGAGCATTGCTGACAGGTTGAGTTACAGTGATAGAGAGGCTCCTGCTTTAACATCCATTTCAGTCTGATACAGCAGCAGCAGCAGAGAATTGATCAGGGAAGAGAAGCTTTAACGGAGACAAATGCAACGGCCTGAGCTGTGGGACTGCTCCAAATGGAAGAAAATGAGGGAAATTAAACGCTCCAGATGCTGCTTCAGAGGTGAACTGCTCACCTGAGAGATGGCACAGCTGGGACACACTTCAGGCCCCCTGGGGTCACTGCAGAGAATTTTATCGTCTTAATTTGGCCTCACAGGAGCCACTGAGCCCTGTCCCATTTCCTGGCCAGCAGCCGGAGCCAGGAGTGACTGGTGGGATCTCTGGATGGCTGCAGTCCCCTTCAGCAGCTCACCTTTGGAATGGTGGTGCCTTTCAAACCCAAGCTGCCTTTCCAGGGCCTTATTGCAGCTCCTCTTTCAGAGAACAAAAGCCAAGCCAAGCCTTCTGCAGGGCTCTGGAGGACACAGCTTGTGTTTAGTGTCTCCCCACCGCGCGTTTGGAGGAGCACAGATGGCTGGGGATGGCACACACGGAGACAATTAGAGCCACAGTTGTCACCAAGAGCTCACGTGGGAGCTTTTACCTCTCAGCACCTTCCCTTTTTCTCAGATCTCCTCTGCAGAAGTGCTGTTGGCACTGCAAGCTGCCCTTGTTGCTGTTAAAACGCAAATTTGCTCGCAACAAACAACGGAATTGCCAAATTCAGGTTTTCTTTGCTGCCTGTGCCAGGTGTCAGCGTCTTCAGACGGAGTGCAGAACGCAAATGTTTGGTTTTACCCCACCTTTCCCAGCATTTCTTACCCATGATCACGGCTGAGCCAGGATTTTGTGTGAGAATCAGCAAACTGTGTGTTTATTTGCCCTTTTTTTTGCAGCCCTGCATGGCCTGTCACTCCCCATTACAGCTCTGCATTCACGTAGCTCCATCTGACTGCGGCTGAGGAGAGCCCTGCCACCCAAATGTCACCATGACTTGTGTGTTAGCTGCCACTTCTTGAAGTTCTGCGTCTCCCCCGAATAGCTGCCTCGTTAATGAACGCTCCTGACGTCAAAGGACATTTGGACTTCACACCAGTGGAGGAGAGGAGCCAGAGCTCAGCTACAAACTTGTCTCAGTTTTTGGTTTAGGTACTGCTCCTGCTCAGCAGGCTCGTGTAAATCTGTTGTTTAAGTGCACAACAATAACATTCAGCACAGAGAATGCAGGAGGAAAATGTGGTGGTTTTTTTTTTTAAATCCACCCCCAGAAAAAGGTGCTGCTTGGTTTGTGTTTCTGTTTGTTTGGAGCCTGCCTAAGGAGGACAGCAGAGGGCTGTGACCTTGGGCTTCCTAACAGCCACCAGTGACAACGTCTGGGGGTGCAGACACAAAAAATATCAGTGAATCTTCCAAATTGGGAGTCAAAAAGTCAATCAAATATCCAGAATTACGGGAGCAGCCTTTAGGTGAGGCTGGAAGTTGTCTGGGGCTAAGTTGCTGGAGGAGCTGCTGAGTGATTTGACGTGCCAGCGACAGAGAGGGTTGAGATGTTCCTCAGGCTGTGACCTTTCCAGCAAGGGATGAGGTTTGGAGCCCAGTAAATACTGAGGGGGAGCTGTGAAAACGCTGCTGAGGGGGGAGTGTGGGTGTGAGGGAAGGACTGAGAGCCTGGTGAGCTCAGATCCAAACCCAGCCCTGCCTGCCTTGCTAGGATCACCCAAATATTGCTTTATTCTTCCTATGCTTTCTTTCAGCTTATTTAGATGAGGGTGTTTTTTGGGTCTGAGAACTTCCTTGGATGTCAAAAACCCCCAAATTGTGTCCAGAACTCTGTAACTGCGCTGCTGTGAGAGCTTGAGTGTTTTTGTTGGCTGGGAATAGAGCTAAAAATCCCAGTCAGCATTAACAGAACTCCAGGAATTATTGCTGTGCCCACAGGGCTATTTCATGCACCACAATGCTCTTCTGCAAGATATATACCAGCAGAAAAACATTCTCCCTGAACCACAAAGCCTAAACATGCCTTCGTAAATTAAAAAAAATAAAAAGTGAATGCAAAGCAGGACAACCAATGCTTTAATTTTCTAATTTAATTCCTAATTACAGGCTAAACAAAATCATTTTTAGTAGCCTGGGTAGTGTCATTCTGATCAAGAATGTATCAAGGTGAAGTGAGAAATCTGAGCCTGCCCTTAGTGAACGATGCAGCGCCCCATACACATCCCAAAATTCACATTTCAGTGAAGTTAGCAATTGGAGAATCCCAGGATAACACTGTTGGCTGTATCACCTGCGTGGTGCTCAGCCACACTGTGTTTTTCCTGTTGTTCTGTGGGATTTCTGTGGCTCAGCTCTGAGCCAGAGGTGCTTTTCCCTTGGAGAACCTGAGGCTTGAGGCTTTTGGCTGAGCACTGGGAACGGGCTGAAGTGTGACAGCAAAACAGAGCTAAGGGGGGCACTGGGACAAAACTTTTCAAGACAAAAAAAGATGTTTCTGCTGCAGGAACAATCTGAAAAGCTCTTACTGACTCAGTTCTTGCATGTTGACACTGCTCTGTGAGGATGAAGCTCCTCATGCTCCTCATTTCCCACCTGGAATCTCATTTCCCACCTGGAATTACCTAAAGCTCCAGCTTTAGGCTGCTCCAGCTGTGAGCTGGGCTGGGGACAGAGGCACAGAGTGGCTCCAGGGCAGAGCTGAACACACCTGGTGGGGTGTGAGGAGCACAGACAGGCAGAACATCAGCCCTGCACTCAGGGAACGCTTCCAGGGAAAGTTTCATTGCAGATACGAGCCTGCAAAAATATTTGGGTTTTAGACCTGTTTTCTCACAGATAAGCCTTCCTTAGACACATGTAGTGAGCACAGAGTCTGCCTCTGGATCTGGATGAGACCAACACTTGGGCAAATATTATAAATACCTATACCTAATAAGAATTCTGGATTGTCTGGACCCAGCAGATGATGCAGGGCAGATTTCTTAAATCCTTTATGCAGGCAGGCAGCAAAACCCTGCCTGACTCAATGTTTGATACAGAAACTCCTCCTCCAGGACCTGGCTCTGGGGGATTTCTTTCCCCTCATCTCCTGAGCTAATAGAATAAACTTTTCTGATGAACTTTATGAATACCAAATACTCAGATTTTGCCTGGCGTTCAGCTGCTGCTAGCAAAAGGAATGAACAATAACGAGGCTTTTTTTTCCCCCCTCATGAATTATTGCTCAGGATTGTGCAGCGTTTCACTCACAAGTGCTGAAAATGCATCTCCCTGCAGCAGGAGAGGCAGAGAGAGTGCGAGGAGACAGCAAAGCCTTGCCCCAGTTTTGCTGTTCCCACTTTAATTTCATTCTCCAGTGTTTTAACAAAGCTCCCAGTCCAAGAGACTTTAATGGAAGTGACAAACACGAGGCAGAGCTGCTCCCGAGCATTTGATGCTTCGCAGGGTTTTGAAGTGGGACTTTGCACTTGCTGTGCCAGTGGGAAAACTTTGGTCTTACCAAGTGTGCTCCGCAGTTAAAATATTTAGGCAAAACACTTCAAAATAACGTGGCTCAATGTCAGGTTTCTGGCAAGATATTTGCATTCAAGTCACTGAAGCAAATCACACTTAGAGATCCAACTGCCTGATGGAATATTTAAAAAGTCTCCTTTTTCCTCAGCAGCAAGTGGGTTTTTTTTTCTTTTTTTTTTTAAGCTTTCACATTGTAATAAGCAATTTCCCCTTCAGGGAGATTGCTTTTAGAAGTGTTTTAAAGCAGCTGTTGCTTAAAAAAACCCTGACAATAATGAATCTTGGCTTGTGCTTGGATAAAATGAGGAAATGTCAGTCCTCACACACAGGCACACACCTTCCCTCTAAAACAGCGCATCAGCTTTGTCAAAACAACTCGGAATTCAACACGCTGCGTGGAATTAAATAAAAGCATAGAGTCTTACAGAGCAAAATTCAAAATTCAAGTAAAAGCCAACGTAATCTCTGTGCTCAAGCTGGGAGCAAGGCAGGGAGAGCCCGGTCCCTCACAGAGGTGACCTCATGGTCTCCCCGTATTTTTGTTTTCATCTAGCTCTGTGAGAAAAAAAGGACTTTTCCTGCTGTTTGCGGAGGGAAGGGGAGGATTATTCCCAGGTTCTTACCTCTGCTGCTGGCATAGAGGATCACCAGGGCGACGGCAGCACAAGTCATGAGGAGCAGCAGGACAGCCAGCCCGATGGCCACAAAGCTCCAGGGCTTCTTCCCGGATTTGGTCGATTTTTCCACAATATCCATTTGGCTTTCTGATTTCCCCATTATTGTAACTCTAAATCGGGGGAGGGGAGGGCGAGAGAGGGGTTAACAGCACGGCTACATCAGGATGGAGAGAAGAAATGCATGAGAAAGCAAAAAAAAAAAAAAAAAAAAAAAAAAAAAAAAAAAAAAAAAAAAAAAAAAAAAGAAGCGGAATAAAAGCAAAGAGAGAAAGAAAACTTCCAAATTATTACATGTATTTGTCCATTTGATTGTCCACAGATTTGCCAACCTCATTCTCCATGCCCTGTGCCTGCGTGTCTGCTCTCGGGGCGGGGGGCTGTGCTGCCCCAGGCTCTCCGCGGCGCAGCGTCAGAACTTCAGGAGCCTCTTTGGGAAGTCTGCGAAAGTCTCATGACCAGGTTGGGCAACTCCTTTCTCCCGAGGCAGAGAAGGAGGAGCGGGCGGGGGGCAAACTGCCGCCTTCCCCTGCCCACTTCCAAAGTATTCACGCCGCCGTGAAGAATCCCCTCCGCGGCGCTGGGCAGCTCCTGCAGGGCTGCGCTAACAGCCGGGGAATCCGAGCTGGGATCCTTCCAGGTGCGAGCGCCCTGGAGCGGCTCCGCGGGCAGCGGCGCTGCAGGATGGGGACAGCGGGCGGCCGCGGGGACGCGGGGCAGCTCCGGGGGCTGCGGGAGGCTGCCGCTCCGCCGAGCTTCTCCGAGCCATGCTCAGGGTTGGGAGCTCAGCCCCGAGCCCTTCCCAGCTCCGCGGAGATGCTCCGGGGGAGGAGGAGGAGCGGGTGGGATGGGCTGGAGGCGCTCCGCGCCGCTGCGGCTTCTCCCGAGCTCCCCGGGATTCTGTTCTCTCCGGAATGCCCCCCCGGGTTATTCGGCTTCTCCCGAGCTCTCCGGGATTCTGTTCTCCCCGGAATGCCCCCTGGTTATTCGGCTTCTCCCGAACTCCCCGGGATTCTGTTCTCCCCGGAATGCCCCCCCGGGTTATTCGGCTTCTCCCGAACTCCCCGGGATTCTGTTCTCCCCGGAATGCCCCCCCGGGTTATTCGGCTTCTCCCGAGCTCCCTCCGGCTTCCCGGGATTCTGTTTTCCCTGGAATGCCCCCCGGTCATTCGGCGCTGGGCTCGCAGGGGAGGTGGGAACCTGCTGAAGCTCCCCGGCTTCCCAAAGCGCCGGCAGCTTTGGGGTGGGATGGATGTGTGTGCAAACAGGCTGATTTGTGGGGTTGTGGCAGGCAACGCACACAATTCCTTCATGGAAATCTGGCTGGGAACAACCAGATTTCAACAACCAGGGAAAGACAGTAAAAGCCAGGGCAAGGTGGGCGTGTGGTTCCCCTTGGGTTTTGTTTTGCTCCAGAGCGGACTCCGGGAGCAGGGAGAGCCAGGCTGGTGCTGGGGGTGTTTTCCCCCGGGCTGGGGTCACTCACTGCAGGAATTCACACCCGAGAAATGCTCAGGTTGTGCCTCTGCGCTCCCGAGTTTTGTGCGAGTTCAGGAGGAGGCGCTGGGGGCAGAGCAGGGGCTCCTTTGTGGCTGTTCGCTGGGAATGGACACACAGTGTTCCAAGAATGGGGAACAATGAACACCAGTTCCCTCTGCCAGGAGCCCAAGTCTCCTCTCCCAGTCAGCATTCTGCCATAAAATCCCCGGGAGAGTTTCCCTGTTATTTTTTTTCTCCAGAGTCAGGTTAACTCAGGCTCCTGGCAAGTGTGAGGGCAGCAATTCTCATCCCACCAGCTGAGGAGGAGCAGGAGAACGCAGGGATGTGAAATGCACACGTGCTGGAGCAGATCCTGGGTGTCCATATGGGGAACAGAGCTGCAGAAGGCAGGGTCACCTCTAAGGACAAAACTATACATTTAATTGGGGTATAAGTGATCTCTCATTTCTGTTTGCAGAATTTCCTACAGCTAACAAAGATTGGTTTCCTGTGCTTATGGAAATCTTCCTTGTTGTTGAGCAGTTTTACTCATACTTTACAATGTAGCTGCCTCCGAGTAGTAGTAGTAGTATGGATGCCAACTCTACCTGGTTGGCATCCATAAAACTGCAATAGGCAGGTGCCTCACAGGACTTAACGTGGCATTTTTTGTAGATTTAATGTGGTTATTTTTGAAGATTTAATGTGGTTATTCTCATAGATTCAATGTAGTTATTCTTATAGCTTTAATGTATTTATTCCTACACCATGGCTATAAGACACTGCAGGGTATCATTCTGCCCTTTTTTGGAGGTGGAGAATTAAGATGCCAAGAATCTAAGAGCTTTATTCCTTCTGCTGTGCTAAATGAAAAAAAAAAAAACAACAAAACCCAACCCAACTCAAACAAACAACCCAACAAAACTCAAGAAACCTCTTATTTTCTGTGTGAGGAGCACCAGCAACTGTAAAGGACGTATTTGCAGCATCATTAATTTTGATTGTCTTGAGCAACTTTGCGTGGTCACTGGAACGGAGCAATCCATCATCCTGACAGTGCAGCAAGGTCCCCGTTCTGGTCATTGCTTGCAAGGGGACAGACCTGCTTTGATTCCTGCCAGTCCCACTCTCACCTTGGAGCCTCTGTGGCAAAGGCAGCTCGATGCTGTGAAGTGGAATGGGGTCGCTTCGTTATTTATTTCCCCCTAAACCTCGCATTCAATTCAATTATTCATGATTTAATCGCTGCCTGCAGAAATTCCCATCTGCTGGCCCACTCCACCATCCCTCAGCCCCTTATTTGACAAAAGAGCTTTAAAAGCTTAATCCCTCTTTGCAATCCTGGGATGGTGAACGCCGCTCTGGGGATTTCTTCTTCCAGAGGGTAGAGGAACAGTGGGGGTTTTCAGTTCTTGGAAAACATCCTCTCTCCCCAAAGCAATGCGGACTCAAAACATATGAAGCAATGAGGGATTTGCTGTTTGGGTTGGGCCACTTTGAAAGGATTTCTGCCTTTTTGCTTACTTTGTAACTCTGCAGAGGAGGTTCTCCTGTTACTGGAATTTGGAAGTGTAAAGAGCTCGCAGTGGCAAGGTTACAGCTTGAAAAAAGCCTCAAATCAGGGATTTTTTACCCTTGAATCCTGCAGGGATGGGGCTTGAGGAGCCAAGCTGGATGACTGCCCCTTTGTGGGATGTGTTTGCTGGGAACTCAGAGACCCCACATGTGAATATTTACTCAAAAGGTGCTTCCTCAGGCGCAAGGCATTTCAAACTGCACAGAACAGAGAGGGAGCAGCTCTGGGGTTTTATGCAGTGCTTTTCTTCTTGGGCAAAAATTCTCAGGTCTGGGGGGAATTTAGATCAGAGGTTCCAGCCCTGGACAGCAAATATTTGAGCTGGTGCCTCACTCGTCTGGGAGACAGCACTTGGATATTTTTGTCTTTGTGTTTCCCCTGGAGGATCTGGAACAACCACGGTTATACCTGGGACAAAAAAAGGGGATGAGACTATTCAAGGATATTTTTACCTTGCTCAGAAGTTTAGTTGCTGTGTCACAGTTGCCACAATGTCAAGTTGACCTTCAACTCCTCTTTTAGAAGGAATCGACTCTGGAGATAGAAATTGTCAGGAGTTGTGCATTTTTCCCCCTCCTCTGCCTGTGTTTGTTTTGCCACTACTGATGACACAAAAACTTTGTGCTCATGAGAATACATGAGAATATATAACCTAAAATTATATATATATATATATATATATATGCTCCTGATATCATTATATGAGAATATATTACCTACTTTAGCTGCCTGTCTGATTTTTGCACAGTTTTTAGTCCTGATATTGATGTGATTGAATGCTCTGGGTCATCAGAACAGATGATCCCACGGTTGCTGCTCCCTGTACGCTCCCAGAAATCCAGGGAGTGGATGTGCAGTAGAGCAACGATTTCCCAGCTGGAGCTCTGGGGTTCTCCTGCAGGAATTAAAGAGCTCCACCAAATGTAAAAACAACTCCATGTCCTAAAGCAATCTGAGCCAAGCAGGATGTGGCAGCATCTTTAGTGCGATTTGTCTTAAGAGTTGTTGCCATGGAAACAAAGTCTCCATCTCTATCTGGTACATCCTTATTGATGTCCACAGTGAGATGTGAGGGAAATTCTCTTACTTCTGGGTGTCAGGGTTTGTAGTTTGCCCTGAATCCTTTGCCTATGCAAAGGAAAAAAAAAAAAAAAAAAAAGAAATTATTTGAGGCAGTCCTGTGTCAGTGCAAGTGCAATTCCAGATCTGGAATCACTTGTGTGTGAACTGCAGGTTAGAAATGGTCAGCTCCCCTGTGTGAGGGGCAGAGGTGTGGGGACCAGCTCCAAAACTCCTCCAAGACTGCTTGAAATCCCTCCAATTATTTACCTTTTTGGTTTTAGTTCAATAAAGAGCCACGAGTCTGGAAAGAGGAGCTGTTACCTGTTGTCATCTGAGTTTTCAACGTTCAGGTTACACAGACACAAAGTTCTGTTTCTTCTGTGCATATAAATTAATCTAACCAGGAAAACCCACCTGAACCAAGATTTTTGATGCATGTGTAAAATGGTCAGTTTAGCAACCAGAACAGTGCCCATTATTCCAGTCAAAATGTCAGCAAATGAGATTAGTATCCACTTTCAACTTAAATACAGAAGAAAATCTGAAGCTATAGGGTGACATTAAAACAAAACAAAACAAAAAGCCCAACCCAGCAGCCTCTCCCCAGTGAATCAGCAGATGCCTGGCTCCAGGACAATGGCTGGATGTAGCCTGTGATTTATTGTGGCAGGGATGCTGCCCACAGAGGAGAACTCATTGTGCTCGGAAATAATGGCTTTGTCTCTGAGAGGCAGCAGAACCCCGTCATCTGTCAGCCAGCAGAAAAGAAATAAAGCTCAGCATTGAAATATCTTCTTGGAGCAGGTTGGCTGCCAGCTGTGTGTGTGTGGTGGAAATAAGTCCTGGTAGAGGCACAGCTGAGACAGTTTGGATTTGGGAAAACCTCGAAGTTTAGGCGATGGTTCAAAACTCTTCTCTTGCTCTCCCTTTAGGGATGAGCATCTTTGGAGCACCCTCAGAATTAAAAACTCCCAGAAATCAGAGTTATTATGCAGGAAAGGTACAGTAGCTCCTGCCCTGAGTGTCTGGATGCATCCACTGCAGAGACAAGCAGGTAAAAAGGTGAAGGTGTCTTACCTGGCTCTTGTGGAGGAGCTTTTTCAGCTGCAGAGGCGCCTCGAGCAGTTTCTGGAGCGGAACTGGACTGTTTGTGTTTTCTGGCAGTCAGAAATGAACGTTTGCTCATGTTCCCAGCACGGATCCCCTTCCAGGCTCTCCCCGGGAATGGTCTTTGCGAAGTGCTGTGCCCAAATCTGCCTCTCTCCCCCTCGCTCACACCCAGGTGTCTCCCGATGCCCAACGAATTAAACGCTCTGCTCCGAGACTTCTCAGGGATTTAACCCCTTCCAACGTGTCTGGAATCACTTGGTTTTATGTCTAGGCTGGAAAATAGGTTTCTGTAGGAAAATAGGGCTGCCTTTAAGAGGACAAGGTGATTTCCTGGCTTTCTTAGCCTTTGGAGAATTCACTTCTATTACAGTAATTAATTCTTAGGGAAGTTCTCGTTTTCCATGAGATGCTTTATCTTTTTCCCCAAGAGGTTTTCCGAGGCTTCTGGAATGCAGTGTCTCATTTTCAAAGTTAATTTCATTATTGTAATTATTTCAGTATTGCAATTATATTCTTAATGAAAAAACTCTTCAAAATTATAGGTACGTGACTTGAGAAGTATAAAGGTGTATTTTTTGCATTGCTTTGCTGTATAGGAAGACAGATTCCAATAAAAAAAAACCTCAGATATTTCACCTTAAATTATTTTCAGTTACAGAGCACATGCAAGATTCAGCTGTTCCAATGTCCTGCTTTTAAAAATGACAAGGAGAGAATTCCTGTTTCCAAGGAAAGCTGTTCAGACCAGTAGAAAAGTTAGAGTATATAACCCTAGTCCTGTATTTAAACACCAGTCACATGTTATTTAATGCAACACAGAAGTCCAAGCCATAAAATCCTCTTCAATAAATTATTACACTTGGTTCCAGCAAGACTCTGAAGTCCTGGATTATCAGAATGTTTGTAAATATGCTTAACTTCCAGAAAACTTCCCATTTTCACCCAGCCCTTACACTTTCCTTGCATTCCCACTGGCAATTAGGATGCCATGGGGGAACTCAGGGACTTGGAACTTGCCCCCTGGATGGATAATTGGAGTGTGAGGGGTGGCTGTGGCAGGAGCAGGAGCTGCAGGACAGGAGGAGGCAGAGTCTGGTCACCTCTTTCCAGTAACAGCTGCTGAAGGTGCCTCAAATCCCAGAATGGTTTGGTTTGGAAGGGTCCTCTGGACCTCCCCCAGTCCAAACCCCTGCCAAGGCAGGGTCACCTGGAGCAGGTGGCACAGGTGGGGTTGGGATTCTCCACAGAGGGAGACTCCACACCCTCCCTGGGAAGCAGTTCCAGAGCTCTGCCACCTTCATGGAAAGAAGTTCTTCCTCAGGCTGAGATGGAACTTGTTGTCTTTTAGTTCATGGCCATCACTGCTTGGATTTAGGGTTAGGAATGGGCACTGGGGTGCAGAGAGGTCTTGGGTGCCCTCAGAGCAGGGTTTGGGTCCGAGGTGCACCTCTGGTTGGAATTTCCCATTAGGGACAGTGGTTACCTGTGGTTCCCTTTGGGATGGTG
Organism: Sinosuthora webbiana; assembly: GCA_013397395.1. NCBI lineage: Eukaryota > Metazoa > Chordata > Aves > Passeriformes > Sylviidae > Sinosuthora > Sinosuthora webbiana. The sequence goes on from VXBN01011446.1 coordinate 389,785, forward strand.
GAGCAAAGCCTCTGGGGTTCAGTCAGGCAGGGCACAGGGCATCTCAATGTCTTTATTATTTCTCAAGCCTCACCATTGTCAAAGGCAAGCACAGAGCCTGCCCTGGGGCTGGAGATCTCCTCGTCCCTGCTGAGGGTCTGTGCCAGGGCAGCTGACAGCACAGGGTTAAAATGTTTCTAGAAATCATGGGAATTGTATACAACAGATTCAGGGGAGGTGGAAAGAAAGGTTGGGCCTGGACAGGCCTGGGAAAGCGAACCAAAATTATGTAATCCCTAAAAATGAAGGTTGGGCTTTGTCTTTACTGGATCATGCGAAACTGCACCTGCACAATCATCATATAGCAAATGATACGATTGTCAAATCTAATGATTGTTTGGTAATTGAACATGATTATTGTTTATTCATAATGAGAATGATGAGAAATGATGTTTGGGGGGCCTGATGAAAACGACAATAATTCATACAATGGAAGGATACGGGTTTAGTAATTAATATATAGTTATGTAACGAAAGGGTATAAAAACATGCCCATCTCAAATCCATGTTGAGTCAGATTTGGGTCTGTACCCTGTACCCCTGATTCCCAGAGCTCTTCAATAAAAGCACCTGCATATAATCCTTCTGTGATTATGTGTCTCAACGCCAACACAGCTGGGCCAATACCCGGGCACAGAGCAGGGGGTGACCTCCAGCAGCAGCCCTGGCTGGGGACAGGGGCTGGGGACAGGGACAGGGGCTGGGGACAACGTGCAGCTCTTTTACAAGAATGGAAAAATGTACAAATAATGTCATCTTCAAAGCGCCGTGTACCCGGAACTAAGAGGTACTGACAAGCATCTGAAAGAGAGAATTATCCCCATTTTACAGATGAAAGGGAGTCACACAGAGAATCAAAGTCAAGATTAGATTAATAGACATTGATGCCAGAGGAGCTATTATGTCTTGTCTGGCATCTGGCAGAACAGACTGGAGAATTTCACACAGATTGCTCCATTAAATCCCTAATCTCTGTTTGGGCTGAGGAAAAGACCTCCAGAGCTGACACAAAGACACTGCAGCATCTTCAAGTGAGCTGCTTGTGGGGCACTACTGGAAGTTCACATCCTGTCCCAGTAGGAGTTGATTTAACTTCCTGCTGCCTCAGCTAATTTTGTTGGAATAATATTTTTAAGAGCCACCCCCCTCCCATATCACCTGAAATCTCCTTCGCATTTGTGCTCCCTCGAGGTGATTATTGAGCTGATATTTTCATGTGGGAGATGAGGGCCGAAAGGATGTTGGAGCGGGAAAAGTTTAATCTTGATAAAATAAATTATTTCTTTTTTCTCCTGAGAATAATCAATCACTGGAAGAGCCTCCCCAGGGACATGATAAGGTCCCCCTCACTGGAAGCTTACAAGATTTCCCAGGCTGGGCAGGGTGCTGGATAACCTTATCTAGGACCCCTTTCCCATTGGAAGTTGGCTCAGATGACCTTTTGATGTCCCTTCCAACCTGGGCTGTTCTATGATTCTGTGCAAAGGGTTTTGTGTATAGGAACTGATGTAAGTGTGTGCTCAAAGGTTGTGTTGGGTCAGGTCTTGGGGACCAAATCCAGCACCAATTAAGATGAATTTTCCCAGTTTCCCTGCTGAGAATGATCCAGATCTTTCCAAATGACACGGTCTATTCTGAACTGTCACTTCCGTGGCGTTTCCCTCTACATCTGTGCTTGATGTGTGATTATCCTGCAGTTCATCAGGCAGGTTTATTAGGAGACTTAATTGGATTGCATTAGCTGGCAGTTAAGCCATCCAAGCCATTTGAGAATGCAATCAATTAAAACATCCAAGCACATTAATGGTGGGGACACAGGGCAATTTATGTAGATGGCTAATTACCTGTTTACTCCAGGAAGCAGATCAAGAATGGCCAAACGATGCACGAGAAGAAAAGAAACAACATTGCAAAAATCCCGGTTGGCAAGGCTGCAAAAATCAGCACACGGCAGGCAAGGTATAATTGTTTCTATTGTCAAAGTCTACAGTGGGAGAACAAACCCTGCACCGTGACAGGCACTCAGAGGTGTTCCCAATAATTTCAAATTCGAATGTGACTTGCAGAGAACAGATTGAGCACATTACCAATGCTTGGAATGTCTTATAATGGCACACCTGAGGTTTCTAAGCAATCAAGAAGCTCCCTGAGATGGTCATTTCAAGTGGGGAACTGCTAATCCCTGTCAGTTTTCCATTTCATCCACTACTGATCTGGATCTGAGGCTGGGGCTCTGCGGGGACTCCAGGTCCCTCACTCTGGGTGACCCCCAAGGAAGTGTTTTTGGTGTGGCAGCACCCACCTGGAGATGAAAGCACGACTGAGGGGCGTAACAAAACGCAAACCAGGGTGGATTGGAATCATTAACATCCTCCTGTGCTTCCAGCTCCCTCCTACAATCCCCCCCTGGCTTTGCAGCTACATTTTCTCATTTACTGATGCAGTTCAGGAATGAGGCATGCCAAACTGATTATCAGTGCTCTTAATTTCCTTTACAGTCCAGGGGGAAATTCTTATTCTCGTTCATTCTCTTCAGCTCCTGACTTTTTGGGGTTGTGTAGGGAACATCCAAACACAGAAATGATCAGGTTGGGGGGTGGCACACCTAAAGCCACAGCTGCTCTGGCACAGAACAAGTCCTCAGTGGCTCTCAGGGATGCAAGGGAGGCTTGACAGGGTTTCCAGGAGGTCCTGACCATGCATCTTGTGCCCAAGATGGGCTTTGGAAGTGAATTAATTGAAAATGACCTCGTTGCATGTGTCTTAGAGGTGAAGGTTCCACACCTGTATTGAGGTGTGGGACCCAGAGGGTTGGTGGCACCAGGCTGGGACTTCAGGGAGGGCCAGGACAGAAGTTTGTTTTCTCACTTTCTCACTTTTCTCAATTGCTGGTTCATTAGTGAGGAGCTAAAAACAGCATCACTGTGATCATGAGGGGTTTCTACTCTCTGCTGACATCTTTGGGACTGGCTCGTGTTCTCCAACCCCCCATTTAGGGTGGAAATTTGTTCCCCACCTGTCCTCAAACATCCTCATCTGCTGAGAGCTACAACCAACAATATCAACTGTGCTCGTTTCCTGCCCTCCAGGCACTTCTGGGAGCCAACAAACCACTGCTCCTGTGCTCTGGGTTGTCTGTACACACCTGTGGGCAGGTGCACTCTCCGCAGCACTGACAGAACAAATGGAAATGGAAAATCCGATCCTGAAATCCACAGCAGGAGCTGGAGGGGGGGAGAGAGTCTCCTGAATCCCACAGCTTTGGGATGCTGTGCCTCCTAAATAATGAACTGCTTTTCTTGAGGTGCCACTGAGTAATGGCTGAGTGAAGCAGCAGACCCCAGACCCCCAGTGTGGCTGGAATCCGACTGAAGCAGCCAAGGCTCCAAAGACAGGCTCCAGTGCCACTGATAATTTCGTGTAACACGTGAAATTCCTGGTGACAGCGACTCCTCGGAGCCCTGGCAAATTGGAAACTGCTGGATGCAGCAGCACAAGGATAACAGTTAATCTTCTGCAGGGGCAGGGTGGTAAAAGAAATGGCTTTTAGATTAGCTGTCATTAGAGTGAAACATCTGCCCCTGCAAGCCAAGGGGACTGTCCTCACTTGGGTACAAGGAAGCTCATTAAATCCCCGGCTTTGCGTGGCTCTGATCCAGAGCCACACTTCCACCACGCTCTGAAGCTGGGAAGCACAATGACTTGGGCTGAAAGGCAGGAAGATGAATTCCCTGGAGATGTGTCGGCTTCCAAAGCAGCTGCAGAAGTTGGTTCGTGTGTTTAGATCCCCTTAGTACCTGGGAGCACGCAGCGAAGTGAAATAGGAAAAATTAATGGCAGTGATGGGGTTTAAAAGGAAATTAAACCTTCTGAGACCACAAAAGCTCAGAGTTTAGCCCTGCCTGGACTCTGAGGAAAAGCTTCCAGTGGAATATTTAATTCCAAACACTTTGCCATCATTTCTAAGCTGTTCTTTGCCTGCTGGACTGCGGAGCACGAGGTCAGGAAACTTCCCTTGTCTGACTCTATTTGTGATGCAAATATTCTCACATCTGATTTTCCTTTCACATACTTAGAAGGAATGTTGAATACTTCAGAGGGGCAAGCCTGGCAGGGCGGTGTTTGTGCAGGAACATTCTCAAGCGTGATTTCACAGTTTTCTTTCACCCTTCATTACCTGGTGATGATGTGCAACATGGTTATTGAGGTTTCAGAACACTTTAAAGGAACAAAATTTATGGAGAGGGAAGAAACAGTTGGTAGTATAGAGCTCAGAGCTGAATAAACCACAGATATTTAAGCTGTAATTAATTAATGACTGCAGCTGCAAGCGGGATTACAAACAGGTATCCAGTTTCATCTTTTATTAGGCCGTATTTTCTTCTTGATTACATCAGTCTTGATTAATATAAGTATATTTGAATTCTTCACGGTTGTGTGACATTTACAGCAGAATTCCTTGAGGGCATGTCCTACAGCACGTTGTACAGGGGGCAATAAAGTTCCTTTACTGAGTATTCAGCCTTGGGCTGCTTGCACAGGGTGAGGGAAGGGTCTCACAGCAGAGGGGAACAGCTCCACAATCCCCGTGAACTGCAGCTGAACATTAAAGAAAGGTACAGGAACAATCACTGCAGGTTTTTCTGCCAGATTCTTCAATCTGGAAGAAGTAGAACCAGTTGGTGGTGGTGGTTTTGTTGTTTGTTTCTTGTTTTTTTTTGGTTTTTTTTTTTTTTTTTTTTTTTTTTTTTTTTTTTTTTTTTTTTTTTTTTTTTTTTTTTTTTTTTTTTTTAGAAAATGGCTTTTATCTAATGGTAGAATTATCAACTAGTTTGGGTTGGGAGGGACCTTAAAGCTCACCCCTGCCATGGGCAGGGAACATCTCCCACTACCCCAGGTTGCTCCAAGCCCTCTCCTAGAAACTGCTTGGAAGAGTAAGAACACAACAGAGAATTAAAGAACAAATCAGGAGCTTGGGCACAGGCAAAGAGCTTTAGTGGGCACAGACAGAGGACACGGAAAATGAAAGAAACCAGTGAAAATGCTGAGAAGAGTCAGGAGCTGCTGGGAGAAGCAGCCATTCCTCAAGGCCTGGAAGAGTAAGCGGTGACCTGAAAAAGAATTTTTCCTCAGGATAGCTCTCTGGCAGTCTTGCAAGGGTGCTTTGTCCTTAATTTTAAAGAAGAAAAAATCTTTAGGGGCAGTAAATGCATTCTGTCCAGGAGAATATGTTGGTTAACAAAAAGAACAGGCCAAAATGCCCCAAACTTCCAGACTAATGGAGGGAATATTACTCTGGGGGACAGGACAACTGGATTGTCTTCCCAGGGCTTTCCATGGTCTGAAATAAGTGGGATATCCTGTTTTTACATAATGGAAAGACTTCCAGAAAAAAATTCCAAAGCCCTAAAAACCACTTCTCAAAAATTTTTTTGAGACACAGAGAATTTCCTGTCTGTTGGTTACTTACTTGAAGGGAAAACATGATCAAATTTTTTGTTTTCAGCTTGCAAATGGAGCCAACGGTTGTTTAAGGATATAATTTCATGCTTGGAAAGAAGCTCTCCCACAGCATCTATGATGCCCATTAGAGGGAAAAATCCTCATCAGTGTCACTAGGATTAAAATCGAATTTGAAGGGCAGGAAGCCCAGTCTTACCTGTGCTCTTAAGGCAGAAAAAAAAGGAGCATGTAGAGAAGAGGAAAAGGTGGAAGGTTCCAGGTGATATCATTGCTATGGGTTGATCCCATGGCTGCTGAATGAAGTTCCACCCTGGATTGTTGCCTTTGAGACAACAGCACAACAAAAAAAGAGACTGCTCCCTCTTCCCTTTCATCCTAATGAAAGCAGCACAGAGTCCTCGGCATTGCTTTAATCTTTGTTTCCAGCAGTAGTTTCTGTTTTTTTCTCCACGGTTGTATTATCACACTCCAAAAACGTTGGGGCTACTCCTTTGGAGCAGCCAAAACAAAGAGAGGAGCTGCTGCTCTGGGCCCCACCTCGGGTCCTTCCTGCTCCTGGGCTGAGCTGAGGGCTCCCATCACACAGGGATGTCCCAGCGCTGCCTCTGGGTCCCCCAAATCCACCTGAAAGGTGGAAAACAGGCACATGACAGCAGGACAAAGCCCTCCTGGGCCTGCCAGGGGCTGATTCCACGCTGTCCAGCAGGGAGGAGAGGAGGAGGAGGAGGAAGGGATGCTGCAGCACTAGGAGCAATCCCACCTTGGATGCTGCTTCCAGCCTCCTGCTTGTGCATCACCACTTGTGGATGAGCTGCAGGGCTGGCTCTGGGGTTTGAACGCCCAGGGCTGTGAGGGATGGGATTCAGCAGCTCTGGCAGACAGCCCCGTGGGGAGCTGATCCCTGTTCTCTGCCCTGGCAAAGGGACACACGGGATCCGGGAATCCAAGGTGAAGCCTGGGGTGGAGCTGCCCCTGTGCCCTGGATATCAGGGCAGGAGTCCCTGCAGTGGATTTTGATCTCTTTTGAGTCTCACCCTTCACCTTTATCCCTTATTTCACTGTTCCCTGGGGCAGTAGTACAGTTTATTTGGTGTTTGTGCTGCCCCATCCCCCATATCGGTGCTGATCCTGGCAAATCCTCTGCATTCCCACCAAGGCACATCCTACACCCAGGAGTGGGGCAGGAGAGGGCTGTGACACAAATGGGCCTCCACAAACACCCACAGGAGTCACTTTTGACTGATCCTTCTGTCTGGCCCATAAAAATAAGGCCATTTGATTGGAAAGTACATGTTAAAGCTCATCAAACACTAGCTAGGAAATGCATGATTATTATTCATGAGCTGCAAGTGATTTGAATGTTTTCCTTCAGTAGGACTGGAACCCCTGTGTTAGAATTCCTTGTTTGGCCAGAAAAAAAAGGCTTTTTTCACAATAGGGAGTTTACATAATCCACAATAATTTTAAGGAATCCTGAATGCTGCAATTTGCTTTTTTTTCCCCCCTCATTGCTCTCTTGGTCAGTTCTGTTTTGCTGCCTCAAACTTTCCACTCCTAATTCCGCTGTCCCACGTCCAGTGTCACGTCTGTTGCATATTTATCACGAGCTTCTCATCTTCCTTATCTTTCTCATCTTTCCTTCACTCTTCCAGCCTCCCAGGGAAGCAATCAGACTGGAAAATCCCCAAACAGAGAAATCAATGTATGCTACAGCTCGATGCCTCCCTTTTGAGCCTTGCTTTCAGCTTCTGGAGCTCGGAACTTTTATCAATCTTAAGCCCGCAGTCCGTGATCTTCCAGGCCTCTTCGTAACGCCGCTTTTCAAAGTTGCACTGCGCGATTTTGTGAAAGGTTTTGGTTAAAGATTCCCTGCCAGGGCAGTTGGTGATGGTGCCCAGGGCCAGGGGCTCGTCCAGCTGCAGGGCCTGCATGTAATGCTGCACTGCTGCCTCCTCCTGAGCCAGCGCCAGCAGCAGGAAGCCCTGGCAGCAGTGATCCCCAGCCTGTGTTTTGGGGCTGTTGGAGCCGTGCCCCTGGATGACTTTTGCCATGTCTTTCAGAGCCCTCTCGTGTTTTTTCAGGTGCATCAGGCAGGCAGCTCTGCGCCGCAGGTACCTGGGGCTGTCCCTGCTGGCCAGCACAGCCAGGCTGAGGTAGCCCAGAGCCTGCTCGTGGTGGTGGCTTTTCATCAGCACCTTCCCTTCCCGGGCTGCTGCCTGTGGGGACAGAGGTCACCCATGTCAGTTAGTTAAGAAAGAAATAAAAAAAAGGGGGAATATCTAGTCTGGACTGGTCACAGACACTAAGAAATCTTAGTTATTTGATGAAATGTTGGAATTGCATCTAGCTGGAGAACTAATAACTGGTGTATTTTTGCAGTCAGATAAGATATAAGGCTCTTGGCTCGCTGGGCACTTTGCTGTTATCTGAGGAGCTTCTGAAGTCTGTTGTTTCTGCACGTCTGCCAGAATTTCTTCTGAATTTGTTTACATTCCTTAGGAATGGTGAGCAAATGCTGCCTGGACCAACTTCCCCAGGTGCTGCCCCACAAATGGAAGTGCTAAAAGTGATTTTTTTTTTGTCTCTACTGGAGCTTACCTAAGCTGTAGGAAAAAAAAAAAGCCCAACTGGTGGCTTTGCTAATTGTTAATCTCGAGTGCAATTTGAACTCTCTGCCCTCATCTGAAGAGATAAACAACAACAAGAAAATAGAGAAGGCCAAAAGAGCCACGTAATTTTTAGGTTCATGGAGGTCAATAAAGAAAACTCCATTAGAACTATTTGCCTCAAATGGATTTCTCATTATTTCCCTTCATTGGTAATAAATAAAGCTTTTAACGTGCTGCAGCAGATTGAATATTCAAGACATAAGCAAGGCAGCCATCAGCAGCTGAGGGCCTACAAAAGGCTGGGCCAAACAAGCTGAGGCTTCAAGCAAAGGATAAATGTTTCCATCCTCCTCATTTCACGGGATAACTCCTGCTTGTGGAGGCAGAAATCCAGTTAGCCCAGCCCCTGTGTCAGTAGCCACACTCAACAGCCAGGTCAGGCCCTCCAGTGTCTTTGTGTGACCATTTTATTTTGGCTGACTGAGGTTGGAATTGATTGCTGTCTGCCAGGACTGAGGAAAGCAGGCTCTGCAGGAAAGGGATCAGTACTGCAGGGCAAATCCCAGCCCCTCATCTGAGAGCAGTGGCATGAAATAATTTAGCCTCTCCTCACGGTTTATGAGGAATTCTGCCCCAGTTATTTCATTATAATGCGCATAATTTTTTTTTTTTTTTTTNNNTTTTTTTTTCTATTTTGCTTGATGTAGTCATATTTATTAAGGAGTCTCTCAACTTCCACACAGAGAAATAGCAATAGGACCTCTCCCCAAATAGTGTCAACCCCTGGCTTGAACAATTCTGCCCATAAGTTTTCAGGCAGCCTGTCCAAACCCATCTCAGATGTCTTGTTTAAAGAGCAGCACATTTACTTTGTCCTTTGGAATGTTTTCAAGACAACTCCTCAATGCAAGAGTCCCCTCACTGGCAGGAATTTAACAAGGGCTCAAGGTGGAATTGCAGCTGCGTGAGGAGCATCCTGGCAAGGGAAGGTGTTTTCATTCCCCGTGAAATTCCAGAGTTCTGGATCACATTGTTCCAAGGAACGCAGTGCAGTTCCTCCAGAGAGCTTGTGTTTGTGCAGTTAAATTGTCATTTGCAGCCTCTGAGGTGCATTTGTTGTCTCAGAGGCAGAGGAAAACACAATTGTTGTTGTTGTTATGCTGAGTCTGATGCTGGAGGTTTCGGTGCTCTAACCTGGGGCATTTGGGGTTATTGCACCACAGGCAATATTGCATTTATCCACTGAGCCACTGCCTTGACTCCTTCTGAGACTCCCCAAACCAAGCCACGAGATTCTGCCTTTCCTGCCACACTTGGAGGAAAAATCCCACCTGAAAATAAAGGATTCCCTTTCAGCCTTGCTGATGGAGCAAGGTTGGGCAGCTGGATTCTGGATTCTCTTTTGGCCCTGCCTGACTTAAGGGACCTGAGCTGGGACATTTTTGGGGTGTAACAGGGAAGGATTAATCAGCATCTTGGACTTTATCTCCTAACAGAGACAAAGATGAGAACCAGGCTCGGGGAAAGAAGGCGAAGGAAGCCAGAAGGACATGGCACAGCTGAGTTCAGCTGCTCCCTGCACGTGGCCCTGGAGAAACATTTTTGTCATCAGCCTTGTTGCAGGTGACCTGGAAGGGCAGGAAAATCTGTGGAGTGCATTCCAGGGGAACCCGAGTCCAGCTTGTCACTAAAAGTTGGATTTTGGCTTCCAGACTGATATAATTCAGGTGCCTCCTGGAAAGGGCCATGAGTGGATCCCTGGATTAGGTCTCTGTGTCCCTTTTTCCCATTTATTCACCTCAGTGAGTGTAAAGGACTGAACATACACATATTTTTGTGGCATTTTTGGTTCCAGTCCCTAGGGACCAATCTTATGGTATGACCAAGGCTTAATTCCTTAGGAAAAAAAAAAAGGAGTGAGGAGTTACTGGACATGGAATTATGGCCAAGGGTTAGTCCCTGAGCTGTAAATCCCAGCGGATGGAATGATAAACTCTGAGCTTTGGGAGAGGGTTGGATGTTTCCAGAAGAGTCTGGAGCAAGTCTTTCCTTCTCCACCTGCACGTGCCATGAGGGGCACGCGGAATGGCAACTTCACCTAATTCTGGCACAGACCATGGAGTTTTGGAGAGCCTCTCTGTAGGAATCTGGAGATCCACAGAAGCTGCAGCCCCCAGGATCTGTGTGAGGGGCTGGGAATCAGTCGTGCATTTACCCCTGACTCAGGAAAGCCGAGGGTTGAAGCCGCACGAGCAGCGAGCAAACTCCCTTCCTCTGACCTTTTGCAGCTTAATAAATCTTTCAGATTCCTGTTCCCATGGGGCTCCCCCAGTTGTTTACAAATTTCTCAGCATGGGACCCCTTCGACTATAAATAATGGGAGAATTTTATGGCTTTGTTTTCCACGAAAAAAAAAAAGAGTACATCAAGGAGCTCTCTCCTTCCTCCACCCTTTCCTATTCAGCTTATGGAGAGCTATTTTTAGCTCTTCAGACCTGGCTCCAGGATAACCATGACACGGTTCTGAAAAGCCTGTGATTCCAAATACTCCAAAAACAATATGGCAGAGATGCTTTTGTGCTGGAGTGATGGGACTGGGTGTGAGCTCTGAACTCTCCTTTTCCTACCTGGGAAATTCAGGAACAGAGCAAACTCCCTGTCCCGGGGTAGGAACCCTGGCAAAGTCAGGCCATCATTGGGAATTTTAGCACTAATTCTGTCCGTAAGCTTTTTAAATTTTGCTTTTATTGAGATCTTCCTTTCACAAGAATAACCTTGCAGTCAAAAGGAAGTTCAGCTGGGAAATCCTTTGAGATACTGGGCAGGTGGATGAAACAATTCCTTCCCCACCCCACAGAGCACACACTCCTCCCCTGGCCACAAAACGCATCTAAAAACCCCCAGGTGCTTGAGTTCAAACATTAACTAGCTGAACAAAAGCACGAGATGAAAGAGAGCAATGTTTTCTTTTTAAACTTCCAACACTGGCATTGGGCTCCAGTTTTGAAATCAGCCTGGTCACACCTCTTCCCTCAAGCAGAAGAATCTCTCGTGATAAATAAGCCACACCGAGCGGGTTTTATTTCACACACAGCTGCCAAAAAGAGACAGAAATTAATTTCTGTCCCATTTTAAAGGCTTCACTCACCTGTGGCACCAGTGGGTTCTCACATGTCAGTGCAGCAAAAGCGATACAAATGTTAGTTTGTTTGTTTCTTCTCATTTTTCTTTTCATGTTGACAGCAGAGAACATCCCTCCTGCGTTGCCTCAGGAAGCAGCAGGGATGGACTGGGCTGTGAGACCCCCACAGAAGGAGTGATGCGGCAGCAGGGGAAATTCAGCTGTAAAATGTCTCTTCATTTACAGATACCACCTGAGGGCCTCCCTAGTCGCAGTCTCAATTGTTCCTTTATCAACTTTCTGAAGTGGAAGATTGCAAATTGCCTCTGAAATCTTCCAACTCTTCCCCCCTAAGACTGAACTTTTTACATTATTTAGAAGAGAGGGGCTCTTTTCTCTGTAATGGGGCATGTCTGGGGACTGGTAAATTAATACTTGTTTACTTATATCCTCCTGCTGTTCCGTTCAAATGCATTCCAAGGGCTCCTCTCGCTGCATTAAGGATATCAGCATGTTGTTTGTATTATAACCTGGGAGAGAGCATAACAATATAGCTTCTCACCAGGGTGCACACCAGCAACAAATTGAATAAAAGGAAGCAAACTGATTCTCAGAACACAGAGCTTCTGGGTAATCGGAATTGCAGATGCTTGGCTGAGTGTTAAAGCTCTTCGCCATCAATCTGACCTTCTCCTGTCTTATTATTGGAGATACTTTCTGGGTGTGCTTCGAGGGAGAAACTTGAAAAAATGCTGAATAATTATAAATACTTGGGGGGGGGCAACCAGAGCTATGTGAAATTGTTGTGTCAGTTTTAACTAAGAAAACCAACCTCAAAGCCTTTCATTTGATAAAAATATGAACGTATTAAAAATCCTGAATGTTGTACAAAAGAGCAAGAAAGATGGAAGCACTTGATGTCACTGAATTGAAACATTCAGTATAATTTTACCAAGGAAATGAACAAAACATGAATCCCCCTTCCCCATAAGCAATCCAGGAGTCATCCATGAGCCTCATGTATCCACAACAATTGACAATGATCTGTTAAATCCCTCCCTGCTGCCCCTCACACCCCCCTGAATTTCAGTGTGAGCATTGCCAGGTCCTGTGCCAGGGAAACCAAAAAGGAATCCCAAGTGCTCAGATGTGGCAGTGATGGATTATCAGAGACTGATCAAGGTCACTGCAGTGAAAGAAGTTTGGCTCCAACTGCCCGACCTGGCTGGAGGAAAAGCCAGTTTGTGCCCTGCCCATCTGATAAAACTCTTCCCACGCACTTCTCAAGGCAGGGAGAAATCCCTGCAAATCCCAGTTTTTCTTCCCAATTCTTTCCCCACTGAATCCACGGATGTGGGATAGAAAAAAAGGGGCTGTACCTGAGCGAGATGCTGCTGTTGCTTGGTGTCTACAAAGTTCAGGAGAAAAGCCAAGTCCTGTTCATCTCTCCTGGCCAGGGCACTGAGCGGGACAGCTGCTCCTGCCACGTTCCTGCTCTGCAGCTGCAGCACAGCCAAGCGAGCCCTGGCAAAGTCCTCAGCAGGGCAGTGGCCAAAGGCTTCCTGCAGGTGCTTCAGGGCCTCTTGGGGCCTCCCTGTTGGGGAACAGCAGCACAAACTCCATAACCCATCCCATGGGGGAGAAAGGCACCGAGAAACCTCAGCAAGGCAGGGTTCAGGCAGCCAGTCCACATGAATGTATTAATTAACCCTCTCCCAAAACGTTTTCAAACTTCTCTTGAGAAGCACCACCCAGCACCACCCAGCATTATCCAGCACCATCCAACAACACTCTTGACACTTAATGCTCATTTCCATCCATTTTCTGCCCGTTCACCAGGCCTGACCAGCCGTGCTGAAGGACTGGAACTCACCATTTGCCATCAAAACATCAGTGTAGAAGATGTGATGCTGTGCAGCCCTGCAGATTTTGGTCAGTGCTTTTGCCACTGTGAGAAGGTCCCCCAGGGTTTCTTCTCCTGGGGGGTCTTTGGTGGCCACGAGCTGGGTGAGAACAGCCCTGCCGTGCTGGAGGAGCCACCCAGTGACCAACCCTTGGGCTTCAGGCTTCAAGGACAGGATTGCTGGGATCACTGCTCCTGCCTCCACCTTCAGGGCTGAGATCAGATCTTGCACTGCCTCCTGTGGAAAAACACCACCAGGGAGAGAAATGGAAGCAATAATTAAGTATTGATCATTTGTTCCATCAGCTGCTTTCTGTTCTCTGCTGAGCCACGGAAGAACTTTGCTCTTCCCCGTCCTTGTGCTGCAATTTTTCCATTTTCGAAGGTGATAGGAGATCATAAATCAGGTTTGAATCATAATTCAGGTTTGAATGAGTGTTTGCAAAGCGTTTTTAACTCCTTGGGTATCACAGAAAGTAATGGCCAAGGTTTAGTCTTCCTGTCTCTAGGCTTGGGAAAGAAAATCAACAACCTCAGGTGGGCTGTTCATACACGCAGCCAAACCCAGAGCCTTTCACTGCCCAAATTCTGTGAGAAACTCCTGATTTCACCGATTCCACGACAAATTCTGCGATACTTCACACTCACATCATCCAATACCCTGAGGAAAATCAGCAAAGCCCCACATGGACAGTACCTTCTGCTGCCTCAGAGCGAGGTGGACAAACCCTCGGCCGCTCAGAGCCTGCACATTCCTGGGGTCCTCCTTCAGGACAGCATTGAAGTCAAAAATCGCCGTTTTCATCTGCCCCAGGCGCCCATAGCATCGGGCCCTGGTGAGGAGACAGTCCTCAGCATAACCACCTGCAGGACAGGGATGCAGCCATGGTTACTGCAAGGATACCCACAGGGAGCCACAGAAAAAAAAGCTCCACTTGGCCTGAGGATACCTCAGGATGAAGTACAACGAGAAGTTTGCCTAAGTGGAGGTTTCCTTTATTTTCGCTGCAAGTGGAATTCCTACCACGTGTTATCAGCCGTGAGTGGAAAGGAAAAAAGGATCTGTGTCAGGTTGGAGTGGGAGCAGAACAAAAGAGAGGGGAAAGCCCTGAGAGGGAGATCTGTGACTATGTGAGAGTGGAGGCACCAAGCCATTTGGCTGTTTCAGTAAAGTGGGCTCAGAATCACGGGATAGTTTGGGTTGGAAGGGACCTTAAAGAATCCCCCAACCCCCTGCCACGGGCAGGGAAGGCACACATTGTTTTGGATAAACGAGTTATCCAGATGGGACTGACTAATTCCCTGCCAGAATTAATATGCACTGGGATTTGTGATACTGAGCTGCTTTTTGTTTTGTTTTTTCTTTGCTTTCACCCAAGTCCTGCCCAAATAAACACATAGAGTTATCAGTGAAAATCCTGGTCCCTCCACTCCCTGCCTGCAGAGCATTTTTCTCCCTGCCATCCACATGTCCCTTCCTTCCAAGGCAATTTCAATAAGGATCTTAACATGCCCAGGGTTGCAATCAATAACTGTGGCATCCAATATTGGATGATAAATCATCAGTGCCACTGGAAATATGTTTTCATAGGGAGGTCAGCAAACGCAGCTGCCTGCAGAGATCAGCCAGCAGACAGGCTCCAAGCAATTCCTCTGCAGTAATGTGGCTTTTTCTCCCTCCTGATTTGCTCCAAAACTTCTGTACCAAAGATTATTATCACTCTGGAGCTCTACCAGTTGGCTCCTCTAAAGACAATATCTATTCCTTAACAAGCATCTGTTCTAGCAGGTGGGGAGCTGATAAGCTGGAATGCACGGGCTGTGAAATGGAACCATCTCCAAGCAATTAACAGGCTTTTTATTCCATTTCCACGAGCCAGTCTCTCTTCCTCTCTGTGCTGCTGTCATAACATTTGCTCGGAGTGAAAGGCAGATTTCCATACAAACATGGTTTTACTTGGAACACGCCACAAGCGTTTCCATGTCAGCCTGGTCTCTCTCCTGAGGGAAAGCTGGGGTAGCGAAATGTGTGAGAGGCTGCATTCACTTTTTTTTGCACTGGGTGAAGAAAAGGGGCTGATGTCCATGGAGAACTGAGCTGAACCCATTTCGAGGAATTTAAAATTGATTTCCTTATTGTTTAACTGCACCAGTTCATGGCCCAGGTGAACCAGCTGTGTCAGCCCCCACCCGGGAGGAGGTGACAGAGGAGATCTGGACATCCTGTCCCACCCACGTGATTTCCTTTAGGAGCAGATCCCCACGGACATCCTGGTGTCCTACCTGCAGCGAGGATGGCAAAGGACAGGTGGGCAATGGCCTCTTTGATGGCAGCACCCTCCTGTCTGCCCTTCAGGATGGCCAGGGCTCTCCAGCGGCAGTGGCTCTGCAGCAGCTTTCTGTCCTCGTCCTGGAAAATGTCCAGGATTGGCAGGAGGCAGGAGGAGTCTCCAATTCTGATCAGTCTCTTCAGCAGCTTAAGGATGGGAGAGGAAAAGGCAGTGGAGAAAGAACTGAGTGAGATGTGAGGTTGTGTGTGAGACCATTGTGCCCTTCCCCAGCTTCCCCACCTCTCCCTGGGGCTTCAGCCAGCCCAGGACCACAAATCTCCCTGATTTATCTCCTCAGCTGGCCCTGGTGTGAATGCAGGTTGGGGAAAATGGGGATTCTTACCTGTCCTCACCAGCACTGCAGCTGTGGAAATAATTCTGGGCAAATACCTGGTGCTGCCTGCTTTGTCTTGGGCAACATCTGCTCCACATTGGCAGTGGAGTGTTTTTATAAATACAGGATGATTGCCCAAAAAAAGAGAATATTCCTGTGGAACACAAGGATTCCAGTGACCCTTCTGACTGCAAAATCAAACCCAGTGAAGTAATGGAAAGTTAGAGAAGTGCTGTAATTTATTTTTAGTATTGTTATTGGGAATCTGGGAAAAGCATGGATTCAAACCCACAAATTACTGTCCTCCTGGAAAAGAATCCTGTCTGACCTTTGGTATCTTTGCCTCAGCAAGCCCTTTTTTCACTGCATTTCCAATGAAAATGAATCAAAAAATGGCTTTTACAGTGCTCAGCAGTGACTGGATATTCAAATCTGAGCCAGAGAAACCTGGACAAGAACAAAGTTATCCTGATGTACCAGACACATCCCTCGAACTCATAACTTTATTTTATTAATAGATAAAAGTGATTGGCATCTGTCAGGCAGTTAGGATAAAAACATTTTGAAGAGAAATTTTCAGATCTCCCATCTAGAACTTGCAGCAGAAGCTGCAGATGGAAATCCAACTTCCAAGGGCAGCACTCTAATAAAGCCCTACCCTCCATTAACAGCCTTCCCAAAGGCAGCAAACTTTTATTTTTCACAGGGAGTAGTGAAGTGCTGACAGTAACACCTTTCTCCTTATCGGTTAGCAGAATTTATGCGGCATTTTTTAAAAAAATACAATAGTTCCCTCTGATGGCAGAGCCTGGGAATTCAGCTTTGTAATCCTGGGTAGGAGAACCAACCTGCTGGAATGGCTTTCAGGGTTTCAAGCAAAATTTATCAGCATTGGAGAAAGAAAACTGCAGGCTGATATTGGAGTTTCTGCATTTGTGTCTTTCTGCTCCAATGCTTAAGATAATCGGGGAGGTGGCACTTGAGCCTTCTTTTCTCTAAGGGAACATTCCCGATCCCATAATGTTGTCCCCAGGGACAGGATGCTCTGCCTGCTTAAAGTGCTGAGAAATGCCATTAAAAAGCATGTAAGGATTTAGCTGGGAGTCCTTATATGGCCTTTTTGGACACAAATTCCTGTGATTCTGTAATTTTATGGCAATATCAGCCCCGTATTTAACACCTTCAAAGCTCTTCTAGAGGTTCCGCATGTGGGCTCCAAGTTTCACCGTGTCACATCTCTCCCTGTTGCTATCCAGGGAGCTCCTAACAGCAAAGTTTAGTTATAAAGGGGAAATTCACCCAAACCACTGAACACGGGGATTAATCTGTAATTTCACTGCTGTCTGGGACAAATCTGGCAAAGCAGCTGTTGAGGAGGGACTGAGCCCGAGGATGAGGTTTTCCAGGTGCTCCTTACCTGGTTGCCATCGTGCACAAAGCCCCTCTTGAGCTGCAGCAGGGCCAGCCTGGCCAGCACGGGAGCTCTCTGGGGGTTTCTGGAGAGGGCCAGTGACAGCATCCTGTGGGCTTCTTCCCCACGGCCCATCTGGTACAGGGCGTCAGCACACAGGAGCCGGGACACCTCGTCAGAGCTGTCCAGCTCCACCAAGAGAGAAGCCAGCTGGAAAACCCCAGGGGCATCTCTGGAGAGGGGGGAAAAAGAAAGCCAACAAAACACCTTCAAGGTTTAGGAATGTGCACAGCAGCCCTGTTTGCTTTTTCTGAAAGGAAACTGAGCTGCCTGCTGGGTACCTCTTCTTCTGGAGCATCATCTGTCCTTCCTCCTGGAGGACCTTCAGCAGCAATCCCCTCTGGTTCCATGGCACGTAGGACTTGATGGTGAAGATGGTCTCCTCCAGCTTTAACTGGCAAGCTGTGATGTAATCCAGGGCCGTCAAGTAATTGCTGCCACCAGAAATGCGGATCAGCCCACGCCCACACAGGGCCTTGATGCAGCTGTTGGGATGTGGGGAGTCGTGCTCGATGACCCTCTGGAAGTCCTGCAGGGCTCTGGGGTGGTCCTGGGCGTGGAGGGAGCAGAAGCCTCGCAGTGCCAGCAGGGTGTTGTGGTAAGTGCTCTGCTCTGCCGCCAGCAGCTGCTCACACATGTCCAGGGCGGCCCTGGGCTGTCCCTGCAGGAGGTGACAGTCTGCCAGGCGGACGCTGAGCTCCCGGCTGGAGCCTGGGCAGATGTGCAGGAGCAGCTGGATTGTCTGGATGACAGGAAGGAGCAGCTCAGTGCCATGACTGCCCCTGAGCTCAGCCCGGGCACGCACAGCCTCCCTGTACGCCGCAAACCTCGCCTCCAGGGCAGCTCTGGCCTGCTCCTCGATCTTCTCGGCATCACAGGGCGAGAAAAGCTCTTCAAAGCGTTTCATCGCCCGGGCAGGGTCTGCTGCAAAGGCTGCTGCTAAATCCTGCATCATTTCCTGTGTCCGTCCGCCCAGGAAGAAATGCCCAGCGGCTCGTTCCAGGAGCAGAGCCAGAACGTCCTCACCTCTGAGATTGTCAGCTGAGAAGCCCTCAAGGGCCTTGGTGCAAACAGCCACACACTCCTGAAACTGGCCCATTTTTAGGAGGTGAGCTGCCCGTGCCCTGCACACCCCGGTGTGCCCCGGTGCCACGGCAGCCAGGAAGGTGTAGCAGTCACCCAGCCACTGCTGCGAGGACCTGCAGCCTGGGCTTTCCTCCTGCCACGTGGAGAGGTGGTCACAGAAAGCCTGCACCACCTGGGGCAGGTGCTCCCTTTGCCTGCTGCACACGTAGGCCACCGCCTCAGCCTGGTGCAGCACAAAGGCTTGGACGTAATCCACGATTCCCTCCCCAACCTGTGTCCCCGAGAGCACCCGCGCCAGCGCCCTCAGCAGCAGCAGCTCCATGGAAGCCCTGGGGTCAGCCTCCAGCAGCAGGTTGCACCTGCTCACCACCTCCTCCCAGCCCCCTCGCCGGAGCAGGGCCTCCAGCTCGT
This sequence comes from Sinosuthora webbiana, assembly GCA_013397395.1. Lineage (NCBI taxonomy): Eukaryota > Metazoa > Chordata > Aves > Passeriformes > Sylviidae > Sinosuthora > Sinosuthora webbiana. Next base: position 408,552 of record VXBN01011446.1, read on the forward strand.
ACACCGAGGCCACCACGTTGTCGGGGATCAGGGCGGAGAGGAAAACCGCAGCAATGCCCACGCTGAGGGACACCACGGCCAGGTTCCTGCTCCGGATCTCGGGGATCTGAGCCCGGCCTTCGCACCAGGCCTCCAGCGTGGCCACCACTCCCTGGCGGGGCCCGCGGCCCATGGAGCTCACCCTCTGCACGGCCGTGGCGGCACAGCAGCTGAAGGCGGCCAGGTAAAAAGCCGTGGCCGCTGGAAATTCCTGCCGGGAGAGGTGCTCGTCCCCTTCCCCGCAGAGCAGGGCGGCCAGGCCCTCGGGGGACATTTCCCGCGCTCGGGCCTTCACCCGGCGGCATCAGGGGTGGAACGTGGCTGGGGCCTGGAAAACAGAAATGAGGGGCTGTTGGGAGAAGGGTTTGAGCAGAAAATCAGCAATGAGGGGCTGTGGAGTAGAGGTTTGACAGAAAGTCAGCAGTGAGGGGCTGCGGAGCAAGGTTTTAGCAGAATTTTAGCAGAAAACCAGCAGTGAGGGGCGATGGAGCAGGGTTTTAGGAGAAAATCAACAGTGAGGGGCTGTGGAGCAGAATTTAAGCAGAATTTTAGCAGAAAATCGGCAGTGAGGGGCTGTGGAGCAAGGTTTTAGCAGAATTTTAGCAGAAAAGCAGCAGTGAGGGGCTATGGAGCACAGGTTTGACAGAAAGTCAGCAGTGAGGGGCTATGGAGCGCAGGTTTGACAGAAAGTCGGCAGTGAGGGGATGTGGAGCAGGGTTTTAGCACAAAATAGGCAGTGAGGGGCTGTGGAGCAGAGGTTTGATAGAAAATGAGTCATGGTGGGCTACGGAGAAGAGTTTTAGCAGAAAAACAGCAATGAGGGGCTCTGGAGCTGAGTTTTAACAGAAAATCAGCCATGAGGGGCTGTGGAGAAGAAGTTTGACAGAAAATCAGCCGTGAGGGGCTATGGAATACAGGTTTGAGAGAAAATCAGCAATGGGGGAGCATGGAGCAGAATTTTAGCAGAAAATCAGCCGTGAGGAGCTCTGGAACACAAGTTTTTCTGCTTGGAGGGAAAACACCAGATGTCAGCAAGCCCAGGTGCTGTGAAAAGCCAGGGTTTGGTCACTGCCAGGTTTCTGGGGGAGCAAAGTCATGAGGAGAAACATCACAGAGGTTCACAGTGCCCAGGCAGGTTGGGAAGCACCCACACCCCCCGGTCAGCGTTCCCTGCCCATGGAATGAGGTTGGGACACCCACCTGATAAATCTTTAATCATCAATGTCGCCGCTGCTGGGGGACACAGAGGAGACAGAGCCACACCTCGATGCCTCGCCCACCCCTTACCTTTTCCCTGGGCCTGGAGAAAGGAGGACAAATTCCGCTTTTTTCCACCCAGAGGGAAGGACGGGGCTGCTGCCCCTCATCCCGCACACCCGGGCCCGGCCCTGCAGGCGCGGGGGGAGCGCGGATACCTGAGAGGGGACGAGCCCGGGGCTGGAACGGGAGGGATGGAGGAAAGGAAGGAGAAAAGGAGGGAGGGAGGACAGGGCAGGAGCGGGCGCTGTGTTGCCTGGAGACCGCAAACACTGCCCGGTCCGGGTGTCCTGCGGGGCGGGGACGGGCACGGGGACCGTGCCTGCGCTTCTCTCCTTGTCCCGCGGGACGGGGCGGGATGCTCAGGGCATGGCCAGGGCAAGGATCCCCCTCCTCTGACAGAAATGATCCCTCACCTTGGGGAAAGGATCCCCATCACTTTGGGGAAGGGATTCCCATCACTTTGGGGAAGGGATCCCCATCACTTTGGGGAAGGGATCCCCATCACTTTGGGGAAGGGATCCCCATCACCTCGGGGAAAGGATTCCCCTCACCTTGAGGAAAGGATCCCCATCACTCTGGGGAAAGGATCCCCGTCACTTTGGGGAAAGGATTCCGCTGACTTTGGGGAAAGGGTCCCCCTGACCTTGAGGAAAGGATTGTCCTCACCTTGGGGAAAGGATTCTCCTCACCTTGGGGAAAGGAAACTCATCACCTTGGGGAAAGAATCCCCATCACCTCAGGGAAAGGATCCTCATCACTTTGGGGAAAGGATCCCCTCACCTTGGGAAAGGAAACACATCACCTGGGGAAAGGATCCTCATCACTTTGGCGAAAGGATCCCCCTCACCTTGGAGAAAGGATCCCCATCACCTTCAGCAAACTAACTCAGGTCATGACCCTCAGCAGGACAAGATACAGGGAATTACTTACACAAACCAGCAGACTCTGTGATGCAGCCTAAACTTTTAACCTTATATTTTTATTAATAGACCTTATTTTTTAATTATAAACATTATTTTTAATAGTAATCCTCATTTTTTGAATAGCCACTCTTACTTTTTAAATCATAACCCTTATCTTTTAAATAATAACACTCTTTTTTTTAACAATTAGAGTGTTTTTAGCAGTAGATCAACTCTGTTTTTAGGAGTGTTCGGCCTGGTGATGTCCCTTTAAGCCAGGGCCACTCTGAAGTGCAACTCTTTCTTTCTGCACATTTTTTGACATTCAAAAGAGTTAAAAAAAAAAACCCTCTATGATGGATAGAGATTTTTTGACATTTTATTAAGAGTTTGCCCATTACGATGATTTGATTACTTTCACTTTAATTACCCTAATTAGCCGTCAAGATATAATTTAGCATTGCTGTCACATCGGGGCCACAGGTGATATTGCCAGGAAAAGACTCAAGGGCACAGCAGAAGCAGTTCTGAAATAGAAATCACATTAAGGGGAGCCGGGTTGATCAAACGCCTCTGCCCCTCCTCGGAGGCTCAGGCAGAGCTTGTGGGAATAAAATTGGGACTGGAGCCTCTGACGGAGCCTGGTCCAGGCTGCAAAAATCATTACCCATCATCTGACTTTGCTGCATGACTGAGTGGGCTGGAAGTTGCTTCCAGCCACGTTTTGCCCCGTAGATACAGAGAACGTGAGGATGGCATTGTCCTCCATCCATCATTTCCAGCTGAAAAAGGGCTGGTTTGGATAAGGATCCCGTGTGCTCCCTGCTGTGCTCGGATGGTGTAGGGGATGCTGTGCTTGGCCAAAAAGGCAGCAGCCTCATTAAAATTTATTTTGTTGAGTTTAGGTGAGAAAAACACAACCAATTTTATGTCATGTATCAAAACAATTTAGGCTCCTAACTTTGGACCTTGAAGGAATAAGGGGAGCAACATCTAAGGAGCTCAGTGGAAAAAAGAGAATATTTCTCTGTGCCCTGGTGTCATCCCTGAGAGTGTGAGTGTTCAAACCTGTTCTTGTAAGAGGTGGAACCAGCAACGTCTCTTAAAGACTTAAAGGTTCTTCTCAAACCTCCAGACGATTCGCTGTGTGTCCTGTGGGGTAGATAAGAGCAGCTCCTCTCCTAAAAAGGTCATAAAAACACAGGAGGGGTGGGAAATTGTGGAGATGTCTATCTAAACATTAAATATTAAGTCTGCTACACGCTCATTAAATAGTAACTCTACTACAACAGCTCCTCGGGATGTCTCTGGTTACTGATGAATTTTTAAAGGGAGGCGGGTGGGGAGGGAGTAAACACAGAAGGAGTTTGCAAACTTTGTTTTTCCTCCTTTGCAGAGCAGGAGGTGCTCAAACACATCTGCAACAGCCCTTCTCAGAGGCAGGGCTGAGAAATCTTGCACTCCTTTCTTTTAAAGGCTCTCAGTGCCTGCAGTGTAACAAGTCCCTTCTCTTGTGGCTATTAAATGTAGCTAGGGCTGAGGCTGAGAAACCAGCATTATGGGGTTGAAAATTTGGCCTAAAGGGAGGATCACCTTTCTTTGACAGAGAGGAGCATAATGGGGTGGGGTATTAATAATGTAAAAAAAAAAAAAAATCTTTGATTTATTAGATGACTGTTTTTCACTCTGAGCTGTACCTGGGCTGGAAAGCAGACACCAAATTCTGCTCTCCTTAGGCTGGTGTAAACATTCAGGCTGGGGAATGAAGACGTTTGTCCTAAATAATCCAGGCTGGGTGACCGGGTGCCCTCCCCACTGAAGCCGAGGAGCTCTGCTGGTGTGTGAAGCCACACGATGAAATTTCACCCCGAGTCATCTTTAGTTCCACGCCCTCAGTCTGTCGGGAGAGCTGGGCTGCCAGGAGCTCTGTTGCCAGCCTGAGGCAGGATCTCCTTCTCCTGTGGAGGGAATTTGCAGCCCTGGCACCGTGTCCCCATGTCCCCACAGCTGCTGCTGTGCCTTTGGGTCCCAGCAGAGTTCAAATGGAGATCTCTAAGGGTTGTCGCTGACAGATCTGCTTCCTAATGCAGTTTGGTAGGAAATATTAATTTTCAGGATGTTTTCAGTCTTTTGAGTGTTGTTTTTATCACAGAATCATTGAGGTTTGGAAAAGATCTCCAGGATCAGAGTCCATCCTGTGCTCGATCCCCACCTCATCACCAGCCCAGAGCCCTGAGTGCCACATCCAGCCCTTCCTTGGACACCTCCAGGGATGGGCACTCCAAACCTCCCTGGTCAGCCCCTTCCAAGGCCTGACCACCCTTTCCACGGAGAAATTCCTCCTGGTGTCCAACCTGAACCTCCCCTGGCAGAGCTTGGGTCCATTTACCCTCATCCTGTCCTTTTTTCCCTGAGAGCAGAGCCTGACACCCCTCCTGTCAGGCAGTTGTGGAGAAAGAAGGTCCCCCTGACCCTCCTTTCCTCCAGGACTTAAAATCCTATTATAGAATATGTTAGACAGCTCTTTGGTCAAACTTTCCTGCTCACCAGACAATCACAACCTCCTGGGTGCATGGAGGTGTGTGGGCACAGAGAGCCCAGGTGATCTCTGCATGCACTGGGCTATTTTCATCTCTGCTCACCCAATAAGAATGACAAGGCAAAGGATTGCAGGGATCCTCGACAAGGAGCAGGGTTAAGATGCACTCGAGCGAGATTACAAGGAAAGCGTGGTTGTTCCGTTAGGAAAAGGAATAATCCCTTTGTTTATGTCCTGGAGATTAAAGCAGTGACAGCAGAAAGCACCCAGAGGTCACCACACGCAGACTTTGCTGTCTCGGGGCTGTCTGGGCTGTGACTCTGGGATTCAGCTGTGCAGTTGCAGAATTTAATCAGTTCTCCTCATGCTGGGAGTTCTGCAGAGTGAGGCAGGGAGGTGGATCTGCCTATTCCACAGGGAGATAGGAGTGCTGGACTTGGAATAAAAAGGAGGTTCCCCTCTGATGTTCATGGTGCTCCCTTAGGGTGTTCAGGCACCTGCCTTCCCCTCTGATGCAAAGGCTCGAGGGTAGAAATTTCCAGCTGAAACCACAGAATTATGAGGTTGGAAAAGGCTTCCAAGGTCATCAAATCCAGCCTGTGACCCATCACCACCTTGCCACCCAGACCAGAGCTCTGAGGGCCAGGTCCAGTCATTAAATTGGTGTTTAAGAGAGCTCTCAAACGTGTGGGTGGAAGGTGGTCCAGGGCAGAGAAGTTTTGACCTGGTCATTTTATACTCTGACCCAGTCAGTCACGATCTGGCTGAGTATTAGAAAATTCACCCCCTGTAATCTTGTCCTTTCCTGCTCTGAGTTATTCCAGTGGAATTTCCCAGCCTGGCTTTGCAAGTCCAGGATTCTCTAGATGGAAAGTGCTGAAATCAGGAACAGTTGGGCCATGTGTGACTGGGGACCAAGACCAACCTCTGGATATCCAAACACTCCAACACCCCAGACTTCCCACCCTCACAATTAGGCTGATTTTCCATCTGGCTCAACACCTCCGTGTCCAGTGAGGGACATTGGAGCAGGTTTGTTTGAACAAATTCCTCAATATGCCAAACAAGGGGCATAAAAAAAAAAAAAAAAAAAAAAAAAAAAAAAAGATAGCCATGCCCTCTGCTTCTGTTCTTCCCAGTGCAAAGTGACAAAGTCATCACATTTCTGTGGCGTGATGTGTTATTTGCCATGTTTTTTTAGGATAGAAGCATTCAAGACCAAGGACAGTGATGAGTTTGATAGGCTGAGCCTTAGAAGGGACTCCCAGCAATGCTGAAACTTGGAATAACAGACCATGAGGGCTAAAAAAGGGAAGCTGTTAATGTTGCCAGCTGAAATTAAACACTGTTAACCAGCCCATTTCATCTCCCCTCAGTTAATATTGAAGCTTTCTTCTCTTATTTCCCCTCATTCCTTCCCTGCTTTCCAAACAAACAGGGATGAGGGGATGTTGTTAAGGGACAACTTGTTTGGTTCTGCTGTTCCCAAGTCGTCTGGGCCTGCAGTAAGTTTATCAACCAGCCATGGCAACATCAATCACCCAGAAAAATAGCACAGAGTGAAATGACTTTTCAAAATGTCGTTGGTATAATTATCATCTTGGCCATTACATTAAATGCCACCATTTATAACTGTTATGTTTAAGTATGCAAACAGTAATTAACTTGGTAATGAACTGAGGACCCCTGTGCCTTTCTTCCCTCAGCTAATTTGCATGTTAATTATCATTAGCAACCAGGGAAACAAGTTATAAACAGCTTAATTAGCAGCTTAATCATTTTTACAAGAAAACGTGCTGCACTTTGATACACGGGCAAGAGTTGGATTAATGAAGTCAGACGAGGGAGTTCTCCCTGTGCTGGTCCTGCTGCAGTGCTGAGCTTGTTTTGGGTTTGTTTTGGGCAATTTGGGGCCCCAAAATGTGCTCTTGCACACCCCTGTGCACACTCAGGCTCTGGGCACCCTTGCACAAGGCTCTCTCAGCCTTCCTGATTGGTATCTACTTTAGAAATTCTGAATTTCCTAATAAAAACTAATTTACTTTAGTTTTACCCTCATTTTGTTTCCTTTCTGGCAGAATTTTTCTGTTGATTTAACGGAAAATTTAGATATAGTTTGATTGTTTAGATATAATTTGATTATTTGGTTGTAGTTTGTTGGGGTATTTTTGTTGTTCATTTGTTTTTGTTTGTTTGTTTGTTTGTTTTTCCCAGGTGGTTATACTTCCATCCCCCAACTACAGTAATAATAATTATATTATTTATATTCTAATATAAATGATAACCAGCTCACATGCATTTAGAAGAATTTTTTCCTTCTTTTTATGTTTTTTCTTAAATTACACTCAGAAGTTAAAGAGAGAGGTGGAATTTGGTCTTAAGGACATATATAATTAAAGGCAGGCAAATCCAAATAAGGAGGAGAAATGCGAGCTGTGTCTTGGAGGTGATGCTGCCCACTCTGTCTGATGGCAGGTGCAGTGACCTGTGTGGATTTGGATTTAGGAGATTTTTCCAAGATCCTGGATGGGTAAAATCTCCAGATGAGGCTCACCCCGTTCTCATCCCTTGGATAAAATGTCGTTCTGGGAATTATCCCACATTACCCCGCCAAGAGCGCTTCTCACTGGATCAGGAGTCAATCACTGGATGGAAAACAGCAGGAATTTTGTCCTAAAATGGGAACACGTTATCCGAGGAGGCTGTGGGATCTGTCACCGGGGATTTTGGGAACGGGTCAGATAAACATCTGTAAGAGAGGGTTTGGGCATTCTCGATGCTGATTCAGGACAGCAGAGCCTGGAACCGGGCAGCTCCTGGGATGCGGCTGCAGAGCATCCCCGGTGCTCCATTGGGACATCTGAGATCCGACAAAACCCCTTCCACCGCAGCTTTGGCCCCAAATCAGGGCTGAATTCCAGATTCCACGGGAATCCAGGGATTCTCTCCAGCAAGCTGAGGATCCCCGCGGTTATGATGAAACAGGGGTTTGTACCCAAATTCGGCTGAAGAGGCGGCGCAGCCCCGATTGTCGCCCCCGGTCCCGCAGCGCCACCCCTGCCGTGCCGGGCCCCCGCCAGCAGGGGGGGCCAGCGCTCCGCCGGCCGGGGCAGGGAATATTCCGGGCCCGGTTGGGAATATCCCCTGAAATTATTATTTATTTTTATTGTTTTATTGACACAGAAGCAGGGAGCTGCCGCTGCCTTGTGGGCTCAGCGCACGGAACTCGCCCCAAAAGGCGGCTTGCAAAATCCTGGCTTTTTCTATCCAGAATGAAGGAGTTAATTTGGGGGGGCTCAAATGCCTTAAATGTCTTTGCTTCTTCCCTTTTTTATTCTTTCTTTTTTTTCTTCCCACAGACGGAAAAAATTTGATTTTTGACATTTGAATTTACCTGCTGGCACGTCACTGGCCCTTATTAATTCAAGGGAGTTTGTAAGGACAGGCGAAAATCCAAAAGTTCCCAGCTCAGGCAGGCAGAGAGTGGCTATGAAGGGTACAGTGAACAACTGCAGTCCTTGGAGGTTAATGTGTAATTTTAGCAAAGAAAAGACAGCGAATGCTGGAAGGGGAAGGAACTGTGGCATGAGACAAGGGTGGAGTGCCCCAGCCAGCTCCAGAGCCCTGGGAAGGGGGTGAAGGGGATGATTTACAGCAGCTGAGGGGCAGCCCCGTGTGTTTTATCTGCTCTGCCACTGCCCCCATCATTTCCTAGCGAGGGGCACTGCCCCTGGAATGGCAGCCAGCAAAGACAGAGCTTCCTGTGCTATGTTCCATAAATTCTTTATCAGCTCTGTAATCAGAGAGCGTGGCTGGATGTTGATTTTGTTACGGTACCTGGAGCGAATCTCTATATGTTAATTTAAAGCCATAAAACTACAGCTTAGGGTTTCGGCGTCCTAATTGAAACTTCCTCTTCTCGGAGGCATTCATTCCGCTGCAGAGGAATAGTAATCACGGGGAAAGAAAGGGAGGTGCAGGTAAAATGAGAGGGCATTGTTCTCAGGAACCCATAAATGCCAGGGAAACTCCGGCACCCGGTGCCCAGCACACAGGCCGTGCTCAAGGATCCCCACGGGATTTTCTGTTGGATTTTCCCAGCAGTGCAGTGGCAGCTCCATGGGATTTGTTGTCAGAAATGTGAGGTTTTGTCTTTTCCTCCTGGAGAGTGCCCTCGTTTGCACTGTCACTGCCTGGGGAGTGACACAGGCAGGCCCAGGTCGTGGTTGTGTCATTTCATTGTCCTGTTGATACTCGGCTCTTCTGCTGTGGAAACGTTCACCAAAAAGCAGAATATTTGTTCTCAGAGTGTTGAAACCCGTCCAGGCAGTCACTGACAGCTGCAGATCACACCCTGAAAGTCTCCCACCCCTCAGCCAAGCGTGGGATGGGAGCATCACCCCAAGGGAAGGGCACAGAGGGTGGGTGGTTGGTCCAGGGGGGGCACTGGGCTCCCTCCTGTTGTTCTGTTATTTCCTCAAGCTCAAGGTGTAAGTTCTGCTCTTCTGCACCCTCCAGCCTCCGGCTCCTGTGTCCAAAAATCCCATTAAAGCCCAGACAGGGTGTGGGACCTCGTGCTTGGAAGCGAAGCAGGAAGGATAAGACAGCAGCAGCTGCCAGACTGGGAGCCAAGGGCTGCAGCAGATCAAAGGCAAAACTAAATTATAGATTGATAGATGCCTTTAGTTTATAAGTTATTAAGCACCAGGTAACAGGTTAGATTAATATTGTGCCTGGAGGTTTCTTTTTTGCTTCCTTTTCTTCGCCCCCTCTCTTTCTCCTTTTTTTTAAAAATCGGAGAAAACAAAATATTTTTCTAATTAAGTAAATCTACAGTGCTTGCTAATGGGGCCCGTCTGTGTGCTTGTCAGGGCACAGGGAGAGCTGGAATAATGATTTTATTTTTTCATTAAATAGAATTATAGGCAGTTACTCAAAGCAACTGTGAGTCTAATTGAAAGAAAACCATTTCTTCTTAATTTACTTTCACGGTTCTGGATGATAAAAGAGTGCGTTCGCTGGAAAATTAAATAAAAAACACAACACGAGGAAGCTTGAAATAATGCTGCTCAGGCACAGGTGGGAAGAGGGAGCACAGCAGCTTTCCTGCTCGTTATTAGTGCAGATACCAGAGCTTCCTCTTACACCCAAAAAGTGCATTTTTCCTTCCTAAGCTTTCCTTCCAACTCCCCTTTTCTATTTCCAGGACTTCCCTTTGTTTTCCAGTTTTCCATCCATCACACTGACCGTGTAAGCTCAGCCCTTCTGCAGGGTTAGATTTCCCCTCTCCCCCCATGGATGGTAGCAGTTTTTTTGCCTGTATCCCAGAGATTCCTGGCCAGTTCAGGCACTGGGATCACTGGGAGCACTGGGATCAGCAGGCACAGGTGGGATGTGAGCAAAGGGTGTGGGAACAGCCCAGGACACGGCAGGGCTGTGATGTCCGAGCCCTGAAATCACCGTGTGTGAGTCTGGGAGAAGCCAGGTGGGGAATTCAGCTTGGAGAGGGAATTAGAGTCACTCCAGGAGTTATTCCAGGGGCAGAGCAGAGGGTGGGTCCATGTAAGGATGAGTTCCAGGGTGTGAAGTCACATCTAAGAGGGGTTGGGGGGCTGGGAACCACAACAGGGCTCTGCAAACACTGCCCAGGAGAAGGCACAGCCCAGGATCTCCTCCTTCTCCTTTCCACTTCCCCTTCCCTCAGTTCCAAGCACCAGCCTGGGTTTTCTCAGAATCTCGTGGGCTGCTTGGATTTCTGTTCTCTCAGTGGCCAGAAAGGTTTGCCTGTGCCTCTCTCAGCCTGGAGCAGCCACAGAAACCCCCAGGCTTGTTCAGAGTGGCCCAGCACGGGCACGGGAGGGGTTAAATAAATGGGAACTGATTAATTCCATGGCCAGGGTCCCTCCCTGGCCCTGGTGCCACATCTGGCAGGGTCACAGCAGCAGGGCCCGGCTGCAGCAGGAGGAGAGGGTCTGTTTCCACTAACCAGTTCTGCTACTTCTTACACTAAGTACTTCCTAAAGAGGGCCTGGGATAAGGTTTCACCGGGGCTGCCGTTAGATTTACGGGGATCCCATTTGCTCCAGCTCTTGGATTCACTCAGGCCGGGACAAGATTAAAACCAACCCTTCAATTTCCTTTTTTTTTTTTTTTTTTTCTTTAGGAAATGAACTGTGGCTTTTCTGCTAATGAAAGTGCAGGGACACTGAACTCATTCAGGCTCTCTGCTGGCTCTGGGTGTGTTTGATGTGTCTTCAAGGTGCATCTGAAGGAAACAAGAAGTTAAGGCAACTCTTGGCAATTAGCACTGGACATTATTTTCTGCCTTTTATCAATGCCTGTGCATGTAAGGAAGCCAGAGCAGTGCTTGGAGTTGTCACTTTGGGAAATGTTTAGTCTTTTCTGTTTGAAAATAGGGTAAAAAAAATGTAGTGAAACTTTCCATGAAACAAAGCTCAGTATCCAGATGCCTCCTGTATCTCCCTGTGATCCTGTAAGGCTCACAAATCTGTTTCATCCCAGTTTCATCTTCCTGCTGGTAATACAAAACTCAAGAAGTAATTTTGGAAGAAAATCGGAATCTGCTCTTCTTCTCCTGGAATATTTCTGAGGAATGGTGTCTGTAATTGAGAAGAGCTTTTCCTTACAAACTGTTCTGCTGCGGATGCCATGAGGCTTCCCAAGGGGAAGAACTTCCCTGTGACACCCCCTGATCAGCTGGATCAGGACGATTCAGAGCAATGGGACAAGATATTTATATTTTTTTCCCACCAGCAGATTTAGCTGGGGGATTTGCTGACAAAAAGGGTTTTCATTGCTAAGTGCTGGTTCAGCCAAAATTATTTTTCTTCCATCTCACTCCCAGAAAACACTGCCTCCTTTGTTTCCTTCTGCTGCTGGAGGATCTGGGCCTCTGGGATCAATGGTTCCAGTGCTGTCCCAGCACAAGCATTTTCCTCCCTTTGGAAAATACGAAGCCTTCCAGGTAGTCTGGAGGAGAACTGGACACCAGAAAAAATCCCCGTGGAGGCAAAGGGAGCCGGGATTTTGGGATCCAGCTGAACTCTGGCTTGAGTCTGATTTGCAGAGGACTTGCCAAAAGAAGGCTGTTGGGGTTTTCGTCTTGTTTGTTTGTTTTTCCTCAGTATCTGAAAGGATGGGGTCAGGTAAAGAAAATCCCCAGTCAATGAGCTCACTGTGCTGTACTGATGATTAAAACTGGGAGGAACCATCACCAGGCCCTCGGAATTAGAAGTTTTTTTAGGTTTGGGAGACACTTCCAGTCCATGTTAGATGAACTAAAATGAAGAGATGCTGCTGAAACTCCCATTTTTATTAGTGGTGAGGCTCTCCCTGCTTCTGATCATCCCAGTGAAGTGCTCTGAGGAATAACCAATGTCCTGGGAACTGCCTGATAAATGCTTCTTTCAAAAGAAAGATTTTTTTTTCCCCCCACCCAAACTCTTTAATACCTTCCTAATCTGAAGGACAATTTTTCTCCTCTATAATCACTATATTAAAATTTAATACAGAGTATTAATATAACATACTTAATGGCGACCTGAATATTATTCTGGACATATCTGCACTCCGAAAACTCTGGGAGCTCGAAGGGGAGAGGATTTAACTCTTCCCAGGCTTGTGGGGGTAGCAAAGGTGTTTTTGTTGCTGCCATACAGAGCAGTGCTGGGAATTCTGTTGGCAGGTGGCAAGCAGGGAATGTGTCCTCTTATTTTGTCTGCTGGGATCGTTTCTGTTCTGGAAAATGTTCTTTCTGAGCCCATTTTTGTAGGGAATTTAGATGACGAGAGAGAGAGAAGGTGCAGTGGTTGTGGAGGCTGTTACTGAGGTGTTCAATCACGGCAGGGTGGAGGATGGAGAGGTTTGAACATCCCTAAAAAGAAACAACTGAGGAATAGAAAAGGAAATTTTACTGTCCCACACAGTAGCGTGGCTGTTACCTGTCCCCAGAGCCCCTGGGCTGTGTCTGGGGGAGTGGGGGCTCCATGCAGGACTCTGAAGTGTGGAAAAGAACTTTCCCACCTCTCTCCTTGTGTCCTTTATCCCTTTGCTCCTCTAGGGAGCAGATCCTCAAGATCCAGTGCTTTGCTCTTCCTGCAGACGGCGCAGCCTCGCCAAGGAGCCTTAAAAAGGGAATCAGCCCCCAAATGATGAGGTTGGCTCCAACCCACAAGATTACTGTTGAAAGGTTGTTTTGAAATTTGGGGTTTTGAAGGTTTGTATTGCTGATGTTCAACCTGTGGTCCACAACTTGCTGTAAAGGAAAACTCAATTAACTTGCAAACGCAGCCAGGCAAAAAGCTCTGGCTTGATGCAAAGCGCTGGAACTCGGGACAAAAATCTGTGTGGCTGACAAAGCCATAAAACCTCAGATCCACTTAGAGGAAAAGAACACAGGAAACAAATATTTCCATGCAGTTTTGGGTCCCTTTTTTTGCAGCAGCAGTGGCTTTGTGCGAGTGCGTTTCTGAGGGGCTAAAAGTGGTGAGAGGCATTTTTTTTTACAGCACGTTTTAACAGAGTCACTAGGTAAAATATTCTCACCTGCAAAGAAGTCTGTGCTGAGGTGGAGGGAGGGGGAAAAAAATTGGAAAAAGAAAATAAAGCAGCAGGCAGTGGGTGGCAAAAGGGAGCGGGGGACACAGCGGTGAGTGTGAGGGATGACTTGGAAAGGAGAGGGATGCTATTGAGGAACAGCAGTAGGAAGGAAAAGGGGCGGGGGGGGGGCTGAGGGGAAAAGCAGGAGACATGGTAAGTTAAGTAAATTCACATTTATTTCTGCAAGAATTTGCTTCAAACGCTCTTCCTGCCCTCGCTGAAGGCCGGGTGTTTGGACGCCCTCCACGCCGGGGGAACAAAACGGCTCTGTTGGAGCGCTGGGGGTGAAGCCCCGGTCACGGGCACGGCCGGGCTCCTGTGCCCCACCTGAGGAGCACATGGAGCTCCTCCAGAGCTCCCCCGAGCCCTGCTGAGCCCCTGGGCCGGGCTGGAAAACCCAACACCACTGCTGATTATCTCCAAGAGCTCCGTGGAGGAGCTGGGTCTGAGCCCTGGTCACCTCCCAACCGTCCTGGTGGTGTTTAAATTCAGCACTGTCAGGCCAGGCAGCTGAATTCCCATCCCACCCCGCCAGGGTGATGTGCTCAGAGATGGTCTCTGGGGTTAATGGAGAGCCCTGGAGAGAAGAGAGCTCTGTGGAGGAGCTGGTTGTGAGCCCTGGTCACCTCCCAACCGTCCTGGTGGTGTTTAAATTCAGCACTGTCAGGCCAGGCAGCTGAATTCCCATCCCACCCCTCCAGGGAGATGTGCTCAGAGATGGTCCCTGGGTTAATGAAAGGCTTTTCAGCACCAAGGAGGACAGCAGGGTTTTTCCCCCAGCCCGCCTCCCTGCTCACAGACAGCAGATATGGCCCAGCTCCTTGGGACTACAACCAGGCCATTGTTCTGGCCCAGGGAGAGCTGCAGGGAACAATGGGGCACATTGTGGGGCTCTGCTGCTGGAGGTTTCTGAGCGTGTGTTGTGCTGTGGGGGCTCAGAGCATCTGCAGAGTGACGGTGGAGATGTTACTGCCCGGGCCTGAGGAGGCTCCTTCACGCAAATCCCTCTGTTTTAACCAGGATTTCCCATGCCCTACGGAATCCTGCGTGTTCTCAGCTCTAGTGGCTTCTCTAGACAAAAGCTGCAACCCTTCAATGGTCATAATTTGGAATGTTTTACCTGCTATGGACCCCAGTCGTGGGTGTTGTTGCATGGCAGTTGCTGTGGGCATATTCCACAGGCCAGTAGTGTTAGCATCATATTTATACATTTTTTTTTTTATTAAAACTGGTTGTTCTGGGCTACTCTTATTAATCTGCTATTTTTTAGTGTAAGATCTTCTTTCCTTTATAGTACGTTGTGTAATGGGATTTAAGAAAAGAGCTGATCCACTTTCCATGTCCATTAAAAAGTACATTTTGCTGCTACAGACCCGTTAGTCTTTTATGCAGGAGAGGTAATTTTAAAGAAATTTTAGAGATTTCATTTCAAGTCCCCTGCAGAATTTATTTGGCTTCATCACCTGCAGTGAAAGGCTTTGACAGATAAATCCTGAGTTGCTTTCTGAGGTGGGAGCACCATCCCATCCACATGAGCTGGAGGAGAATCTTTCAGGAACACCAGCATGACTGGCCTGACAATTAAATCTAATATTAATAATAAATTGTTAATAAACAGGAACCCTCCTTCCAATGGGTAAATTTTCCCTTTGGGATGTAGGATCTGCTGGAATTTTGAACCAGGGGCTCCCACCCTGTATCTCTGGCACTGGCAGTGATGCCAAGCCAGGCGTACCACAGTTTTCTAGGAGAGGTCAGTCCCGCTGTGAGACCACCAGAACCAGGGAAAAGATTTGAGAATATGAATGGGGTGTTTTTAGGATTTTTTTTTCTCTGTGTGTTGATGTTTTTTATTACTTTGGGTGTTAGTATTTTTTGGGGGACGGCAGCTGATTTATCCAAGTTCACCACTGCCAGAGGCTCCTCCAGCCAGGGATGCTCTGAATGCCCTGGAAGAAATCAGAAGTTCATACCTAAATTTCCAATTAATTATCAGACCAACTGATCAGTAACTTACCAGTTAGCTGATAACTTTACTAACTAAATAACTGATTAATTATCAGTTACTAAAGGCTGGAGAAGGCCGAAACAAGGGGTGCTCCTGATGCCATTTATCCGTGAAGCTCCTGGCGGGCCCTGCTAACCCAGAGGGCTCCAAGGCAGCCTCCAGCTGGCTGACATTTCCCACACGTTCAGGGTGTCCCCCCAAGATGTTCTCCAATTAGTCACCGTCACTCACAGTCTGTTTTCCATATTCACCCACAGTTTACAGTCAGGCAGAGGAGCACAATGGCAGCACAGCTGCTCCCAGCCAGACACAAAGGTTACGGCTCCGTGTACATAAGCAAGCTGTGAAAAGTTCCAGTCCCAGCCACCCAGCTCCTTCACCCTCCTGTGCTTTTTAAAAGCCAACAGAAGCAGAAACAAACAGCGAGCGCGCCTCTCGTCTCAGCCCTGGAAAAACATTTGGAAGCATGGGGTGAAAGGAGGGATTTTTGTTTTTCTAATTTGATTCCCATTGCTGCAGCTGCGGCCAAAACCTTTGGGTTCTGGAAAAAGTTCAGAAAGCGCTGCTTTTTGGAAGAGGTCGTGTTTATTGGAAAATTACATCTTGCCCAGTAAAAACTGACAGTATAAGTACTCCAGTCTATTAAAAGCTACAGAAGACACAGTTAAGAGTTTATTTAATGATTGCTGCAGATGGGGTTTGGGAGCTCGGAGGCCTGGCATTGGTGAGTTGGGCTGGAGATTGTGTTCTGGGAACGCAGAAACCATCACTGTCGTGTGAGTGACCCCTCTCATCCACCCTTGGGACTAAATCAGAGCAAATTGTCACAAGGAGGCTCTGCCTGGTGACTTGTAATTCATTTTTGCTGAAGGAAAAGGTGTCAGGGATCAACACAGCAGCTCAGTGAGAGCAGTGGACACACCACAGCTGGGGGAGCCCGAAGCTGGCAGACCTGGGATCCTATTCTGGGAGCAGACTCTGCCTCAGACTGGGGCATGACCCCGTGAAGTTTCCTGGAACTCTTTGGACTATGGAACAAAAATACCTTGTGGAAAGAGAGGAACTGCTGCCCCAGAGATGTTAGAGCTGACCTAAACCCCATCAGAACATCGAGAGCTGTAGGCAGTGTTTGAACTGAGCCCTTAAAACACAACTGCTCCATGGCAGAGCTCTGCATGGAGGGAGGAAGTTCCCATCAAAACCTGGATCTCCAGGGAGGGTCTATTTCTCACAGTCCTGCCCATGAAGAAGGGAACAGCTTTCTCCTTTGCTCAGGGAATCCTCCCATTCCTTTCCCCCCAGCTGTCAGGTCTCTGCAGAGCAGTAGAAACCCAGAACAGCTCAGGTGGTTTGCATGGCTCTCACACACATCCCATATCTGCCTCCTGCCGTTCTGCTCAGCCATACCCTGCTGGGAAGGTGTGTGAGCCTTGAGGCCGTGGGTGCCTCTGCAGCTGTGCCAGATGTTTGAGTCCAGCCCAGCCCTGCTGATTTCCTCTTTCAATTCCAGCCCCTGCCTTTGCTGCAGTGGTGCCCACTGTCTTTGGGCTTTGCCCCCTCTGACAAACTTGTCACCTGGAATTTGCCTGGTGCCCTCAGCCTGTGGATTGGGCTGGAACAGCAAGTGCTCGTGCCAGGGGAAGTGGAAGTGCTGTGAAACTCAATATTTTGGTTCTGGGGTCTGTTGGCTGGAGACCGACTGAGATCCCAGGCACCCGTGGAGGTTCTGCTCCCTGAGACCGACCTGGTACTGGAACACCTACAACTGTCCAGGAATTCCCTCTTCTCACTTCACTGGCTCCTGAGGCCTGGAGAGAGTGAACAGAGACTTCCTTTGCCTTGGAGAGGAGCTGCCTTTCCCCTGAGCATCAGCTGCAGTTTCAGTCCAGCCAGCAGAAAGTGTGTGTGTGTGTGTGTGTGTGTGTGTAAAGATCTTTGTGTCGCAGCTGCTTAGAACAAATTCAGTGTAATTCAGTTTTACAAGCGGTGCTAGGCTAAATCCAAATCAACATTGCTTTCAGCAAAATGCAGTTAGAGTTCTTTTTGGCCTGCTAGCAGAGTGTGTGTTGCCATATTTGTCTTTGAGAAGCGAAATAAAATATGACATTTACTGACAGCCTGCTTCCAAAGTGGAACGGGCTGGTCTCAGTTACACACGGAGGCTCTGGAGCCAATCCATGATTGCTCCTGATTCCCTGGGCTGGAGCTGCCATCAGGATGGAACCTCTGCAAAGAGGAAAACTCATCTAGCAGCAGCCTCTCGTAAGGAGATGGGGATGTTTCTTTCAGGAGGGATATTTTTCGGCTCGAATGATGGAGTGAATTTTGAAATTCCTCCTGCCCTGGGCTCAAGCCTCGTTCTCAACCTGAAAAGTCTCAAAGGCAGCTGTAATTCAGGGAGTTCCACAGCTGAAAGCTGGAGAGAACCCAGTCAGCAGTGAGTGGAATATTTTGTGGCTCCTAGGACATCCTTGGGGAGCTCCCCTCAGATCCAGGGCACTCACTGCTCACTCAGCATTGCTGTTCATTTTCTTAGAGTTCCTTCTGCTGTGAGCAACACAGATCATGGAAGGGTTTGGGCTGGAAGGGACCTTAAAGTTCATCTTTTTCCATCCCCCTGCCATGGGCAAGGACACCTTCCACTATCCCAGATTGCTCCAAGCCCTGTCCAGCCTGGCCTGGGACACTTCCAGGGGTGGGGCATCTCCAGGGTCTGACTTAGTCACCCTCAGTTACCATTATAGGGATTTGTTATCAAGCCTGGGGAAAAAGAGGGAAAATCAGAGTTGTAAGCGGACACAAATGTGTTCTCTGTCCCACTTTCCCACTTTCCACTTGCCCACCTTTGGACTCTGGACTTCCTCCCACCTAGCCACTCTCCTGGGACACTTTCCCCTGGGAGCAGGTGCCACCCCCACTTCAGCCCTGCAGTATTTGGGCAAGTGAGCATCTGGGACAATGTTGGCCGCTCTCCTCCCCTTGTTCCCAACCTCCTCAAGCCTTGTGACATTACTTTGGTGATAAATAGTCACCATAAATTCTTTAATAGGACGAAGATAGGCTATCCCTCATCCCAGCCAGGCTGTGGGAGGGTTGTAAATCTGGAACAAGAGCCATTCGTTTGGTTGGAGAATCCAAAGCTTTGCTGTTTAGAAGGATTCATTTCCACCCTCCCCCTCAGTTAATCATTCTCCAAGTCCTCATAAATATCCCGGGCAAAGGAAAAGAACGACCTATTCTTGCTGTGCCATAAATGGGTGGTGTTGTGCTATGAGTTTTTACTCCTCAGCTCACAGGTGAGAAATTCAGTAGCGAGCCAGAGGTTGCAGGGTGGGGGTTTCTTGCTGACTCTGCTCTCTAGGCCAAAAGGAGGTGGAATAAATGTGTTCAGAGACCACATAATCTCCCAGGAGAGAGAATAGAGACAGCCAGATCACATGTAGGTGTGTATCGATGTGTTTTCTCTTTTCAAAAATCTGTATTGGTGGTGCAAACTTAAGAAAATACTGCACCCAACTACTGCAGCACCTCTACTGGTCACACTTCAAAAAAGCTCAATTATTTCATTATTTTATCATTTTTTTTTCATTCGAAATGTGGAGGTGGGAGGGGTTTTCAAGGCTGACTCTCAACTGCAGAAGGCAAAACCGCTTTTGTTACTGAAGGGAGACATTTTCAGGCATTTATTGAAAACATTTTCTGAAAGAGAGGGAAATAATGAGTCACGAGGATTTCCATCCTGAAAAAAAAAACCACTGGAGAAAAGACCATGTTGTATTTCCATTATAAGGGGAGGTTAGGAGGACTAAAAGCCAACGTGTGAGCAGACTTCACCCAGGAGTAGCTGAAATAGCCACAGCTCTACTCGTGGCTGATTCCTTGAGGATCCAGCTATGACTCTGCCACAGGTGGAGCTGCTGCTCACTAGAGCCCAGTCCATGAGTTAGCCTTGGCCAAAAATTCCTTATCCAGATGTGCAAGTCATTTTTTTTTTCATAAAAATGTCATTTTCCCCCTTGAAAATGCTTTCTCACCAATTCTTGACTTGAATTGTGTTTTGCAAAAACGCTTTGAGTTTGTCAAGATGTGCTGTTTTGAAATTTTAAGGGGTGTAATTGTCATCAAAATGACTTTTTGCTTCTGAGCTTTATTGAACTGAAGCAAAGGCATTTAAAAACGTTCAAAAATGAATATTTCTCCAAAGTGAAAGGAAACAATATGAGAAAACACAGCTTTCTTTAGGCAAAGTGAAATATTCTTAGTGGTTGTGGCCAGAGAAAGGTGAAACTTCAATTGAAGGAAAAACGGGCAGGTTGGTGGTTCCAGAGCTGAGCCGTGTTTGTTTTTGTGATGAGGACATCTGTCCCTGGCAGTGGCATTTGGTTCCTGGCAGTGGTTTTGTGGTTTTGGTTGCTTGCAGCCCAAATCGTGGAACCACTGGTGATTACGAAGACCACACCTACAATTTAATGTGACCACACGTGTCTTCCTGTCACCAGCTGGCTCAGCACTGATTCATCTGCTCTGCCGTGGTGCAAAACTTTCTTCTCTTGTGTGGCTTCTTGGAAAGGAACATGTGGTTGGGAGGATCATTCTTGGAAATCTGCAAGAAACCCAGAGCGGCCTTTGGGGATGGGAAGGAGGGAGGTCACTGTGGTGGTGCTGAGAAGTTCAGATGTGTTCAGTGGGGCAACCACCGCTGTGGATTCATGACTCTGAAGCTGTGCAAGAAATCCTGGAACACAGGAGCTATTCCCTGGGAGTCTGCAAGTTATGAGAAGGAAGTGTAGAGTGAAAAAAAAAAAGGGAGGGAAAGAAAATTGTCTATTTTTTAATAAATAGAGGTGTTAGCGGACCGGGCTTTGCCTTGGGATTAGGAGCCAGCTTGGGAACCAGCGAGGGCTATCTTTGCCTTCCTCTAACCTCATTAACTCTGTAATGCTAAACACATTCTCCAGCCGGGCTCCTCTTCCTCCCAGGGCAGGAGCACCCACCTCAAAATCATCCCTTGTGAGCCCCTCGCGGGGAGCGCTTCCCTTCTGAGCTCCCATTGTGCGTGCCCGCAGATAGCTGAGCAGGTATACACGCTTCAATCCAAGACAAACACTTCCCTGGCCTCCCATTTATTGCTGCCCTGGGCTGCTCTGAAGCTGGCCACTGTGCCGGGCTATCGTGGCCTCTATCGCCTCCTCGCAGAATGTAATCCATAAAATGCTTTCATGGTAACCTTAGACAGCGGCGAGCGGCGATAACATCTCGAGGCCCCCGTGACAGACAGGAACTCGCAAGCATGGAGTTAATAATGCAAACTTTCAAAAAATGAAACTGGCAGAAGGAGCCGAGGAGGGGAATAAAAGGGGCCGGTGTGGCTGTAATTGGGACCATGTGAGCTTCCTTAGAGAGGGATTAAGGGAAAGAGACAGGCCTCGCCCGCGAAGATTAGTTTCAATTAGACGGGCTGGAGGCGAAAGTCAGGACTTGGTGAAAGATTAAAACAAGAAGGGAGAAAGTTTCCATTGCTTTTGCTCCAGGCCTACACAAGAGGGTTCAGTGAGATCATGCTAATTGAAGGCAAAGCTTGCATGGAAGTTCGGAAGAACTCGCATTAATTGATTCGATGCTGCAATTTTTTTTTCCCCTTATCCGCAGTGTTCTTTTGGGTTGGTCTTTTTTTCTGTCTTTCTTTTTTTTTTTCTTTTTTTTTTAATCTTTTTCCTTTCAAAACCATCCCCAACTTTTGCTGTGGTTGAAATGAAGTTGTGGACACCCTACCCTAGAACTGAAGGGAGAGCAGGGGACGGTCCCTGGTGCCATCCAGCCAGTGCTGTTTCCATCTCCCTGAACCCCTCCCAGTTTAGCATCAACTACCAGAACCAAATTGATGCTGTCACTGTTGCTCCTGCACAGCTGAGCTCCTGGTTTCACAAGTTAAAAAGCCTCTTCTTTTGGCAGGTTTTTTTTTTTTTTTCCCCACACGAAGATCCAATTTAGGGCATTATTTAAAACTCCCCGCTGAAATTTACAGGGTGAGAATCACCCAGGCTTGTGGTTTTTTTTCCAGTTTTGAGGTTGAGTTGGGCAAACACGTGGTTTCCTCATGGCTCCCATGAAAAGGAGCTCTTCAGGAAATGGGAAATGGTGTTTGAGTCCATCCCTGCCTGGCTGAATCCAGTGCTGGTGTAACTGTGATCGCAGGGAGGAAATTCTGCTGCTTTCCTCCTCCTGCCTCCCTCCCCACCGCTTTTCCAGTTCCAGTGAAAAAGGAAATAAAGGAATCACAGAAATTGGAATTGGGGAAGATGGGCTGGAGTCAGCTGGTCCTGAGCCTCTCTCTGGCACAGCCCTCGGTGCTTTGTCTGCTTTGCAGTGCTGAAATTACAATTACACCATTTCCTTGAAGAGGAAACTATTCCAAATATGAAAAGGTTTCCATGTTAAGAATTTTCTCCCTTAGCCCCTTGACAATACTGGAAGTTATAGGAAAATGTATATCCAATCTTTCTATATTAAATCAATATTTTTATTCCATTAAACTTGTCTCTGAGGAGCAAGAGACATCATCTTTTGCCAGATTTCTGTATCAGATTGTCACTTGGTGGGTTTTTGTTGCAGAAAGCTTTGGAATTACAATGCCCAGTCAATTAGAGTTAAATGCATTTTCACAGCCAGCCAGAAAAACATTAGCACTAATCAAAACCATTGCGCCAACAGGGATTCCCAAAGAGATTTTTCTGTTTTGTTGTGCTTTATGAAAATGTTCTCTCAGCTAGAAACATCAAAAGGCAACCACGAGCATGTTCAGCTAAAATATGAGGACAAGAATGGGAGCTGGAGCTGCAGGGGGATCTGTGTTTCTCGGTTGCTGTAGGATTTTTTGCATCTGAGCTGCTCTGGGGAGGTCCCTCCTGGCAGCCTCGGTGTCTGATCACGCCTCACTCCCATCCCCTGTCCCCAGCCCCACACGTGCACATCGTTGGATTTCCTTGTCCTGGTTCCTGCTGCATTTTCCAGATTCACAAAGAAATCAGATCCCGGGGTTGGGTGCTTGGTACCTTTTCATTTTTCATCTTGGGAAAGGGCGGCTCTCCCTGTGGGATCCTGGCCATGGGATGGCTGTGGGATGATTCGGTCTGGGAAAAGGACAAACAGCAGGGCTGAGCCTCAGAATGGAGCCCTGTGTGTGCAGTGGGGATGTTTTCTTCCATAAATATCCTTTTTCAATGCACACATCACCTCGAGGTGATGCCTTAGGATTTAACTTTTATATTTTTCAGGTCCTGTATTGCTTTAGGGTATAACTCTAAAACTCCATGGCCTCTCAGCTACTGTTCTCCCATTTTATTCAGACAAAACAATTCCTCTCTAGGAATTGTAGGACACCTCACTGTCTCAGGTCTTGAGAGATGTAAACAACAGTGAATTGAGGAGAACAAACTTGGAGTAAATGACTTCATTACCTGAAGCTGTAATTGGAGGATTAACCCCTGATATGTAAATGGACCAAACATAACTGCCAAAAAACTCATGAACCTTGTCCATCTTGGGTGTAACCCCTTGGAGGCTTTTGAATGCCCAAGGTGCACCTATTGAAGGCCTTTAATAAATACCCACTTTAATTCTCTTAATTTTGTCTGGCCTCTGTTTTAGGTGGCCACTCCAAGGCATCAAAGGCATCACAGAATCCCTTTCTCAGCTGCGGCTCACTGGGGTCTCTGAGAGTCCAGGACCTGTCAGCTTTTTCCAGCCATGGAAATGACACCATGGGGATTCCTGAAGTGGATTTGGACTCATCTGGGCTGTTAGAGGCTGCAGTTGGCCGAGGGGTGTGAAAATCTGAAAGGTTCTAAGAGTGGGCTATTGTTCAGATGTGAGAGCACTGGGCAGAACCAACTGACATCACCCGCTACCTCCGAGCGGCACCTGGACACAAACAGCACTTTGTAATTACGGGATTTCTTTTACATGGAAACATTGACAACATTCCAATGTTTCCCCGTTAAAACCCGCTGTCCCTGTTTCCCTCTCCCCCACCTACCTCCCTCCCAGCCTCTTTTTTTTTGGTTGGAGGGGTTGTTTTTTTGGTCTGGAGTTATTACATGGAAACCTGATAAATGGATGCTGTGAATGAATGTTTTCCAAACATTGTAGGAACTACTAAGAAAGTGGTTTTCCTTCTTCCCCTTTTCCCTTCCCACACTCCTCCCCGCTCCCACCCCACAACTAATAGCACACAAATAGCACTTCATGCAATTTTGGCTACTCTCCACTATTCCAGGCAGACTTCAGGAAATCTCTTGATTTATAGCTGGGGCATCCAAAGGCAGCATGCTGCCTTGCTTCCTTCAGGGATGCCTGTCGGTGACATTTAGTGGGGTTGAGGTGCAGTATTTCAAGTGGGCAATATCCATATTTTAGTCAGATAACTCCATGTTTATGCTCATAAATTGATTTAGTAATGAAATAAGCTCCTTTCATGATGCTTGCTGGCTTTAGGGGCTTTGTTATGGTATACTCAGACTTCCTGAAGTTTAGTTTACCAAAGCAGAGCCAAACTTTTCTGTCCATATTCCCACAAGCAGTCCAAGCGAACTCAATAGGGCCATTCACATTAATAGGGAAAGCAGGATTTGGGACTGGGTTCAGAAAGCCCCTGGAGCATGTGCTGGGGGCTCAGTGGCCTTTGGGCTCCCCACTGCTGCTCTTGGCTGCCCCAGGAACATCAGTCCCGAGATGCTTTATGAGGCTGGAGCTTCCTGGAGCCCTGCATCTGCTCTCCTGCAGATGGGATGCTTGGAAAGGGGCTCCAGGCCAAACCCAAGGCTGCAGCTCAGTGCTTGGCCCCTGTTTTGGTTTTTGTCTCCATGATCAGTGAGCCATAACTGGGAACAGTCCCCAGGAGAGCTCCCTGGTCCTTGGAAGGGTCACAGAGTCCTGGGGGTTTCCTGCTCTCTCAGAGCTGGTGCTTTAGGAGGGCGAGTTGGACACTGGGGCCTGGCTGTGCCTTGTGCCATGGGAAAACATGGAAAAACGGCTTGGGATTGCTGTTATTTGTCTTGCTCTCTCTTAATGTAGGTTATGCAAATTGCTTTTCAGTGAGGGACACAGTTTTCCTTGTTGGTCCCTTGCCTTTCTTAGATATTGGGAATTTGAGACTTTTAATGCGCCACCAACAGAAATTCAGCCTAACTTGGTAACACCTACAGAACCTAATCCCTGGATAAATCTGTGCCTCTGACACGGGAGTTATTTGGAGAGAGAAAAGGCCTGAAGCTTAATTGTGTGCTCTGCAGAAAGGATTCCTCCTGCTCAGAGCACAAAGATCACTCTGGACCACGGAGGGCCAGAATAAATCGTGTTTCACTGCAGTTACTGAGGTGCCTGTCTTTAAAAACTTTGCACTTTGCACATGGGCCTTGCTGCCCTGACCTTGCTGATGGACCATGGCAGGGTTTCCTCGTTTACCCTGAGCTTAATCTGAGCTCCCTTGCAGTGGGGACCTGCGAAATCTTTCCATAGGAAATGTGGGAACAAGTGAGGCTTGGGTTTGCCTTTCCTTCGTGGGAGACAGGACTGTCACTGTTGTGCTTGGAAGGAGTTCCTCATGACATCTCCTCCTCAGCTGGGCTGGTCCTGGCTGCAGGGGGAAGGTGTTTGCACAAGGCAGAGAGCTTCTTTATGGCACAGAAAGATGGATTTTGGTAAAAGTAAAAAAACCTGCCTGGGTTTTAGGCTTTCCTATCCAACATCTCACGGGGAATGAAATATTAGTTGAAAGATGCACCTAAATTCCTGCACTCCTGAGCTCAGACAATGGCTTTGACCCAGGATCAGGGTGTTCTAGTCCCATTTGGAGCAGATTTGTTTTTCCTGCAGCGTCGTTCCAGAGTTTTTAGTCCTTTTTTTTTACAGATGGGTGACCCGTGACATTCCTTCCTTCTAGAGATGTTCTGGTTTTCTCCTCTATAAACAGAAATCAAACGGAGGAAACACCCATTTCTATGAAGTGCTGAAGACAAACCCCACACACCCTTGGCTCTGCTAAGAGCTCTTTGGAAGAGTCAACTAAAAGCTTCATTCTATCAAATTATTATTATTATTATTATTATTATTATTATTATTATTATTTTAAAATAATGTTATTATGCCAAGCAGTGGCATCCTTGGACAACTCTGGGGCATCTTCTCCCACTGGCAGCAGAGGGGATTTATCTGTTTTGAAACGTATTTGGAATTCTGCCCAGCGTTAAGAACTTTTTTATTTGTTTAGTCTTGTTTCGAAGGGAAAGGGTGTAACAGCACTGACAGGTATCTCAAAGTTTTTTAGGGGATTTAGCTTCAGGTTTCTCATCAATTTCAAAACTGTGTTTATCAGTAGGTAATGTTTCTTTCTCCAATTGTAATACATTTA
>VXBN01011446.1:434752-465906 GCA_013397395.1 Sinosuthora webbiana
AAAAAAAAAAAAAAATTATACAAAAAATGCATTCATTTTGCTGATGATGAAGAGTAATGAAGAGCACGTGCACGCCGCGCGCGGAGAGAGGGGAGAGAAAAATGACAAATTAAATCATGTCTGGTTTGACAAGCCTTTAAGTGTAACAGATCTGCACTTGTGCTGGCTGACAGGCGTGATTGATACCGCGGAGCGCTCGTCAATTTTTAAACACACAGCCCGAACAAAGAGCCACTTCATCCTGGGCCTCGCAGTGTCGAGGCTACCCGGGGTAAGCACCCTCCGTGCCTCGTGTTTTCCTTGGCAAACCACCCCCCCCCCCACCTCCCCTGCTCCTCGCTGCTTGGACAACTGTATTTATTTTTATGATCCTTAAAATATTGTAACCCAGTCAACTCGACAGTCATTTAAGGTAATTTCTGGTCTGAACGGCATCTATTTTCTAGACGGCTTTACAATAATATATGTTTGCTGTGGGCCAAATTCTTTGTGTAGGTGGCTCTGTGTGTTCGGAGCTGTTAACTGGGGAGGGGAGTGGGGGGGCAGTTGTAGGATCCAGGAATTTCTAATAACTTGAAATCCAAACCTCCTGGATGGCTCAGGCCGTGCCGTTTATGGAAGATATTTAGCACAACAATATGCTTTTCTTCATGTTTGTGTACA
This sequence comes from Sinosuthora webbiana, assembly GCA_013397395.1. Classification (NCBI taxonomy): domain Eukaryota; kingdom Metazoa; phylum Chordata; class Aves; order Passeriformes; family Sylviidae; genus Sinosuthora; species Sinosuthora webbiana. Next base: position 435,416 of record VXBN01011446.1, read on the forward strand.
AACCAACCAACTCGTGTTTTTTGGGGGGGAAAAGCTTGGTCTGAGACAGGCTTTGAAAGTTGCAGTCTGAACGGGTCAAGGTGTTAAATGTAAAAAAGGTTTAAAAAGAGCCAGTCTTTAATTATCAGTGTTTGGCTATTGCGCCACATGAACAGTTTCTATGGGGATTTTAAATGTATTAAATGGGAGCTGGAGGACAATGGATGGTTTGATATCAAAGATGGCTCAGCGGCCAGAAGGACTTGTGATGGCACAGAAACAAGCACAAACCCCCTGCCAGTATCCTAAGAACGTGGGTAATCCTGTGGAAGGAGACATCAGTGCAATAACTTCGATTTTTAAAGACTTAACTCACCCAAGGCAGAGTCTGTGGAAGAACATCCCACCTCACCCTGCAGGCAGTGACAGTCTCTGTCACCTCCAGGTGCCCTTGACTCATGTTTTCATGTTGCTGTGGGATTATTTATTAGCAGGGAGGAAGAATCAGCACAGCTTTTAGCTAAATCCGTGGTGTCTGTAAATCCAGGACCCTCCTCGGCCTGGGGTTTAGGAGATGCTTCCCCTCCTATCAGCTGTGTCTGTGCAGGGATAATTCTGTGATCCAGCCTTGCATTTTCTGTATCTTTACTGCTTGTCCTGGGCCCTTGGCTCCATTAAGGGTGGATGCCCAACTCTGTTTATTTAGGCCTTTTTAATCTGACATTTCCAATCAAGCTAATTCATCCGAGAGAGACCAACCATCCTTTTATTTATTTTAGCCTATTTTAGCAAGGTAACCCAATCCAGACCATCTCCATATCTTGTTTACAAGAGCAGCTGTGGTGACAACATCTGTCCTGTGTAAAATGTCAAAAAAAAAAGAAGGAGAAAAAAAAAAAGCTTGGTGAAAATCATAGAGGTATTAAGAGTTGTTATTTGGCCACACATGGCAAAATGAGGCTCCAAAATTATTTCCTGAGTTATTCAGAGAAGAAAAAAAAGTCAGAAGGAGGTATCAGAGCTCTGGGTGAGGGTCTATGTCCCTGTGTCGGGCCATGGAATGTTCCATGGAATTTGTTAAGTGCTGGGATTTGTGGCAGTTCCAGAAGTGTTTGGACAATGCTCTCAGACACAGGGTGGGGTTTTGGGTGTCTGTGCAGGGCCAGGAGTTGGACTTTGATTGTCCAGGTGGGTCTTTGCAACTCAGGATATTGCATGACCCCGTGAATACTGTGCCAGGGTAGAGGAACCTGTGGGGGGAAATGGTTGTTTCATGCTTATAAAAGGGGTTTGTTTATGAGAAAATAAAGACAGCTTTTTTCCTGATGTAACTGATCAGATACATCAGCAAGAGAAGGTTAAAAGAAAGAAAAAATACTGTAAAAAAAATCAGGTTTGGGCCTAGTGATATCTGAACAGGCAGATTATTTACATATTAAGCTCTTGCAGATTCTGAATGGCACTAAAGGGATTTTACACCTTGCTGGTGAAAACTGCTGATCTTGAATGACGCTGGGAAGTCGCTTTTGCCATGCAATAAACGAGGGGAAGTCTGACAGAATTCCACTCTGGGAGGTGAACTCACACCAAAACGACATTTCAAACACGCGAGGGATTGCAAGGGAAGGGCGCTGCCACAGGGTGACACCACTTTGTGTCCCCAGGAGGGAGGGGAAGCTGAGATTTCTGGGATGCCTGGGCAGCACTGGATGGCTTGTCCTGATCCCTGCTGATCCCTGAAAGCTCTTGGATTTCAGGAAGAGGTGGAGGCCTGAGGAATTTATTTGTCACTTGAGCTGGGGATGACCACCGGGAATGAAACCTGCAGAGTCCATTATTCCTTGCTGTTGTGTGCTGGGGCTCCTGTTCTCTGCTGCACCGTGTGTGGTTTGACGTGAACTTCATGAATTCTCCTTATCCACAGTTTATGGAATAGTATTGGAACAATATTTATTTATGTGCACGGAAGGGGCTGTGCATCAGGGATGGCAGCAGCCCTTCCTTGGCTCAGGTCTGACCTACCCATAAGAACAAACCCCATGGGTAGGAGCTGGCAGAAATTCGGTGTTCCTACGTTTTCCTACACATCCCCATCCCGAGCAATAATGAAATGATTGTTTTGTGAATTAAAATATCTCCGTTTTATCCAAAAGCCATTTCTTACAGCAAAAAAAAGAGTGAATGTTGTATATCTGACAGGCACCTCTTCGCTACTAAATCTGAAAAAGATGATGCTAAGTTAGAGAGAGGAAGAATTGCCCCGCTGATCCTTCGAATTTCAACCAAATCAGAAATAGATCTGATGAGAAGCACAGTGCATGGTACGGGAGCCAAACATACCTGAGAGAACTCTTTAATTGCATTATGGCCCAGCCTCGTGACACACAAAACTGAGCCCCGTCTGCTCCTGCTGCTGCACTCGCATCCACGTGAACAGAAAAGATTAAAACAAGATACCAGCATAAAAGTCGACTGATACGGGAGGAGCGAGTGGGAACTCCTGGAAGGAGATTGTGAGATAGTGACAGCTTGGAATAAATCCAAACCCCGTTGCAGCCCCGGAGAAATTGGCTTTCTGTCGTCCCGTGTTTTCTGTAATGCAAACCAGTGCGTGTGTGAGGGGCTGGGGGGGGGAATTTGTGATTGTCATTAGGAAAAGCTTTTGCCAGCACAGTAGCTCAGACACCAGGGGATAATGCGTTACACGCTGATGCTTTCCAGGATGTGGATTCCACCGGATTCCAGGGCGGTTGTGCTGCTGATTCCATCGGGAGGATCTGTTCCCCAGCCACAGTTTCCCCTTGTGGCAGCGCAGGTTGAAGATCCAGCCTCGGTCCAGAGAAATTCCCCCACTTCCCTGACCATGCTCAGGTTTCACCCGGCACCTCTGAGCTTCCAGGAGGAGGTTGGATTTCAGACAACGGGCACAACAATGGGGGAAGTCACCCCCTGGTCCTGTTACAGCTTAATCCCACCCGGGGACAGGCTGGCTTGGCACTCCAAAGCTCGGGCACGCCAGAACTGCGGAGATGAAAGCACCTCACAGGGATGTGCCTCTCCTCGGCCCTGCCCAGGTCCTGCTCTGCACCTGGCTCAGGAACCACTTGAGAGGATGAGGCTGATGGTCCTGACAGCACCAGAGCTCTGTTCAAACCCAGCCACTTCGGGGAACAGAGGAGCTTTGACCTCTCGTGGCCATAAAGGCGCTCCCAGAGCCTTGGCTGGGCGGTGGTGACATCCACAACCGAGTGACAACGAGTGGCCCTGCGCTGCCTGGCCCTGCCCTGCTGCAGTTTCCAATTAATGCAATAAAATTTGGCTTCCTGTCCTCGCTGCTTTGCTGCTGGACACGGCCACGTTCCACTTCAGAGGGAGCAGGTGCTGATGGCTGCGAAACCCGACCCGGGCATCGATTGTGACGCATCTTAAAAACTTGCCAAGATGTAAAAGGGAGTCTGCACAGCGAGATTTTCTTCCCTTAGACCTGGAAAACCTGGTGGTGTCTGTGGTTTTGTAAAACCTCTCGTACTTTATTTATTTTTATTCCTCTGCTAGCCCTTGGGTACAGATTACTTTCAAACAAGCTGGTTTACTGTTTGCATAACACAGGCTTAAATTCAGTTAGAGGTGGATCGTTTTTCAAGTAAAATTCCCCAGAAAATAATTACGAGTATTTGGGGGTGTTGGGGAAAACATCAGAAATCTTTCTTGCTAAGGTCTGGTGACACCTGGCAATTAAAAATAAAAATCCATTTCGTGATCCAGACCTTCCTCCTTGTCCTCGGGGACAAATTAAACTGAACTGCAGAAGTTTCAAACATACTTCTAAATCCAGCATCGTTTGCTTCTGGGTAGATTCTACATTCTACAAATTATTTCTTCCTGGGAAAGTGTCTTGGATTCATATTAATGAGGATTCCATGTTTGTGGTTAGGGGAAATTCAGCCTTGTGGCTTAAGCAGCCTCAGGACTCTCATTAAGTGCAAGAGGTTAATAATCTAAACTAGCAGTTAACTAGCTCTGGTCAGCAGAGCGTTATTGCTTTTGGCTCAGGCGAGCTGAGCTGGTCCCTTGTCCTTTGCAGTGCCAGAAATGCAGGTGGAGACCAAACCAGGTGAGCTGCAGATGAGCCATTTCTAATTTTGGTGCTGGGGGAGATGTTGGGAAGTGTTTGGAGTGGAAATAAGAGACTGATGGAAAAACTATGCGAGAGGAGGGAGCTCTGGGGTGAACTCTTCACTCAGAGGTGGTTTGTGTTCTGCTGGTTTGAGATCCTGGTCCAGCCAAGGGGCTCAGGCAAAACCCTCTTTTTTTTGTGGGAATAAGTGGTTGCTTTGCTGCGGCACAGTTCAAATATGGAGAACTCCCGGCGGTGCTGGGCTCTGTGTGGGGAGGCATTTCCTGTGTCCAGCCTGTCAGGGAAAGCCACTGAAAGAAATCCTGGAATTGCAGAGCCCTGGTTGGAGTGGAGCTCTGGAGATCCTCTGTTCCAGCCTCCACTTAGGTCAGGTTGCTCAGGGCTGTGGCTTGAACACCCCCAAGGGCAGAGCCTGCAGAACCTCTCTGGGCAGCCCGTTCTGGTTTTTGATTGCTGTCCTGATGAGTGTTTGAAAATTCCACCTTCCAGCTGGTGTCCAGTGCCCCTACACTGTTGTCTCTCTCCTCCAAGGACAACCTGGTCCCATCTCTGCACCCTCTGCTCAGAACCAGAACAGAACCCTATTTCACAGAACCAGAGCTGAGGTCTCCTCTTTGCCTCCTCTGTGTGCCAAACAGGGTCACCTCTGTCCAGTCACTCTCCAGCCCCTCTCCTTTGGTCCTGAGGTCCTTTGGTGAACCCCAGACTGGACACAGTGCTCCAAACCCAATGGGAAAAGAGGGAAAGGCTCCTTTTCCTGGCTCTGCTGGCTGCATCCTCACCAGGACAGCCTGGGATGTGGTTCCCCTTCCCACCCACCAGCAGGGTTAAGTTGCCTTGTGGGTCAAGAGGCTGAAAGAATCAGCTCAGGTGTTCCTGACGTTGAAGCATTGCTGCAGAAAGGGGAGAGCAGTCACAAATTGGCTCTGTCCTTCTACAGCCCGTGGAAACTTGAGTTTTAATTGCACAGACTCCAAGCGAATTAAAAAGAAGCAGCCAAATCAGTTATCAGGCTGGCTTCCTGCAGTGTCCTGACAGGTCCCAGAGGCCTCTGCAGAGACAAGGTTTGGCTGGTTTCTGCCACATCCTCTCTGCCTAAATTTAGAATGGTAAAGAGATTCTGATCTGTGAAAGATCTTTTTATGGAGCAGACTCTGTTCCCAGTGGAAAAAAGTGGGACATGATCAGGTACCTTAGAGTGATGCCCCCCATGCCTTTCTAATGTGTTTATTTCAGGGATGCAGTTCATTTTAGCAGATGTCTCCTGTTGGAGCATCCATGGATTTATATTCTGGCATTTTTGGAGAAGAAATCTCCAAAAATCCAGAAAACCACATTTCATTTAGTCTTGCTAACATCAATGTGAGAACAAGCAGCCAAGATGTTGTCTGGAAACCCAAACCATGATTGTGGAGAGTCAGACAGAGCCTGGGCTGAGATGTCTGAGAGAAGAGCTTTTTTCCCCCAAAAATCTCCCCGTGTGCTGACACAGCTCACACCACCCTGAGCTTCCTTTCCACCTGCTGCAAAAGGGGAAAGAGGTTCATTATCTATGATTTTTGGGAGGGGTAGAGATGCTTTTGCTGTCTGGAGCTCCTCTGGCCGTGGTCTCCAGGGTGTCTGTGCTGCATCAACAGGCAGCTGAGGTTTGGTGGGGGCAGCAGGGGCTGCTCACAGCGAGTGCAGTGCTCAGAACGCTCAGGAGCCTCTTGCTGATGTGGTTTGGGGCTGTTCTGAAGCCTCTCTCGCCTTCTGTCAGGCTCTGCACAAGCAGTTCCCCTTGGGAAGAAGTGCCTGGGACTCCAGCCTAGCCATACATCTCTGTCAAAATCCCTATGAATAAATTAACCTTTCTAAAGATTAGTGCACCCTAATACCTCAGGGTTTTTTTTTCCTTGTTTTTTTTTTTCCTTTTTTTTTTTTCAAACAGAACAAATGCTAAAAACGCCTTGACAGACCTGGCTGGGGTTTGTGCTGTGGAGCATCTACAAGGGATTGTGCTGTGAGTGGTGTTAAAGGCACAGCCGTGTGATTGTGGCCAGCACTGGCTGGTCCCCTCCTCTGGAGAAGGGCAAAACACACACGGTTATGAGTAGGAAATCCTCATTTGGGCAAATCATTAAAAAGCTGAAGAAATCTCTCATGCCTCTCCTCAACACCTTGAATTCAGCCAATTCCCAGTGCCTCACCCCTGGTAGTGCCCCAGACAAAGACGTGGCGGGATTCAAACAGCTCTGAAGGTTTTGGAAGCTGCCCCATCGCTGGGAGAGCCAAATCACCGGTGGCCAAACGGGAACAATGGGCTCAGTGTCAGCAGCCCAGCGTCCCCTTGTCCTCCAGGCTTTTCCCTCTTCCTCTGCTCCACTCCAGCCCTTATTTTGGTAGGACAGACCAAAGGGAGGTCAGGTATCTGTGGCTCCATTCTCCTGCCATTGGATTGCCGGAGTTGATCTGATCCTTTCCAGGCGGCCGGGGTGGAGGGGGCCATTCCAAAGATGGCAGGGAGTGTTTTGATTTTTTGATCCTTTTGAGATGAATTACGGGGAGGAAGCTGCCTGCTAGCAGAGGAATTAGTCAAATTCCTTGTCAGATGTGCAATCCCATTAAAAATGCATTATCTGTTTGCAAAGCTTAAGTGTGGGTGTTGGTTGAGAGTCTTTAAAATATTATTGTAAACTTTCACTGAGAAGAAGTATTCCTGAGTCTTTCATGAGGGCTAATCCCACTTCAACCACCGTAAACCATCAACTTCTGGGGTGGCCCTCGTGAGCAGTGCAAGGCCAAAGCATGCCATTATTCTGGGAAAATCCCCCTGGAAGATGCTCACATTTGTTTTACGACGTTATTAGCAGCTCAGCGTTGAGCTGATCTGTTCTGATAATGATTCTGCTCCTCAAATTCTCCCTTTGCTTTCCTGCCTGGCATTTGCAGTTTCAAACAACTCCCTGAATCCAGGGCTGAACTCATCCCAAATGAGATCCTCTGCTGCCAGCAAAGAGTAAATTCATGATTTTCAAATGGATCTGCTCCTAAGCTGAATATCTAAAGTGTAGATGGAAGGAATCTCAGTCAAAGCTTTGAAGAATGTGCTCGTGGAGGGAAGCCACAGGTTCTTCTGCGGGGGATTAACGGGATATCCTGGAGCAGTCAGTGTCACTCATTCTTTGGAACACATGCCAAGGAATTTTAACAAGCAGATAAAGATGCCGTGTAAACTTCTCTTTTAAAAGTATCTATTAGCTGCAGAATCACACTACGCTTCCTACTTTTCTTTTGTTAATTTTTGACATATAAATAGGATTTCCAGGAAAACCTCACAGATTTTGGGTGCCTTTCGCTGCCACTCACAACCACAGCACGGCTCCAGTTGGATTTACAGTAGCCATGGCACATCATAAATGATGTTCTGGGGCCAGCTGAGCTCTGTTCCACAGGTTGTTTCCCTAGACCTTTGCTCGTTGGAATTATTGTTAGAGAACAGGGGTAATTCCATCATTTTCATTTGCTTCTCTGAGCATAATTGGGGTGGCCACAAACCTGCAAATCAGTCTGTGTAACAAAGGCAGATATTTTAATGATGAAAAAATGGGGTGGTCACCTCTTCAGAGGAAGGAAACAGCCTTGGCTGGCAAGGCCTCCTCTCTAGGCCTGTGCCAGCACCGAGAGCCGTGTTTCATGTTACTTTGTTTTTCTGTTCCATGCGAGGAGTTGGCAGAAAATAGGCAAATTCCTCAGGTCTGGCTGGGCGCTCTGGCTCTTACAGTGACCATGTTTCCTGCCTGCATCTCTGGCAAGTGACTCAGTTTCTATAACAACTCCAGCCCTCTGTGTCACTGCTGGGTAACGGAGCCCAGCTTGGTGCTTATCTCCTGAAACACCTAAAAAATTCTGGGTTCAAATCACTTTGCCAGTCCACCTGTTAAAATATTTTCCAGACAACAAAGTATGAAAGGAGTACGAGCACATCAGGAGTGTTTGGGATAAGGTGTTGTCTTTGAGGGCTTCTGAGGGGGCTTTGGTTTTATTTTGATGGTGGCTGAACTCCCCAGAGATCATAACTGGGACCTGTACATGAAAGCTGGAGAATGGAATAATCAATCTTTCTTTAGCCAATCCACAGAAAAATTCAGCCCAAAATTACAGTTTGAAGAGAGCTTCCCTCTCTCCTCTGCTGAATAAATGAAAGGGCACCAGCAAATATTCCCCTCCACCTTTCCAGGCTCAGCCAGCAGTGCATCTTCAGCACCTAAGCTGGTCTACCTTGCAAAATTTCCACCACTCTTCACACTCTTGGTCCCACAGAGTTCACATTGTCCCAAACATCAGAGGCAGAGCCCTGCCTGACATTGCCCAGACAGCCTCATAACCCATTAAAGCCAGAAAATAAAGGAATTCCCTTGGATCCCAAGTGCTAAGCAGAGAACATGTGGTGCTCAGCTCTTCCCCAGCCCCACGAGGCAGCTGCAAACACGAGTTATTGCAAAGCTGCGAAGCAGAGACGGTGGCACTTCAACGTTTCCTCGGCCAGAATGGGTTTATCTCAAAAACTTTATGTTATTTCAACAGACTGGAGTGTTTACCATAAATAGCGGGGCCTGCAGAAAGCCTGTCGGAACACTCTTCCTACTGTGAAGGCAGCAGTACCTCAAGCCTGAACCAATTTAGGGGAGGCACTGGCCATATGATTTTAATATTAACAAGTGGAGCAAATTTGTGAGTGGGTTGTTGGCCGGTTTCGTAGCAAGGGGCACCTGCAACCCATCAGCACAGGCTCAGGCAACAAGGTGTCAATGCACAGGCGGAATGAAAACACGAATTCGGTGCGTGCAGGGATCACTCAGCTCGTGGGGAGGTGTTAACACGAGGGAGGAAAGGAAACCTCGCTGGGATTTGGTGCTTTGTGAGCTCTGGGAGGGGAGAGAGGCAGGGAGAGGGGTGGGACGTGGCACAGGGCACGGCCCAGGCCCTGCAGGGCTCAGGTGTGAGGGGTGGGAGCAGGGCTTGGGGATGTTGGAGGTGGCAGGAATTGACCTTGACCTTGTTGGAGGAGGCAGGAGAGAGCTCCTGTGGCACGTGGGTTGTGCAGGTCTGGGAAAAGTTTGGAACGTGCAAGAGGGGCAGGTGGATCTCTCAGCACAGAGCAGAGTCTCCTGAAGTCACCCTAAAACTCGTGTTCCTTGAAGGGTCCTTGAAGGACCTTGGAAGGGTCCTGGAAGGACCTTGGAAGGATCCTTCCCATCTGTGCACCGAGACTTTGCTTACATTTTTTGCAGGGGTGTAATTTCTTGCCCTATTTCACAGATTTCTCCCTTCTTGCAACATCCCAGAGGGTGATCTCAGCACGTTGTTATGTTCTTCCCATTGTGTGCCAGCTTCAAGGGTGCATTTCCACTTATCTGAGTAAGCACAGACCCACAGCGACACGATCGGGGGGCAGACAAATGTGGGCTGTCACAAAACCATGGGCCTGGCTTTGAGGGAACACAGGTCACCTCCTGATCCCACCTTCCCCTCTGACAAACATCTGGAGCTGCTGTGTCCTGCTGGGGTTTCTTTCTGTTTGCCTTTCCCTCTGTTGCTCCACTTCTTTATCCAGGCTGGGAATGTTTGGGCTGCTCAGCCTGGAGAAGAGGAGGTTGTGTGGAGAACTCTTTGAACCTTCCAGCACCTGAAGGGGCTGCAGGGAAGATGGAGAGGGACTGTACACCAGGAACTGGAGTGAGAGGACACCTGGCACAGGGTGCCCAGAGAAGCGGTGGCTGCCCCTGGAATCCTGGAAGTGTCCCAGGCAAGGTTGGACAGGGCTTGGAGCAGCCTGGGATGGTGGAAGGTGTCTCATGGCAGGGACTGGATGAGCTTTGAGGTTCTGTCCAGCCCAGCCCATTCTCTGATTCTCTTGCTTATCCAGCCTTGACTTAGCAGAATCTTCACCCTCCACTTCAGGAGGTTCACACACACCCTCGGCACGGGCGGATTTTCCTGTGTGCACATCTGGAATAGCACCAACCTTCTTTCTCCATCCAGCTGAAACCCCCTGAGCCCACACTCTGCTCTGCCAGTCACTGTTCCCTGTCACTTGCCATGGCCTCTTCCCTGGAGGTAAGAAAATAACCTGGCTCGCTCCTTCCCAGCGGTAATCTGTTGTTTTGGCATCCTGTGAATGACTGGTTTCAGGCGAGTCTGTCAGTGTCCCTTGCCAGCAACCAGGTTTTGGATGTTTGCTTTGGGAACATTTTGTGGTTGAGTGGCTGTGCTCCATTCCACATGTAAACACCAGCGAAACTCACATTTAACAGCTCTAAACACTTGGACACTGGTCAAAGGGGCTACTCCGCTTCTCTTTATTTAATGCGCTGAGATTTTGCATGAAGTACAGAACAATTTAGTGGCAGGAATGCCCAGGACCTGCCAAATGTATGATTTTGTTTGATTTCATTTTTAAAAATGCCTAGCACACAAGCTGAGCCTTCATTTGGAAGGAGATACCGAGAAAGCAAAGCTTAATTGACTCTCAGACTGTACAATTGGAGTCATGTCTAAAAGCAAAGCTGCCTTTCCCCTCAGCGTGTGCTCGTTCTGGAGGCCACTTTCCACTCCAATTTGCATGAGTTGAAACCACAGTAACTCCCCCCACGGCTGTGCCAGCATGGCTTGAGATTGGAACTGGGTCTCCAGCTCCTTCAGGCTTTGTTTTTACTTTCTCAGTCATCTGATTGCTCCCAGTGATGCCAATCTGGGAGTCTGGATGCAGCGCCAGGGCCTCGTGTCTGCTCAGCAGCTCTCCAAATCCAGACCTTTTCCTGCTTCTTCACGGGGCAGAAGGTGAATGCGTTGGGCCCTGTGTGTTTGGGCCACTTCATTTTATGCCCTGGGTTGTTTGTTGAGGACCAAACACTGAACTCACCCTCCTTTTCCACACTCGTGAGAAATCCAAGTGGCGCTGCTGACGTCCTTACACGTATTTATGGTGAGCTGACACCCACTGTGTGATGAAACCACCACTTCCAGACTTATTTCAGCTCTAAATACATCCTTTAGGCCTCCAAAAGGCAGGGCCTTTTCTAGTGAGGGACCTGGGAGCAGCAGAGCTCAGCCTTTCAGACATTTGCATTTTAAGGGCACCTTCTGGCTCATTGAACTCTTGTGGGTTTTCATGCCCGGCCCGGAGGGGACTGAGGATCTCTGGTAGCACTTGTTGGTGCTCCACAGCTTGTCTGCTCACATGATGCTGGCAAACTGCCTCATTTCCAGCTGCTAAATTGCATTCAAAGGCCATTTAAAATACTTTCCTAATAAAACTTGCCTATAAAAATAGTTACTATAGCTGCTGCAAGGATGTTCTAGGAGCTGGTCCAAAAAGACAGTCCCCGCTGAGATGAGATCCACCCTACTAAAAAAAAGCTGAGAAATTGCAGCCTTAGCAGGATTCCAGCAGGAATGAGCAGCAGCAAAGTGGCAGCGGAAGTGTTAATCAAACCTTGGGCTTTCTTAGTTAATGCACAGTCACTGCTGCAGCTGATGGATCAGATACGGAGCAGGGCTCGTTGGGTAGGGTTTCTGAGCTGTTTAAATATGTTACAGCCTGGCTTTTAAAGTAGAAGAGCTTGGATTAATTGAGTAAGTGGCACTTAAGAGATTGCAGTTTAGGAGGACGTGGAGTGTAGCTAAACACAGCCTGGGTGTTCGCTGGCTTTTTCCCTCTCCCACTCCGTGGCTGCTCTTTCCCCAGGCTGGGGACTCAGCAGATCTGCTGCAGCTTTTATTGCTGGGGTGCTGAGACATGCAGCTGTTTCCATTCTTTGATCACAGGAGATAGCAGGACAAGCAGACCCAGTGCTGATGCAAACTCCTTTTTTTATTTAGAACAAACTCTGTCAAGCTCAGTCCAGCTGCCTGGGCTCCCAGGAGGGGCAGAGGAGGGTTGGTACAGATGGGACCTGCTGTGCCCTCCCTCTGGCCAGGTGTAACTATTCCCTGTTTGCCATCCCATTCTAAATGTGCTGGAAATGCAACTTTTAAAAGGATTATTTTCTCCAAATGCAGCAGAAACTCTCAGGGGTGACACGTCCCTCTGAGCTTGGACATCTCCTTTCCCTTCTCATGGAGGGGAAGGGTGGCTCTGCCTCACCCCATTCAAACAGCTGATCCTTTAATTCATCCTTTTGTTATCAATTCAGCAAGGAAAACCTCTCCAGGTCTTTCTGATTTGTGGGAAACTCTTCTCCCGCTCAGCACTTTGTCCCAGGACAGAGACTTGTTTTTCTTCATATTTGGACATGCCTGGTTCCCTATTCCAGCTGCCACAAATAGCCCAATTTCTCTTCTTTCATCAGGACTTTTTCCTTTTGTGCCATTCCAGTGGCAGACAGGTCTGGAGTCTCTCCAGAGGGGATAACAGGAACAGAAGGAGCTGTCGAGGAGCTGGTGCCACTCCATGATTTGCTCAGAACTGGGCACCTTTGTGTGTTTTCAATATTTTTGTCGTTGTTGTTGCTGCATTCCCGTTCTGATCCTCCCTGTTAATATGGGGATTTAGGGGTAAACCTTACAGGAACTCCCCCTTTACACACTTGAGCCCATACCAAGGATAAAAGTGCACGTCTCCAAGCACTCCTGTAACTCTTAAAAGCTTTTAAACTGTTCTGCTCCCCCCAGAAAAGTGGAATAGTTTAACTACACCCTGGGGAGCCAGAGTGGTTTTTCTATGAGTCCCTTTGGAAATGGGTGATATTTTTTTTTCCTGTATCACCCTCTCCTTGCTCTCTCCTCAGTCTTTGCTTGTGATTTCCAGAGAGAAGTCGTTGCAACAGTTTGTTTTGTGGTGAAATCAAAGCTGGGACGTTTGGGATTGATGCAAATAAAGCAGCAGCCATGGAGCAACACGAGGTGCAGACTTTCTGCCTTTGGAATGGGCTCTGCTGCTCTGGCTGCAAGTGGGAATTGTCTCATTTGGGAATGCTGAAACGTTGGTTTCTAGTGCTAGAAATTTGCTTTCTGTGATTTTCTTCTTTTTTTAAGCTTACCTGGCTTTGAAATGTGTTAAAATTAAAATCTTCAGGCTGCTAATTGAGCTGTTTTAACAAGACCTAAGGTTGGAGAAACGGTCTCCGGGAATGGGGTTGTTCATTTTTGTTTTTATGGGAAGTTGTAGCACAGGAAATGATGGGGTGTTTTTTAGGTAATTCTAAATGAAATATAAGGATTTTTCCTTTCTAAGTTGTCTAATTCAGGAGTGGGCACTTAGAATGAGATTTTTCCGTCGTGTCTAATTTCTGTCTTAATTTTTGATCTGCCGTGAGAGGCATAACATGGAGGGATATCACTTATTTCATCCTTCTCCCTTCCTAGAATATAAAGCTACAGACTTTCAGGATCGTTTACTAAACAAGATCTGTATAAAACTGATTAGACCCACATTATCCCAATTAAAACCAAGATTATTTACTAACACTGATTTTTTTTCTGAAGTACCATAAGCGCTGACAACACCTATCGGCTTTAAATTGATATTTGTGCTTTCCTTATGTCATTGGAATATTCATATTCCATCACTGGAATTTAGGACATTCTTAAGATATAATTTTTATAAGTTTCAAGCCCTGAGGTGCCCAAATTGACTTGAGTGATGCTCAGCCTGTATGGAAACCAATAAATACTTAGGACATCACTGCAAGCGTGTAGTTTTTAGCGCGAGTTCTTGCCTTGCCATCACAATAACCCTCTCTGCCAGTAGGTGGGGTTCCAATCCTGTTAAAAAAAAAACCTGGGAAAAGCTGTCCGTGAGTGCTCGCTTCTCTCGCACTTCCATCCACAAGCTGGCCACATCTGGAAATGTTTGATTTGATATAGTGTCGTTTTACATTGCAGAAATGAGCGTAAGCGGTTTTTTAACCCACCAAGTGAGAAATGTGATCTGGGTTTTACTACCGACCCTTTAAATAAAAAACAGATCGCTTATTAAACCATTATCTATCAAGGATATGGAGAGGGGTTGGAAATATCCCAGGATCAGGACGGGAATTGGAAGGGACGCATTTCTGTCTACTGTCCGGCCCTGATGGGCGGGAGTGCGGAGCTGAAATACCTCACAGGAGGGGAAACAAATGCAGGGAGACAGGAAAAAGGAACAAATCCATCTCCTCTCCCCGTATCTGCCTTGGCTTTGACCATTCCCGCTCAGGCCCGGGGCAGCGCTGATAGGGAAGCGCTGAAATGTGTTATCAGGTGTTGCTTGTAATCAGGGGTGGCGTAAAAAATCTTCTCTCACGAGCTTGAGCAGGAACAGATCAGGGAAAATCAGCACATCCCAAATCCCTCCTCAGTGCTGGCAACAAGCAGGGAGAAGAGCAAACTCCTGCCTTTAAAACGGAGCTCAGAAGGTGCAGCCCCCTTTGTGCCAGCTCTGAACGTGGCGCTTTGAGACCCCCTGGGAACACCAGCTCATTTCTTTGTGTCCCAGAGGATGCACCCTGTTTATTGCAACTCCTTCAGCCCCTTGTTTTCACCCTTCTTCGAGTGATGTTTCCCCCTTGATAAGGGCACATCCCGCTGGCTTTGACAGAGCTGCTCACATGAGCACAACCCGGCAGGGCCTGGCTCGCCGTGAATTATGACAGTTGGCATCTGAAATGAAAAAAAAAATAAAAAAGATCAGATCCGAGATGGATTTTTTTTTTTTTTTGGCCATCATGTTGCATTTAAAAGCTCGTATTACTTTGGTTGTATTACATTGCATCACGCTCGGCCCAGTCAATGTGTCATAAAGCTGCCTGGTGTAATCGTAGCCCGCATAAATGCACCAGAATGCCCCCGAAAAGTGATATTTCATGCTTGCCAGCTAACGCCTCGGCGAAGATTAAATCCACCAAAAGTAGGTATGTCCAATTGTTCGTTTGGATCAGCAAATAATTCATTACCCACATTATCTTTTTTTTTTTTTTTTTTTCCCCCCCTGAAATGTCACTCCGTGCTGTAAATCACCACAGGGCCTGCTTAAAATGCCAGTGCGGGGATTTGTTTTAAAAGGAAAATGATATTTTAGGGCCGATTCACACAGTAGTTTTTCCCTCCCTGAAGCAGGGCTGCCCATCTCCACAGGCAAAGTGCCTGCTTAGAGGATTTTTCTCCCTTTAAGTTGTGATTTTCCCTGAGTTTATTCACGTGGAGACTCCCACCCAGGCACGGGCCTGGAAATCCTGAGGGGAGCAAACTGGGTATTGTGAATGGAGCTCTTGGGACTCCACTCTCTGCTCTCTTTTTGTGAATTATCTCAGGGAAAAGGACAATTCTGCTCTCTGTGTGCCTCAGTTTGCCCCTCTGCGGAGGCTCAGGACGTTGCTGTGTTAGCAGGGTGAGGCCTGGCGCTCAGAATTAATTCCTTCAAGCTGGGATGAAGGGAAAAAGTTGGGATGGGGATGGCAAGGAGAGGCTCAGGATGTCCTGAGTGGGAAGGGATCATCAATCCAACCCCTGGCCCCCAAAATCCCACCCTGAGAGCGTTGTCCAAATGTCCTGGAGCTGCTTGGGGCCGTGCCCGTTCCCTGGGGAGCCTGGTCAGTGCCCCAGCACCCTCTGGGGGAAAGAGAAAATTCAGAATTTTCCTGAAATTCAACCAAAAAACCTCCCCTGACACAGCTCCAGACGATCTGAGAGGTCAGCACAGGAGCTGGAGCTCAGCAATTCCTTTCCTGAGGGCAAGGGGAGGTGACTCCAAGGAACTGCTGAGGTGGGAGCTGCTCCCGCTCACAGGCAGGGAAAAAGGCAGGTCCCTTCCGTTTCATATTTTCAGAATCTTTTNGAGGGAAAAAGGCAGGTCCTTTCCACCCCTGTGGAAACGAAGGCTCCAATAGGCACAGAAGGGGAAGGGGAAGGCCAGGATTTTGTGTGGCAGCTCAAATTCCTGCCAGGGCCCGGGGAACGGGAAGGAGGGACCAGCTGGGGCCAGGCTGTGTGGAGGAGAACTGGGGTTTTAGCTGGTCCCAGTCTGACTGGAGGGTGGGCAGGGACTTTTTGGGGTACAACAGAGATTTTCTGTGTCCACAGCCAGTCACTGGCACGGGGAAAACCCGAGGCACTGCAGAGATGTTTTCTTTCAGCACAGGAAGCTGCCAGGCTCAGGTTGTGCTGTGAATTTTGACTAAGAATTACCTCAAGAAATACCTCAAAGAGTTTCTGAAATATCGATGGAACTGGGGAAAAATGGAATAGCACCTCTGGAAGCACAAATTGACCCTATTCAGCTGTGATAATTGAAATATTTCAGCATAATTTTAAATTAGGGACACTCCAACAGCTACAAGTGTTGGGAGTTTCCCTCTTATCAGAGTGATGACATTAAAGTTCATCTCATTCCATCCCCTGCCATGGGCAGGGACACCTTCCACTGTCCCAGGCTGCTCCAAGCCCCGTCCAGCCTGGCCTTGGACACTTCCAGGGATCCAGGGGCAGCCACAGCTTCTCTGGGCACCCTGTGTCTGTGTGTCAGACGCATTAATTAGCCATGTAATTAACCTCAGGATGTGCTTCTCAAAAGCCTCTAGATGAATTCAGGAAGGAAGATGTATCCAGGTAGTTATCACAGTTTAATTGCTGCATTTTGCCAGGAGAAAGTTTCATGGAAATATCCTGAATATCCTGAGTTGGAAAGGACTCCCAAGGATCACTGAGTGCACTGTCTCTGTGTTGGCCTTGTTGTTATGGCATCGTTCAAACTCGTGGTTTGTTGTTGTTGGGAGCGTTGAGGAGTCACATTTGTTGGGAATAAAGCAGGATTTACTTTCTGCGTTAGTTAATGGCACTTCCTCTCCTCAGCCAGCATTCCGACTGGAGGGGATGAATCTCAAGTAGAGCAGCAAAACTCTTGGTAACACTTTAACAGGATTTATTAAGTTTGTTTGCTTGAATAAACAGCAGAATCCTCAAGTACTTTCTCTTCTGAGGATTAACAAGGAGCCTGGGTGCCCGACACTGTGATGTCAGGATTTTATGGGTGTCTTTACCCTCAAATACATTCATAGGTCCCAAATTTTATCTTTTTTTAGGTGGCAGGAGGGACGTTGGCCCTGAAGTGAGCACCTGTATTGGTGAGTTCCTCAGCTCATGGGTTTCACAATGTTTCTCCAGCTGCTTTTAAGGCCATTGCAGTCAAGCAGGTTCAAAAGATTCATAAATCCGTGTCCCAAATTTGCACCAGCACAAATCTGCGGGATATTTGCTCAACACAAACCCTGTTCCATGCTAATTGTAGGAGCCATTTTTACATCACCGAGAGTGGAAAACATCACACACCTCCACTGCGAGCATCAATTGGGAAGAAATAATATTGTGATTCATGTCCAGGCATAAAAGTTTATAGCTATTATTTAATGCCTGTTACACCTCAATCCCTGTCTGTGTGTGGAACTTGTTTGCTGTTCATGTTTCCCCACGTGCTTTGCATTCAATTTCTGCCATCTCTCCCTTATTGCCTTGCCCAGGTAATTAGCTGTTCCACATTTGGGGCTAATTAGGAGAAACTCCAGGCTACTGATACAGTCACACACTTTGATTTTCAGAACTGTGTGGAATGGGGGGGGGGTTCTGATCCGTTCCTTCCCAAGGAGAGCAGCACCAGTGACTTCAGCTGAGCCATTCCTGATTTATGGAGCTGATTTATCCACGACAAAGGAGCCTGGCCCTGCTGCTTTCCCTGGGACAGTTCTGTTTGCTTTTGGGGGATGAATTATCCTGCTGGCTGTAGCTTGGTGGGGTAGGTGTGAGCTCCTGAACCAAGAGCAGGTTTGAATATGCTCAAATAGTTGTGAAAAAAAAAACCCCTTTGGACCTGATTTGGAGCTTGGGATCCACAGGTTACAGTTCATCCTCTGCTAAACCTCTTCTCTAAGCTTATATATTCTCCTCATACTGCTCATATCTTTGTTTTTTTGTACAAAACCCTTAGGTTCGTACAAAACTCAAGGACTGTAGTTTTTGAAACACTCTGAATGCCTCTCATTGAAACTTTTTCACTCTGAACCATCTTTTCATGCCTGTATTGAAAATATTAACAGCCCGTTTGTGAAAGAAAAAAAAAAAAAACAACAAAAACCAAGTTTCCACATCCATATGGAAAATGACTGAAGGGTATGGACGAAATTAGGGCTTGCCTGTTGGAACATTAACAGATTTGTCACACTGTTAGTCCCAGCTAATCCATGCAAAGTTGGGAAGAAAGCAATTCAGGGTAGACTTGGGAGCTCCTGGCTGTGGGGAGGGCCGTCCAGAGTGCAGGGCAGGGATGTTCCTAAAGCCTCCTAAACACCAAAATCCTGGTTTGCACCTGGAAATCACCTTGGCAGGGGAATTCGCTGTATCTTATATAGCGAAACTGTTGTGGAGCACATGAACCTGGATGTGTAAGTCCATTTCTCTTCACCACAGATACATGGAGAACCTGGATGTGCCCCAGGAAAAAGGTGTGGGGAGAGCTGTTAATGGATCTGGAAGAGCCTAAGGAAGGGGAAAGGTGGAAACAACGCAGGTGCATGTGGGTGTGTGCTCCCTGTGCCTTTCCCTTCCTGCCCCAGCAATTTTGGGTGACAGAACTGGGCTGAAATATCCAAATTCTGCAGGGTCTTTGTCACAGCTGAGGACCCCCAAAATTTGAGGTGCTGTGGATAAACGTGCAGAAGACCCAATCCTTATTCAGCAGTGATCAGCTGGGAAAACAGTGATCAGGGAAGGGCAGTTCTTCTGTCCCTAGACTGGCCCTATTATTTTATCCAAACAGGCCTTTTTTTGAATAAAAAAAAAGAGAAGATGCCAAAAACTCCTGCAATTTCCCTATCCATATTCATTCGGAGAAAACTTAGGAAATCAGTGCCTTTTGCTGCATTTCGCACTGCCTGTCCAGGATGAAGGATGAACTGTACTCCATGCCGAAGCTCTGCTTTGATCTCAGGGTATTCCTGTTTAATTTCTGCCGGTTTTAGCTTTTATCCCCAAATCTTTTGGCCTGGGAAATGGGGTTTATGCACTCACCTGAAACACAGGCCAAAAGAGACAAAGGCTGAAATGCAGAGGCTGCAGAAGGCTTTCCTTTTGTAGTGTGGAGTTTGTTTTTTGGGTTTTTTTTTTGTTGTTGTAGTTGCTGCTTTCCAGTTCTGATCCTATCTGTTGGCATCCCAGCTTGGCTTCACTGCCTCGGAGTTTGATGTCCCAACTTTTCCTTGTTAGCACCAGGAAATCATAAGCTTATAGTGAGTGATAGCCAGTGGGTCTGGGATTGATTACAAACAAAAATCCTAGATAAGATCACAAATTTAACCCATCCCTGTGATGTGATCGTATCAGGATTCAGGAACGTCTCAAAGTTGTTTCCGATTTTCAGCCACTTCATCTGGTTTCCATCCAGCCCAGCTGGGAGCAAAGTCCTCTTGTGGTGAACTCTAATCCATGCCAGCCTGGGCTTGGAAGAGCCCCTCGTTTCTGTTATTATTGTATTATAAAAATGGATAGAAACGCTTTAGATGGGATGGACGTTTCAAGGAAGATCAGCTCAGGCACTGCTGAGATAAAACTGACTCGCGAATAAAGAGCACGGGGCTGATCTCCTGCCCTCCCATCCCCTTCCTGGGCTTTGGCCGCATCTAAACAAATTCAAAAAGGTATTTTCACACCCTGAGAGCCAGGAGAGGGATACTGGAGATAAAAATAGAGTGATACTGGACTTGAGAATTCCCTGAGAAGAGCAACCGAACCAAAACAACTGCGGTCTGTCCCCGCAAACCCAGATGCTGCCATATTTCATCCCTATTTCTCCACGCCAGGAAGAGCTATTTGTGCTCCTTCTGCAACCACTGTTTTTATGGGCATCCTCCATTCCAGCTCCAGCCAGCTGGGAATGACTGCTGGGATGCAGCCCCCGTGCCTGGGAGCAGATTGAGCTCTCCACCCTCGGCGGCGGCGGCGGCGGGGCCGATGCGCTCCCATCCATCCGCCGGCCCCCTGGAACCAGGTGATTTAATGTTACTGTGGCTTTAACGGCCTCATCGCTGCTCTGGCTGCACAGTAGTTGTCTCCTGTGTGACTGTGCCTGGGAAAATCTATTACTGGAGTGCCATTAATCTGAGGCTGCCGCCTCTGGCACTTTCTGACTCTTCTATTTAATGGGCCTCTGCTTCCGGAGCTCTGGAGACATGCTGTTTTCCTCTCTTGATCAGCTTTGTTTAATTATCAAAATATTTGATGCAGAAAATTGACATTAGTTGTGAAGGTTCCTGCCTTCCTCCTCCTCCTCCTCCTTGCAGCCCTCCCTCCCCAGCACTGCAGTGACATTGAGATCTTCTGTGTTTTCCACCTTCACCTTAAAATAGAAAATCCCTGGGATGGCTGCATTGGTGAGCCACAGGTACCTGCAGTGAGCCCTGGGCACGTAGACCTGCACTTTTGTCTCCTTTCTGCACAGGTGACAGTGCAGCCAGCTGGAATGGCTGAGAACCTGGGAAGAGGGAGCCCTGTGGGTTGCTGTGCCCGGCTCCAGGCTGAGCCGACCCATAGGTGAAGGCTCAGTGGGGTTCAAAGTCATGGGAGTCCCTTAGAGCTGAGATTTCCACTCTGGTTTCCTTCTTCTGTCGCCAAAGCTGGAAGCTTTAGGCCTTGCAGGTGTTTCAAGTGAATTTTGCTCACCCAGTGAGCACATTCCTCATTCCAGGGCTTTGGGATGGGCTCGTATGAACCAATATTTATGGCTAAAACAAAGATTATGGGGTAATATTGGTACCATAAATATCAGGATCTTCATGAGCAGGGAATTCCTGCAGAAGTCCTGAATCCAGAAGTCCAGAAGTCCATCATTAGCCAAAAACCCATCGGTGGTGAGAAGGCAAATTCAGCTAAGGAAAATGATGGTTCTCACTGGTTACCTTGAGCTGCTGGAGCAAACTCTCACAGAGAAATGGTTTCCTGTGCCACGGAGACTGGATGCCATTATGGAAAATAACCTTCCTCCAAGCAAAACTGAGCAGGTGTAGTGCAGGGCAAGAGGGGAAATGTCTGGGCCCTGTTGTTTCAGCCAGGCCAGAGGAGCTGCTGCTTCTTTCTGCGTTTTGAGTCTCTGCCCTTGTCAGCTTTTCCTGGGGCCAGAGGCAAATCAGCTTTGAAGAGGGTCCCAAAGCAGTGCCACGATCTCTGTCTCCTCTTTCTGCTGCCTCTCCACAAAGTGCAACAAAAAACGGGAATTCCTGAGATTTGGGGCTGCTGGGAGGCCATGCAGGGGAGGTCTTTATGGCATGATGAAACACAAACACCTCTGTTGTATTATTTCCTCAGACACGTTCCTGTTTGCTCCACTGGACTTGGCTCCTGACTACCAACATCCAGCCACCATTTCTCCTTTCCACACTCTTTACTTTCTTCACAGGACACAGACAGGCTGTGAGGAAGGTCAGGAAAGTACATGTGGGGCCCATAAACGTTACCCAAATCACTATTGCTGTGACTTTCAACAAGTAAATGACATCCCAGCAATAATTATCCACCTTTACCACCAAAGCCTTACTGCTGCTGTCATCCTCAAACTGGGATTAGTTGCTGTTTGATGTTTGTGTAATTTATTTGGGCCTTCCTATATAAATATTTCCATTTCCTCTTATTAATTAAAATTAAAGGCATTACATTTACTAATTAATTCCCATTAGAAGGCTGTCGGAGAAGCTGGGCTGTTTGAACAAAGCATTTTGCTGCCAAAAATAAATAATATTTCACCGGAGCCAGAACACTTTGCAGAAGGACACAGATTTTGATGAGGGAGCTTCTGGGCATGGGAGTGTTTTCTCCAGCCAAAGACAAAGGGACACTGAAGGAAGAGGTGACCGGACACGAGTGAACTTCTGTTTTCAAAATTATGATTTTGTTTTCACCCCATGCAAATAGAAACAAGCCCAAGGTCTCCAAACCTTGCAGTGCTGGGTCAAGAGCTTTGCTTTCAGCTGCTGCTGTGCTCAGCTGAGCCCTGCTGAAGGCTGGGCTGCGTTGGCACCAGCTGGAGCAGGGAATATGCCTGAGATTGCAAGAGACAACCAAAATGGTGCTTTTTGGGCTCGGGTTTTGAACAAGTTTTCAGCAGAGCCTTAAATAAAGGCCAAATGGATGATTCACGAAAACCTGGCCTGTTAGTTACTGGTCCTTGGCTGTGTAATAAAACAAAAAAAAGAAGAAGAAACAAGGTTTATGGGGTTTTCCCCCTCCTCTCCCTTTTTGCATGGTTTAATCTCGTGTGGTTTAAATTCTTCGACCCCTCTCTCCCACTGCTTCTATCCTTGGAATCTTTTTGTGGAAGTCAGTGGAGTTACCTGTGTGTAATTCTGGAATAATCCATGGCAGGCAGCTCTGGACCGCTCGGATAAATGGGGAGTGCAAGGGACAATCAAATTCAGGCTCTCCTTGACAATAACCACTGCTGAAAGATCACTGCTAAACCTTTTTTGGGGCTCAGAAATGCAAAGCTGCTCAGGCAATAGACATTCACGGCATCACAAATTTGGGCATCAGGAGAAGGAACACCCCGAGCTTCATTCGTGCTGCAAAATGAAAATAATCCTAAAGACACAAACCACCAAGGTGCAGAACGGGCTTTCCAATTCATAAGCACAAGCCACCACGAGTTAAAAACCTCTTGGTTTCTTCGCTGAGTGCCCCAGGCAATAGTTTTCATCTATATTTCTCCATGGTCAGAAGTCAGAGCAGACCACTGCTATCTAAGACCTTGACTTTTTTTCCCTGACAGTTACAATTATTACAGCCCGGGGGACTCATTTTCTCAGTCTGGCCACCCGCTGACCTAGCCTGCAACCAGAATACACTTTAAAACAAACAAACACCGGCTCAGCTCCCCTCTCCTCCTCCTCCTCCTCCTCCTCCCCCAGCCCTGGAATATTTTCACACCGCGCCCCTCGCAGAAGGATATTAGCCACTATTGCTGAAGGCACAATCACATTATCAGCACCATTCTCTCTCCCCTTTCTCCCTCTCCTCCCCCCCCCAAAGATAAATTTTTTATGTTGCTATTTTCTTCTCTTTTGTATTTGGCACTCGATATTTACGTGATAAACTGCAGAGCTGCTGCTAAATGGGCCCTGATACAACTTAATAAATACATAACAACATCCAGGCTGCGCGGCACTGCCGTGTCCCGGGCTCCTCGGGATCCTTGGAGATAATGGCTGCTAAATGAGAGCTAAGCCTTCCTGTAAGGAAAACAGATATTTATCCTGCAATAATTAACGGCATGGAATGAGCTGGCTGATAATCCTGCCTCTCCCCTGTTTGCTCTGTTTGCTTCTCCCCCGAGCGTGGCTGTGTTGGAGCACCAAACTCCTCGGGGTGAATATGGAAAGGAATACACAACTAACAATTTTTTTTTTCACTTGTCTGCTGCTGTCTGCTGCTGCAGCAGCCAGGAAATGTCCACTTTTAGTCAAGCTTTACTAGGCCAGGCTTTAGAGAGAAGTCAGTGTGAGGTGCCCACCGAACTGAGGGGATTCAGTGAACACAGCAAGAGGAAATCCACGGGTTGGGCCTCACTAGAGGAGGGATATAAAAGGGGAGAGAGCAAAACAAAAGGTGCAGATGGAAGGAGAGACCCCAGGTTCAGGCAGATCCTCCTGCCATGGAGGCATCTCCCATTCACCTGAAGTGTACAAACCTTTCTCTGTTCCCATAGTTTAACATTTCTAAAGTTTTCCCCCCAAATTTTTAGCAGCTGTAATATTTCTGTGTCTCTACAGAAAGTAATTTAACCTGGGTAATTTCTTATCACACAGCGGACAAAATACTGCCCCCAAACACACACCAAGGAAACATCCAGTGAGGTTTTCCATCTGAATCATCACTCTGGAGACATGGAATCATAGAATCCAGGAATGTTTTGGGTTGGAAGGGACCTTAAAGGTCAACTCATTCCAAAAGCCTGTCCTGGGCAGAGAACCCCCCTCAGGTCCTGTTTGTACCCAGTGAAGGTGTTCACAAAATGCTCTTTCCTCAAGTGGAGCTGCCCAGGCATTCCTTTAGCCAATGCTGGGATATATCTTTCTGTGGAAGTAGCATTTCCTCGTTTAATCCCTGATAAGAAGACTGCTCAGAGGGTCAGAGTGTAAAAAATTCTGATGGAGGTAACCTGTGAGTGTTGTACAGCTGTGACTCACATGAGGGGACTTTAGTTCCTACAATAGGCACACAGAAGTTTCGTCATCTTTCCAGGAAGAGAGATTGTCCCAGAGTTTTGAATCAGCCACAGAAGAACATTAAACAAAATGCTTCAGCAATCTCTAAAATCCATCTATTTTTGGGATGAGCTGTTTTCCCTGTGATGACCTCGATGGGAGGACGAAGTCACGCACAAACCCACACAGGGGACACACGTGGAGGTACAGTCAGGAACCACTCCCTTAATTCCCCTTTCCAAAATTCCTCTCTTTTCTTCAGCAGAGCCTTTCCCGGCTGTGTCCTACTTGCTGAAACCCTTGGTGACAAAGTGCCATCAGCCAAAATGAAGCGAGGCGGACTCTTTGCAACAAGCCACAAAACGTTGCAACACAAAGCCAGCGGCGCACAAAGCGTTTTTTTTGGCTCTATAGAAAACCCCAGTGAATGCCAGGAGGAATCCCAGAAAATTTCGCTTCCAAACGCACCCCCGGGGGGATGCCGAGCTCGTCACCTCCGGGCAGGAAAAGCACCCAGGGCTCTGCGCCACTCTCCTGGGAATTCCCAACATCCCCGAGCTTCGCATCCCACAAAGAAGACCGCGAGGAGCTTTGAGCGGCCCATGGAAGCTCCTGGAAAAGCAGCAGGTCCCCTCGGAGCGGGGATGTGGAGGTATTTCCATGGGCCCTGACAGGTGCCTGCTCTTCATGCGGGGCCGCTCGGGGTTATCTGGATTTATCCCCATGAGCATTCAGAGAGCTCACTGCTGCTCCCTGTTTGTTTAGAGACAAGCCTTAAACTTTCTTTAAGCCCCCCTTTTTTTTCTTTTTATTGAATTCACACTCTTGTGCCAAGCACCGCAAGATTTCCTTTGGCTCTTGCGGGGAAGATGGGAAGCAGATGAACGCGTGGCTGGCTGCCAGCTGCGGGCGAGCCCTGAAAGCCCCGGGACAACGCAGGGTGAACGGGGAACAAACGCGAATGCAGCGCCCGGACGTGACTAAAGAGGGGATTTGGGCACTCCAAGGGCTGCTGGAGGTTCCGTGCGGCGGCTGGAGCGGGGTCAGGAGATGATAATAAGACACCCGGGCTGGTAGGCCTGAGCCACAGGTCCACACGTGCGGGGACAGCTGCTCCCTCCCCTCCTGCTCCTCCCCGGGCTCCATCTGCACAGGCGAAGCCCCAGTTGGGCTCATCCGAGGCGAGGTGCCCCAATGGCTGCTGCGGATTCCTTGCAGATGTTGCCGTAATTTTGTTGTGGTACAATTTGACGTACGGCTCCCCGCTGCATCCGAAAGGGGCACATTATCTCAATTAATGTTTCACGGCAAACATGGCACTGATAGTATTCATGGGACTAAAGACTATTACCATTTGCATGGTGACTAGCACAAGAATTATGACTATGTGTGTTTTCCGCAGCAAAATTTGCCCTCAGGCTCCTTTTTTTTTTTTTCTTTTTTTTTTCCCCCCCCCCCCCCCCTCCTTTTTGGCTTGTGACAATGTTCCCTTTTTCTTCCTCCTTCTGTTTTGATTTCTACTTAAAGTTTTATGGCTCTGTCCCCTCCAGGGTGCTATTATCTTGTATGCTAATAGGCCTATGCATATTCTATTAGCGTTGTCAGTGTGAGATAAGAGGCACATTCTGTAAGGAGCACTCAGGGGGTAATAATCCCAGCAAGGGGTCTCAATGTTAGTACATTATCAGTCATCTTCACATTTCAGTGGAGCCTGTTTATGCACCTCTTCAGCTGCGCGGCCCAGACACCGAAAATTGCTGAATGTTTACGGAAACTGTTGTAGGGGAACATAATGGGGCCTGGAGATTGACTTGATAAAGGAGCCTTCCCCTTTTGTTGCCCGCAGATCCAAGGCGTTCGGGAGCTGGGCGCAATAAGGAGGATAATATGTTGGGATAATACGTTGGGATAAATGCGTTGGGAGAATATGTTGGGAGAATACGTGAGGTGGCAGTCAGCAGCTGGAAGGAGGGGCAGATCCACGCTTCAAGCGAAGGATGAGAACAATTCGGGTTCCCTCAGAGATTTCTCTTTTTTTTTTTCCCCCCTCCGCCCCTCTCCTGGTTCACATCACGAGACTTTTTACACCCTTCAGGCTCGAAACTTGAGGGCCCAGGGAAAGAGAATCGGTGTGAAGGGCAAATGAGTCACTGTTTGTGACTCTTGGGGAGTTGAAATGACATTCCTGGGTGGCAGCAGCGGGCACTGGGCTGTGACAGAAGTGTCATGTCGGGGCTGGGGGCGAATGCAACTCCTGTTTCTCCCACTCCACTCGTGTCCCCACTAAAATTCCCAGGGCCAAGAGTCCTCCCAGGGATGAGCATCTCTTCTGCCCCCACTTTTCTTCAACCACGCCATTATTTACCAAAAAAACCAGGAGAAATTTAATCTCTTTTTCCCCTTTTCTGAGAGCACAGTTTCGAGGGAACCTTTCACAGCGTTGGGTTTTCGTCGTGGAAGTTGTGGGAGAAAAAAGAAAAGCCCAGTGTTAGCTCTTTGTAGGTGAAGTTAGAAATAAATGTGCCTAAATGGCATTTTAATGGGGTTTTTGGTGTATTCCTCGGTAATTTAGTTACTTCTGATCCAGCAGAGCAGTGGGTTTATGTGGTGACACCTGGAGTGTGACGGGACACAAAGTTATCATTTAATTGGGCTAAGGATGGGAAGAAAAGGAGATTTTGTGCATTTCTCAGGCAGGATATGTCATTAGGTCTAAAATCATGGATTTCGCAACAAATTCGGTGCCTGATTTGGCACAATCTGGGGAAATTTCGGGAAAATAATCTAATGGCCAATGAAAAAATAGATGAGAGGTGAACCAAGCTCGTATTTAGAATGAGGGGACAAACAGTTTCTGGAGATGGGGAACTTTTGCTGTTCCTACAGAGAAACTTTTCTCAGAGTGGAGAGAGCAGCAAACAGTGCCATGGGCAATGCCTTTAGGGGAGGCTGAAAATGTCACTCAGCACAAAAATGCAAATTTTTAAACGAATAGGTGCCCAGTTAGGGCATCTAAACTCAATTCCTGCCTTCAGGAGGGAGAAAAATGCTGGTTTGGATCCCTTGTGTAGGACTTCAGCCTGCACAGGGATGTGAACACTCGCTCCTTACTTTAAAAATATTTGTCCTTGACATTTCCAGACACATGGCTCACACCAAATGTATGCAGCTCCATCTCCTGAGGGTCCTGAGATTAAAACCCCTGCTTTCTCACCTTGTGATCTGGCATTAATAGCTGATAGAAAAATCACAGACATGACTGACATCTTCCCAGAAATGTGAGCCCGTGGAATTAATGAATGCCATGCAGGAAAGCAGGGGTCAGTTTGGAAATAGGATTTCTGCTGCCAGCCATCCAGTCATGAACTGGACAATCTGCTGTGGGGTTTTTTTTATCTTTTCTTTTTTTTATTCTTTTCCCCTTTTTTTTTTTTAGCATTGAGGAAAATTGGTCTGGAGAATAAAGCAGTTGGAAATCAGGCTGGCTTCTGTCTGTGTGCCCTCAGCACGTTCCTTGGCTGCTCAATTCTGCATCCTGCTGTTTATCTGCGGGGTAAATCTGTAAATCTACAGGGCCAGGGGCTGCTGGGGCTCCCAGGGCTGGTGGTCAGGCCCCGTGTTGAGGTTGCTGGCAGAATCTGAGCTCTGGATGCTCCATGGAAAGGCAGGGGAAGGGTGGCAGGGGGGGAATTCCAGCCACAAAGCCCATCAGCTGATTGAGGCATGGAAAACTCAGCTCTGGAGGGTTTTCCATCCCTTTGATCAGGGCAGTGCAAGGGATGTTCCTCACCTTGCCTTGAGGTTTGGGGCTCTCCCGTCCCCACAGCAGCAGTGACAATAATTTTGTCACCTCTTTTCTACTTTTTTTTTTTTCCCTGTCTCCAGGGTTGTCAGCATTGCTCATGTCAGGATGAATTTACATTTACATGTTGAAATATCTTTATTATTAATAAATGAAACAGTTCAACCTCTGTACAAACGTAGTCACCAGCATGGATTTAAATTTCTAAGCGTTCTCTGCAGCCAGTGATGATCTCCATGGAAAACCTGCACTTTTCAGGGAACCCAAATATTTCATCAAAGCAGCAACATCTCTCTGGGTATTTTTAGCCTGAGATACAAACTTGGAAGCATTTTCTTCGGAAAAGACGGATGGATTTCCTTTTCCCTTTTATATCTTCCTATTTGTCTGTTTTTAAGGGCAAGAAAAAAAAAAAGGAGGAAAGATACAAAGGAAGTTGGAAGAGAAAGAACTGAAAGCGTTCTAGTTACACTCTTTTCCTTGGTAAAGGAACAGGAATATTTGAGCAGCAATCCAGAAATGCTGCAAACCTTTCACTGGAGAGTGACATGCCATTTCTCACCGCCCTGCCACGGCAGCTCCCACCCCTCTGAGCTCCGCTGCAATCGCTTCTGTTGCTTCTGGGCGCGCACCGGTTGTTTCGGCTTCAAAAAGTAAAAGAAAAAAAAGGTGAAAAAAGCAGAACTCCTGAGCCTGTCACTAAGCCAGGAGCAAAAGGGAGGGAATGGCATCACTGCTGCTGCTGCTCCTTTGACATCTCACCAGAAAAACCCCCTGTGCCCTGGTCCCTTTGTGCACCCACAGGCACTGAGGGGCATTAAGGGCTCACCCCGACTGGATTCCTCACTCCGGGTGTGTTTGAAGGAAGATTTATTTCATTTAATCCAAATGAGGCTGTGCTCAGCTGAAGAAATCACTGCAAATCAAATGTCTCCTTGCAGCACCAAGCCCGGCTGCGTTTGCAGGAGCTAAAAGGATAAAATTAATGAAATCCCCTGGATGGAGCTATTTGATGTTTTCTGGGGAGGTTTTTATCATTTCAGAGCAACTTCTGGGAGAAGGAATCCCCAAAACATCCCTTTTGTGGGACCTGTATGTGGGAAATTGGTTTGTAGAGAATCCTCAAAGCCTGACAGGAGGCTCACATTGTCTTGTGCATCTGTGTGCATACTTTGAGATAAAAAACACTGACTTAGAAATGCCGTGGAATAGGACAGACGTTGTTGAGAGAGAAATGGAATTTGAAATAAGTTTCAAATGATGGTTTTGCAAATTAAGACTGGATACTTTGGAGAAATAGAACTATGAAAGATGAATTGTACATTGGGATGTGCTCCCAGCCTGCTGCCAATGCCTTAAGTTTGAGCTTTGATGTGTTTCAGGTTCTGTGGTGCCCAGGGGTGCAGCTCTGAGCTCACAGTCAGTGTCACTCAGCTCTGCACACAGCAGGGACACAAAACAAATCCTTTTCTGCTGCACACCAAGGACAACCTTCAGGCCCAAAGGCACAAACAAGGGTGGGCTGGAGGGAGAACAAACAGGACCTCACAACCTGGAGCTGGAATTGGACAATTAAACCCCAATATGCAAATGGACCAAAACTTATAAAAGTGTGAGACCTGGTGACCCGTTAGCTGCTTTGTGACCATTTTGGGTCCATTTTGTGACCATTTTATGACCATTTTAAGTCCACCTTGGGTGCAGCCCTGGCCAGGCTCTTGTCCTGCCCAAGGTGTATCCTAAAGGCCTCTTAATAAATATCTCCTTTATCTTCCAGCTCTGCCCAGTCTCTATTCCAGGCCAGCCTTCCCAAGGCATCACCAGCAGTCAGGAATTGTCAGATCCCTCCTGGAGCAGAGCCCCAAACCCCCCAGATGCCCCTGAGCTGGGGGCCAGGGGGGGACAGGGTGGGATCCCCAGCCCCTGGCACGCCTGGGTGCCATGGGGGGAGCTCAGGAACGCTGCAGGAACGGGCAGAAATGTGGAAGCAATTACTTTAAGAGCCGTCTTTGGGGCAATTCCCAGAGAGACATCAGACCCTGTATTTATGAAGCCTATTGCATCGGGCCCTAATGAAGCAATTAAGCAAAGGGTCCTCTGTGTTTGATCTAAATGTGGTAATTTTTACAAAAACATCGCCGAGTGATAGATACCCATAACTCAGAGTCCTTAATTGTACTTAATTTGTTTGGAATACGAATGTGCATTTAATTAAGCCGGGGCTTTGCCCACATGTTTAAAGAAGGGCTGTCAAGGAAAATTAAGGCCCAGTTTGTTTTCAAAGTTACTGGTTTTTATCAGGCCAGGACAGCGATCTTCGAACAGAAGGTTACAGATAATTAGGCAGAGACCTCAAGCCAAAAAAAAAAAAAAA
>VXBN01011446.1:465913-481856 GCA_013397395.1 Sinosuthora webbiana
AGAAAAAAAAAAATAAAATCCAGAGACACTGTACAGCTGAGAAAGCAGGAAGAAAAACTCCTTGATGAAGAAACCCAAGAGTCGGCCGCTCACGCAGGGGAGTCACGCATGGCTGGGATTTGGGAAATGGGACCTGTTGGTTGAAATGTGGTTTGTGTTCCTGAAACTGGGGGCGTTTAGGCAGGAGCAGCTGGTTCCAGGAGCACTGGATGCAGGGGATGGCATCACCGTGGAGGAGCGGCAGGGACACAGAAAGGGCAGGAAGCAATTATTACTTTTAATTTTTTTAAACTTTTAAATTCTTTTTAATTTTTTTTTTTTTTTGTCATTGGGATTCCTAACTCTGGGAAAGTTGGGTTTTAATTACCTCTGTCCCAAGCACAGAAGTATTGTGGGTGCTGGTGGTGTAGCCGCCAAAATTCATCCTGTTGGGAAGAATATTAATCTGATGCTTGGAAAGGGAGTTTATTCCTGGAGAAGCAGAGGTTTTGACTTGCTGCTATTGTTCTGAAGCAGCACCTTTTTTACGCAGAAAAGGATTTTCAAGAGTAGCAAACAGGGAGGAAAGCCCACTGAAAAAAAAATCTTGAGCAATTGCGGATTTAAATCTTTGGTGAAAAAAAATTAAAGAAGGCAGTTAGAAATTAATAACACTTCAGCAGACGAAGGAAAGGGGGATTTTTTTGATATTGAAAAATCGGTTTCTCAGCGCAAGAGCAAACAAATTCCATGTGTGAACGCCACGCTCTGGGACTCCTCAAGGATCACATGCTGGTTATCAGCTTCTCAACACTGTCATTTTTAATGTCCTGGTGAGACATTTCTGTCAGGGGATCCTTAGGGTAGAAAAACCCTTCCTGTGGGGTTACCTCGGAGCCTAAATGGGGTACGTGGCCAGCGAGGAGCCCTGCACTCATCAGCAGAGCCACAGAGAGGGTGGCTTTTCTTCAGAGAGGAGCTACAGCTGGAACAGAGCTGGAAATTGAACCCAGATCCCCCCACTCTGAGGGTCTGGAGTGGGGGAAATCCTGTTTTCTGGAGGGTTTTGATGGGCTGCAGTGCTGATGACAGCTGCAGGGGCATTAATTATGGATCATGAAATGGGGAGAATGGGTGGATTTTGAGACAAAAAGGATAAATCCAGTGTTATCTCCTGATTCTTCATCCACTCACAGCTCAGAGGAGCTCACTGTGGGACGGTACCTGCTCTTCTCTCCTCGGGTGGCTCAAAATTTAAAAGTCGGCAGAACACCCAGAACGGCCCTAATTTAGAATAAAACGACTCGACTTGAAACATACAGGGAATAAAATAAAATAAATCCTGTGGCATTAAACTTCTTTTGGCTGGATCAACCCATGCCTCACGGAGATTTATGGCACGGGTGTCACGAGGAATGTCCAGCCCAGGCAGAGCTGGATTCTCCCAAGTTGCGGGCGTGTGAGAGTTTGGAGATTCCCAAAAAAATAAGATGCTGAAGAGAAAAAATGCTGAGGGCGAGCAAAAGGGTGCTGAGAGGGCAAAACAAAGGCAGGGAGAGGCTGAATTGTGGCGGTCCTGGGTGCAAGGAAGAGGAGGAGGAGGATGAGGTCGCTGGTTTTTGGTGTGCCTTTGGTCGCTGGTTTTTGGTGAACCGGACCAGTTCGCAGAGGCAGGGCCCACAATTCTCCTCCCGGTTAATGAGCGCGGCAGCTGCTTCACCCCCTTTGCCGCTGTTTAAAATTTTTTTTTTTGCAGCAATAACAGAGAATTCGAAAGGACATCAGAGGTGGATTTACGGGGCTCCTGGGAAATCAACCGTTTCCTGTTTCAACAGCTTCTTCATCATAACTCGCCCTCTCAGACGCTGAATGATGTTCTATTAATCCTGGTGTGCAGTGATTCCTGCTGAACGCAGAGCTGGCCTGAGCCTCCATTTGTGAACCTCAATTTTTATTCTTTTTTTGTCTCTTCAGAGGAGTAAACTTTGGGCAGAGGTCTACTGACCAAGTGGGTAATTGTGTTCCAATGCATCCCGTGAATAATGCAGGTAAAAAAAAAAAAACAACCCAAAAAACCTCCGGTGAATAATTCATTTTGCCCACACTCGTTTTGAATTAACCTATTCCTGGGTGTATCCTCGCCAGCCCGCCCCGCTCCCTCCGTGCCTGGATTTACGTAGCAACCTTGTAATTCGCAGGTACTTAAATATCAAAGCCGCTGCTCCCTGCATGTGTTCCTGACCATTCCGAGGGACGGCCGAGCGTTTTGTGCTGCCCCACAAAACCCAGGGGTTGATTTTCGGGTGAAACCCCACACATTATTTATGGCTGTGATGGCTATCTAGGATTAAAATCAAAAAAAACCTTGCAAATTAGGGCAGGTATATTGGCCTGGCTGTAAATGAAAGAAAAATTATTTGGGGTTATTCCACGCTCAGGTGCCGGTTTTCTGCAGCAACGTGTATCACCAAAAAAAAATCAGATTACACCCTCGCGGCTTGGCAGCGACTTCTGGATTTTCAGTCAGGTCTGGATTTCCAGAGTTTTGGTCCTGCTTGTGAGCAGGAGGAAGGACCTGCCTGTAGGGATGGCATTCCTGAGGGGTGTGGGCAGAGATGGAAGTGCCTGGGCATCGCTGAGAACCCGCCTGCAGCTCCAGAGAGGGTGTGGAGCCTCACCAGAGATATTCCAGACCCCTCTGGACACAACCCTGTGCTCTGGGGTGACCCTGCTTGGGCAGGGAGGTGGGAGCAGGTGACCCGGTGTGGCCCCTTCTTCCGTGACTCTGTGAATGTTCTGTTCATCTGAACAGAAGGATCCTGGTGGGGTCGGGTTTGTCAGAGGGGCTCTGAGGAGCCTTGGAAGTGTCCAAAGTGCCTGTGATCTACTCTGGGTCTGGATTTGGTGCCACCCACATTTAAACTGCTCCCGGGTGTTGGATTCATTGAGGCTGCTCAGTTTGTGGCTCTGCGGGGCCGGGTGCCCTGCCAGCCGGTGGAGGTGGCTGACTGGGCAAGGCTTTGTGGAAATTCCAGTGGGAACCTGCCCTTGGAGCGTTCTCCTGCCAACAAGCTGCGAGGATGCAGCTGCTAACAAGGGCTGGCAGGGCAGGGGGTTATCTTTGCCTGCCCGGGAGTTCCTGCTCTGCAGGGAGAGGCTGATGCTCCTCTGGGCTCCTTCTCAGGGGCTTTTCCCTTTCCAGTCCATTACAGGTGACAGAGCCGATGAGGAGCCTGTCTGTCACCACCGTCCCCACGGGGAGAATCTTCATCCCTCCCTCCCTATGCTCACACACAGCCGCTTCTCAGCTCCTCAGGTTTGTGCACCAGGAAAGAGGAGCTCCCCTGGGAGCTGGATCACAGCTGGATCACAGCTGGATCACAGCTGGATCACAGCCTCCCAGCCCTGCCAGTCCCTGCCCCACACCCCGCTCCTGGCACTGCTCTGGGACGAACCATTTCCCAAGTGCTTGGTGCCCCAAATAAATCCCTGCCCATCGTTTTCTGAGCGGGCCCAGAGAAGATTTGTGTTGTGAACAGCTCTGCCCCGCTGCCTGGGGAAAGATCCCCAACAAACATGGCCCTGGATCCATCACCCAGCAAGGAAAAACACAAATAACCCCCCGAGAGCTGGGCCAGTGGGGAGTCATATTGTGCAGCCCCATGTGGGGCACCTGCAGCTCCTTCATTTACAGAAATGCACATTTCTAACCCAGCCAAGGTCAGGCTGCAGCAGAACAGGGAAAGGGAGCCCTGCACAGGACCTGTCTGCAGGCAGGGGACACCTTCCAGGCTGATCCCAGGGGATCTGGGTCACAAAGTGACCCGGCCGTGGCCACAGGGATCCTGCAGCAGAGCAGGGATGGGCTGGGGAGGGTTTGCATCCCAAGGCATCGATCTGGGCAACTGCAGCAGCAGTGAGATGTTTGGGTTTCAGTGCTAATGGATATTTGTGCTGCTCACACCCCCACCTGTCCGCTTCCCACTCTGAGCTGACCTTCTGTACCTTTGCCAGAGTCCCAGGGTTGCTTCCCAACGCCTGTTTTTGAGGAACAAAGGCAAGACAAACAAAAATATCCATTTGTGTGTGCATCTCTATTTGTTTAAGTGTTCTCCCATATCCCACTGGCGTGAGCTTCCCCATCTCTGGCTCCATAATACCTCCTTTTTCCCTTCCTATATCAATTCCAACTCTGTTTATTACAGTTTTCTGTCCGATATGCCAAAAATTATTTTTTCTAGAGTTAATCCCTAACCCCCAGCCGTACCACTGGGACAGCTGTGCATGGCAGGCTTGAAACAGTTACTACTTGGAGCAAGCAGCCTTTTCAAGTCTTTATTTACAATTCAAGGATTGGAGAAGCTGGAGCAACAATTTTGGGGTATAATGCACGACTCTGCTGCAGTTGTGCCTGACGGACCTGTGCTAATTACTCCGTGTGGGTTTGATGGAGAGCCAAGAGCGGGTTGTAGAAAACATGTGAATCACTGAAACTCAGCTCCCCGAAGTCGAAAGTAAAACAAATAGGGAGAGATCATTATCTGAGGCAGAGCCCGGCTTGCTGTGCACAGAAAAAAAAAAAAAAAAAAAAAGACATTCCCGTGTTTTGTGCTTCTTTTTTCCCCCTCCTTTAGATCCGACAAGTATTTCTGTATTTGGAAAAACTCTGATTTTGTACAGTTGGTGCAGACAGGGAATTTATCCTGCTCCAGTCCATCTTCCTGCTCTTTGGAAGGCTGTAGCTGGACTTTACGTGGCCTTCAAAGAGTCACTTAACCTTCCTGTGCGTCAGCTTAGTCATTTGTAAAAGGAATATTATAATAACAGACACCCCTAGGGGCTCTCCCAGATTTCAATAATTAATGGGGCTAAAGCAGTTGGTGAGGTTCAGATTAAAGGTGCTAAATAAAGGCATTAAACTCATATTTTTTCGCTCCAGAAAAAGCAAAGCATCGGCTTGGGAAGCGTTGCTTTAAAGCCGGGAGTTGCTCTGAGTCTCATAGTACATTTTAATTTCCACGCTCCCAGTTCAGCAGAGCTCTGAAACCCATTTTTAATTTTGCAATGCCCATTTTTTTTTTGGAGGAGCTGTTTGGGGCAGGCCCTGGAGGAGCAGAGGGAGAAGAGGAGGATCTGTGTGGTGTCTGTGTGTCCGTGTGTCCATCCCCCTGCGCGCGCGACCTCAGCCACGGGAAAACCGCGGGGATACGGGAACCGGGACAGAATGCAAATCAATAAATGGAGCAGCGGAGAAACCACAAGCTGTGCATTTCCAGGGAGGTTCTGCAGGGATGGATGGAGGCTGCTGAGCATGACCTAATGCCGCAGGAAAGAAAAAAAAAAAAAAAATAAAAAAAAAATCAGCAAGCACCGACCTCAGCATCCAGGCAGCCCGAATATTGAACCAGAGGTCCTTGAGTAATTGTCCTTTCTTCACTCCGGGGGTGAAAAGGGTACATTAGACATTCACCAGCAGCAAATGGCACCTGACATCTCTTTAAGTGAAAGTCAGCCCGGAATTTTTTTTAATGGCCCGGCATAAATCTTTTAAATTATAAATCAATAAATAGTTAATTCAATAATAGGAATCTTTTAAATATTTAATGAGTCATATGCAGAATGGCTCTGTAGCTGGATGTTGATGGAACTGTGTCAAAGGAATTTGAATCCAACTTTTCTAAACTCGCCGTATTAAAATAGTTATTGATTCGAACATAAACTATGAAGACTCTGGGAAAAGTCAGGGAGGGGGCTGGAGGGGCTTGGCATACATTTCTTCATCCAGGGAAATGTGAAGCCAAC
The DNA here is from genome assembly GCA_013397395.1 of Sinosuthora webbiana. Lineage (NCBI taxonomy): Eukaryota > Metazoa > Chordata > Aves > Passeriformes > Sylviidae > Sinosuthora > Sinosuthora webbiana. The sequence goes on from VXBN01011446.1 coordinate 471,695, forward strand.
AGCTTATTTTTTAATGATGGATTCTGGGGCTTTTCAGGTTGTATTAATGCTCCCACTACAAAAACAAGAAAGACCCTACGCAGACAAGATTTTGCATGTGTGTGTTCATTAAAATTCTGGTTTAATGACAGCTGTGCTCTGAAATAAAACCTGGGGCAGCCTGACTCTGGGTAAAGGGTTCTGTAACCAGCACTGGCAGGGGCACCGTGAGCCATCCTCACTGGAAACTGCCCAAAGTTTGGGTTTATTTACCAGAGTTTTCAGGTGAAGGGCAGTGGGAGGTGAACTTATGGACACCAGACCTGAATTGTTCTTTGAGGATCTGTAATCGGTGTTCACTTATCAAAAATGTGCTGCTCTAACTCAACACTTCCCTTAATTACCCTTAATTGAGGGCGTTTTGTGCTTAATCCTCAGGCCACGTCCAGTGCTCTGTTATTCCAGAGGTGGGATCTTCACATCTCCTGCAGCCACACCTTGGGGCTTCCCAAACAACAAAACAGCTCGGTGCTCATCTCCTTCCAGGAAAAATGGGGAGGGGATGGTGGAAGGAAGGAAGGAAGGAAGGAAGGAAGGAAGGAAGGAAGGAAGGAAGGAAGGAAGTGTGGCTGAATCACAGGTCAATCCACCCTGGGGATGTTCCATGGGCATTCAGTGCTGTGGGTTCCAGAAACAGGTCCAGATGTTTGAGGAACAAAAAGGGCTTCGGTCATAGAATCATGGGATTATTAAGACTGGAAAAGACCCTTAAGATCAAGTCCAGCCATCAGGCTTGGACCTCAACCCAAGGCTAATTCAGTATTTCAGGAACTTGCTGCCCTGAAACCTCTCAGCAATAACAACAGGGGAGTCTCCACTGCTGTACCAAAACCAGCAATGAAGGCATTTGACGTTGCCTCCTGAAATAACGAAAAGTGGTGTCAGAAACTCCTCATCACCACACCCTGCACCCATTATAAAGTGGTTTGTGTCCCGAGGAGCCACAGCCTGACTGCTCAGGATCGGTCTCCCTGCCCTGCAGGGGAGTCAGGGCCAGCCCAAACCCAGGCCGAGCATCACCTGACGCGGGATCTGCTGCTTGCTCTGCCCGCGCATCTGTAATCAATCGCAGTCGGTTCAATATTTGTACCAGATTAGAGTTTCATTTGTATTCTGCACACCTCTGCTTTCTCCTCTCTCCCTGGGTGTATAAATATACCTCCAGAAAAGCTGCCTGCATATCCTTGTTGGGTTTTCCCCCCCCCCCTCCCTGAGATGACAGATACTGTAACAATGGCAGTAGATTAATATCTCCTTAATCAGCCAAATGAACATGACACACAAGGGTGACAGCTCAATTTGCTGCTAACAGATTGTGCCTATCACAGCCCCTCCATTCCAAGTGATGGTTATTTCTGGAAGAGATCACATGGTGAGGGGAGGACCCCACAGCTCAGAGGCTCCCATTAAATACATCAGGCACCTCATGGGTGTTACTCAGCCTCCTGTCAGGACACTGCCTGTGTGGGGAATGAAATGAGCCTTGACACAGACACTGGGCCTGTTGTTGGCTGCCTCTCTTTATTGCCAGCTTTTTTTTTTTTATTTTTTTTTGCTCGTGGACTTCTTTCCCTGTTGGAGCAGCCCAGGCTCCAAGCTGGATTCCTGAGGAGATGCACGAAGGGATGTCATGGGGACAAAGGAGTCTGGGGGGAAGCCACACGTTAAATGTGAGCCCCACAGCTCAGGGCTGGTTTGCAGGTGGGATTTCGGGAGGATCTGACTGCTAATTCTGAAATTCAGCCCACAGGGGTTAATCCAAATCTTCCTTATTCTTGCAATGTTTGGAGTGAAGGGACCACGGGAGCTGTGCAGGTTCTCCCCAGGGGTGTCCCCATGTCCCTCTGGGCAGGACAACACCTGAGCCCAGGTGGGGACTGGCACCAGGACATGGAAATCAGGCTCAGGCCGTGCTTGGTGAGCCCAGTCTGGGGGTTTGCACCCCTCACCCCTGTGCTGGGGACTGGGGCAGTGCCTGGGGTGTGACTTTGCTCATGTGCAGACGTGTCCTGGTCTGGTCCTGCCCCTGGAGCTCCTGCGGGGCTGTGACAGGACAGCACAGGTGGCTTTAGGTGTCTGCTGTGACAGGACAGCACAGGTGGCTTTAGGTGCCTGAACCCCAGGGGCTGAATTTCCCAGTGCCTTCCATCCCCTGCTTCGGTTGGGACACCCTCACACTGCCCTCCCCGCCCTGGTTTTGCACCCTAATTTATAAACCACATTTGCAGGTGTCTGCCAGACCCATCCACGGGCAGGGATCTCCCCAAACCTCCCAGAAAATCCCACTTTCTCCATTTTCTCAGGGAATGTTCTTGCACAGCTCCCAGCAGTTTGCTTCAAGACGAGACATGTGTTTACTTTTGAAAGATAAAATGGAGTAGTTTGAGCGGAAAAGGTTTCCAAGGCAAAAATTGACAATATATTACTGAAATAATGGCATGAAGATATATCCATATGATTGCAATTAGGGAGCTAAACCCTACCCAAGGAGGCTTCTGTCATTCCCTACACTTGCCACGATTTCTGTCACACAAATGTGTTCATTATTTTTATCATTCTTTTTTTGCCCTTCTTCTTATTATTACGGGTTTTGCCATGAGAATAACTCATCAAGGGTTCATGACTAATAAATTCTCTAAATTACAGTCCAAGGATGCATTACTTTAATTTTTCCCCTCCATATTCTGTTTTTAATTGCCAGGCGATTTCCCACGTGCCTTTTTTAATGACTCATTAGGCTTAAGGGGAAAGAAGAGAATTTAGTCCAAGAAAGATCTTGCATCGAGTTTCGGACACTTCAGACGGGAAGTGATGCATTAAGAGAGGAAAAATTCTGAGAGGAGATTTCAGATTCCAAAGGTTGAGGCTATTCAAGGCAAAACAAACCAAAAAAATTTTGAGAAAGCTGCGGGCCAGGTATTGTTTATTAATTATTTGAACAATTATCTCTAATGAGAAACGCAGTCAAGATGTCTTTTTGGGGTTTTTTTGTAGGATGTGGATGCATGCATGACCTTTAATGTGTAAATGGACCTCCTGGGATCATTTCAGAGCTCTGAAGATTAAATTTAGACATGTCCTTAAAAACCTTGTGAAATCGGGGCTGGAGGGGATGAAAGGTGACGCTTTTGGTTACAAAATCTTTTTGTGGGCTTCGTGCTTTGCTCTCCAGTGGTGGCTGGGGGCGTGTGGGGGCACCTGCTGGTCTCTGCTCTGGAATAAAAGGGAATTCTGCTCTTTTTGGGGCTTCCTGAACCCACTGCCCATGTGGGGCTTCCTGAACACACTGCCCATTCGGGGTTTGCTGAACCCACTGCCCATGTGGGGTTTACTGAACCCACTGCCCGTTTGGGGTTTGCTGAACCCACTGCTCATTTGGGGTTTCCTGAACACACTGCCCATTTTGGAGATTTGGGGCTTCCTCAAACCACTACCCATTTGGGGTTTGCTGAGCCCACTGCTCATTTGGGGCTGCCTGAACCCACTGCCCATGTGGGGCTTCCTGAACACACTGCCCATTCGGGGTTTGCTGAACCCACTGCCCATTTGGGGTTCGCTGAACACACTGCTCATTTGGGGCTGTCTGAACCTATGGCTCATTTGGGGCTGCCTGAACCCACTGCCCATGTGGGGTTTACTGAACCCACTGCCCGTTTGGGGTTTGCTGAACCCACTGCTCATTTGGGGTTTCCTGAACACACTGCCCATTTTGGAGATTTGGGGCTTCCTCAAACCACTACCCATTTGGGGTTTGCTGAGCCCACTGCTCATTTGGGGCTGCCTGAACCCACTGCTCATTTGGGGTTTTACTGAACCCACTGCCCATTTTGGAGATTTGGGATTTACTGAACCCACTGCCCATCTGGGGCTTCCTCAACCTACTCCTCATTTGGGGCTTCCTGAACCCACTGCTCATTTTAGATTTACTGAACCCACTGCCCATTTGGGGTTTGCTGAACCCACTGCCCATTTGGGGTTCCCTGAACCCACAGCCCATCCCAGCACTGCCCATCTGGGGCTCCAAGGCTGCTGCCATGGGATCTCTGTCAGCAAATTCTGTCTGTGAAAACACCTTTGTGCCAGGGAGGGGTTTTCCCCTCGGGATGTAAAATGCCCAAATCTCACTCAAGGATACGAGTCTTGGCCTTGGGTTTAGGTACTGGAGAGGTGTGAAGCCCAAGTACAATTTTAGCCACTGTTCCAGCAGTATAAGGCAGTTTTTTAGGTGCTCCTGGAGATCTGGTCTCCTGCATGGATTGGGTCTCCCTGCCTTGCAGCCTGTGCCCATTTCACACTCCTGCACAAACCCCCTTATACCAAATAATTCTGCAGGTTTCTGCTTAAATCTGGTCAGGGTGTTGTCCTGGGGAACTCCCTTTGTTCCCTTTCTTCACCTTGATGGAATTCTTCAGCTGGTCAGGGATTTTAAGGTCCCTCATTGTCATGGATTCCCCTTTTCTGGAGAATCTCAGGTGGATCCCAGCAGCCTCTTCCCTGAATTTGGCACTGGAGAAGCCAGGAGAGGGTTTAGGAAGCTGAAGGTCCCTTTTCCAGCTGCCTCATCGTCCTGCTCAGCATGTTCCTGGTGAGGCTCTGCCCAGCCCCAGCCCAGCCTGTGGAATTCCTCCTGTCCCTGTTTGCCTTGGATGCTTCCAGGGGAGAACATCCAGCTCCATCCACCTTTCCCAGGGCTGCCCTGGCTCTCCCAGTCCCACCTTTCCCAGGGCTGCCCTGGCTCTCCCAGTCCCAGCTTTTCCAGTGCTGCAGGAGGCCTTGCAGGCAGCTGGGTTCGAATCAGAGGTTCTGCTCCCATTTCACACAGATTTTGAAGCTATTCCCAGGATTCTACTGCGGTGGGGGGTGACAATGAATCCCAGGGCGCTGCTGTCCCAGGAGTGACAGTGAATCCCAAGAGTGACAGCCAATCCCAGGGTATTGCTATCTCAGAAAATGACAGATGATCCAAAACACCACGAGCGAATGGGGCCAGAGGAGCAGATTTCAGGTGGAAAACTGTTGGACAACAAAAACTGATAAAAACCACAATTATAGCGCGGAATAAATTTCAGAATATTTAAATCCTTTAACATTTATAGACTTTTTTTGGGGGGACAGGGATTTGGCTGTGCTGTGCCTTCTCCGAGGACACCAGGTGTGTCCCTGCTCAGGACATGTCCCCAGGTGTGCCGGCAGAGCTCGGCCGCCGCACTGCCAGCCCCTGCACTGCCTAAAGATTTTCGGGAAGCCCTAAAGAGCCAGTCAAATCCCGCCGAGTGCACGGCACAGAGGCAGAAAAAAAGGAGTTTACACTGCGAGTTCCATCGCAGCCGCTCTAGAGGGAGGCAGAGCGCCGCTGCTCCGGGAAATCATCCCGGGGTTGTGTGATGTGAGCAGCACAATCAGCAGCAACGAAAAAAAAAAGAAATCATAAAAAAAAAATAAAAAATAAAGCTCTTTGTCAAGCGTGTTTCAGGTGGCAGCACGGGTTATGCCAGTGGCAGAGTCCCTTAAATATTCACTTCCATCACTGGCTCAGCAGGATTTCGCTGCCCGGCACTTTCCCGGCGATTGCAGCTCCCCGATTGCAGCCCTCGCAGGGCAGGACCGGGGGGTGCTCCGGGGAAAGCTGAATTTTGGGCTAATCAGGACTGGAGAGCCGTAACAAAGTGGTGCCAGCGCTCACGTCTGGGCTCCCAGGACGGGGGGGGCGATTCTATCACACGTGCGAGGATTATTTAAATGCACTCCCCGGTATTTCTGCTGGCCAGGAGCAGTTCGCTGGGAGTGTCTTTCCACCCAGGTGCTTTCTTGGGCTTTACCCCACAAAATCAGGAATTTTGGGAGTTGCACCCCGTGTTCAATGTGAGATAAAGTCCAGCCTCCTCACAGCTGATGAGCTTCACCCCAAGCTTGCAGAAAATCTCTTCTGCAACGCTTTTGGTTGTGTTATAAATAAACTGGCCCAACAGCCCGGTTAGGAAATAGATTTTAATTGATATACATTTTTAAAAAATGTATTTGCGTGCCTGCTGAGGCCTTGTTCATTATTAAAAATAATTTACTGAATATTAGACTGATCCAGGACACTGCTGCGCGGCCAATCCATCCATCCTGTTCCTTGGGTGGAACTGGCCTGGCTCTCCTGCTCCTCAGGGTGATTTCAGACCTGTGTGAGGAAACCTGAAATGCAGCTCACCCCAGCGGACACGGAGAGGGGAAATCTGCAACTTTTTAGCCTCGAAAAATCCGTCCCAGGGAATTTGCGTGTCGCACAAAGGGTTTGCAGAACAAAGTGATCCCGCTGCAGTCCCCAGTCGAACTCCTGAACATTTCCCTGTGTGTTTGCAGGCCGTGGTCTCCCTCTGGTAACTCAAGTCCTGACGTGCATTAACCGTTTAAACCCAATTTCGCTGCAGTTAAAATTGAATATGACTGTTAGTCTAGAAAATATGGCCTATTTCCTTTTGCTGGTTAGCTTTTAGAGGTGTTTTACAATTCAAATGAGCCATGCAATTAAAGGTGACATTGCCAAAACTGGACAGGCTAAAATTAGACATTCCTGCTGTGTGTTAGAGCTTGGCCCACGTTTAGATCATGCTGTCTTTGGGCTGTACCTGTCTGCTCCAATCTGGTGAGTCAACAGGACACCAGAAATGTTCCAGAGTCCCGGTGGGTTGCTCTATTCTTTCTGTCTTCCAGGATTACCTGACCCTTTGGGGGCTCCGAGCACACTCACACGCACACACACAACAATATTTTAGATTTTTTTATGGTTCTTGCACTGCCTTGACCACCACAAACATGTAATTATGAACAAGCCCTGCCTCAGATCCTTTAAATTCTGCATCCCAGAGCGGGCAGCAGGGTGTGTGTGTGCTTCTGGCCTGATAAACAGGGGCAGGGGGGAGCTGCCAGGCTCAGGGACAGCCACTTACTCCTGCTTTGATCTGTAGTAGCCCCAGTGTAACCCCTGAGTTACAAGGGTGTTGAAAGAAGGGTCTCTTTCCACCCATGGGTGGGAGCTGGAGGAGCCTGGGGGGCGTCTGGCAGCGCCCAGGATCCCTGACATCCCACCTTCTAAATGTCCCAGAGCGTTAATTAATATGTAATTACACCGTCCCTGGGTAATCAGTGCCGTGATTACCACTAACAATTAGCACTCTGCAGGGTTCTGTCCCCACGGTTCGGGGACAGCAGCGTGAGAACCCCCGAACTCCTCAGTAAATTCCAAAGTCAGAAGTGAGGGACTTCCCCCAGAAAACGCCTGTTGTTCTCTGACCAGGGGAGGTGCCCAGAAGGAAAACTCTCCTTCATTCCAGGCTCAGCTCCCCGGGTCTCCTAATGGCATTCCTTGAGGTCAGTGGAGTCGGTTATGTCCTCTCTAAGAGTTATGTGCTCTTCCAGCCCGGGGAGCTGCAGTGAATTCTCTCCTATCAGCCCATCTGATCTGCCTGACATGCTGCTGTTCCCTCCTAGCAGGAAGGTGGGGAAAATTCATCCTCTTCTTTCTGGGAGAGGGGGCAAGGACTGGATATTCACAGCTCCACAGGGATGTGTGCCCACCCCAAAGCCAGAAATAGAAAGGATGTTCAAAATCTTTGGGAGAAATAGTAAAAAAAAAAAAAAAAAAACAACAGAAAAAAACCAAAAAAAAGTGTATTTTAAGTTCCCCAGTGCAGCTCCCTGGCAGGACAAGATCACATCCCACCATACACAATAATGGAGTGTTTGTGTAGCGTGTTTAAGGGGTTTTACAACGTGCTGCTTGACTTCTGTGTTATAAAAGAGCACATAAATATGCTGAAAACCTCTTGTATTGCCTGTCTGCCTTCCTCCACGTCTCACTGCAGTGCTGAAGGGTGGCCCTGGGAACGGGCACCTGATCCAGGATCCAGGAATCTCTAAAATTCTCTAAAAATCGAGTCAGTTTTTACAGCACCAGCCACAAGATCCTTCCAGAGAAAGAGAAGTTTGAGGCCCTTGGAAAAGCAACATCCACTCCCCAATGCCAGGGTCAGGCCCAGCCACCCAGGGATTTTCTGTACGAGTGATTCCTGCAGGGAATGAGGGATTTGTGGAGCTTGGAGAAATAAAATAAAAGAAAAATAAAAGGAACCGGAGTGCAGGTGCCTAAGGACGGAGATAGTTTAAACCTGGGATTGTGTCCTGAGGGATGGGCTCAATTCTCCACTTCCAGCAGCTGTGCCAGCATGGGTTGAGCTTCCCTGATACCTTCTGGACTCCGAGATGATGAACCAAAAGCTCCTTGACCATCTCCCCCCATCCCTGCCAGCAGGTAAAAACGCATTCCCCGACTCAGTAAACCCCCACTGCCAGGAAACAAAGCAGTTTTTAAACTTTAACGAGCAGAGTAATGGAAATGAAATACAAAGGCAACGAGAGAAAAAAAAAAAAAAANNNNAAAAAAAAAATTGAACAAAATGTCTTTTTATTTTGGTATTCCGCGGCAAAAAGTGTGTGCGCTAAATAATAAATAAGCCATGCAATGTTTTTACAGCTCCTTTCGTATGCGTGAATATTTAAAACATGCAAAATGTGGAGCAGGCATTTACCGGGGACAAAAGCAGAGAATTCTGATTTTACGTACAGAGAAGCGAGATGGGAAAACCAGAGAGAGATGCATGTTTAATGGCTTGCCGCTCACAGAAGGGAGATATTTCCAAGTGTGAACATATTTGTAGACAAACCAATCTGACAAGTCTGCTGGGGGATGATGGATTACAGCAGGAATTGGCCCGGGAAGCAGAATTTTGTCGTGTGGGTGCTGGTGGTGTAAACAGTGCCTGGGGCTGGCGGCGGGGCTGGGAGCTGGGGCTGGGGTGGTACCTGGGAGCTCCGGGCTTTGCTCAGGGGATCCACGGCTGCTTTTCGTCCCTTGGCCGGGTTTTTCTGTGTTATTCGTGGTCAGGAGTTTGGGGGAGGCTGAGGGGGAGCTCAGGGGCTGCAGCTCCTCCTGAGGGACAGCCCCGATCTCTGTGACAGGGACAGACCCCGGGAACGGCTGGAGCTGGGCCAGGGGAGGTTTAGGTTGGATTTTGGGAAAGGTTCTTCCCTCAGAGGGTGCTGGGCACTGCCCGGGCTCCCCAGGGAATGGGCACGGCCCCGAGAGCTCCAGGAGGTGTCAGGGGCGCACAGGGTGGGATTTTGGGGTGTCTGTGCAGGGCCAGGAGCTGGTCAATGATCCTGAGGGTCTCCTCCCAGCTCAGGACATTCTGTGGTTTTAAATTTGAAGCGACCCCTTAAACTGGTGTTTGAAGAGAGGCTGGGGGAGCTGGAGAGAGCCCTGGTGCAGTGCCAGGCTCTCTGTCTGCTCAGGGACACAAAATCAGAGTATTCCCCTCAGAGATAACCTGAGGGATCACCTCAGGTGCTGTGTGGGGGACAGAGCTGGCCCCAGCCCCACAGTCCTGGGTCGGGGGGGTGCAAGGGCAGCTCTGAAGGGTCTCCTGGGGCTCCCTGAGCTCTGGGGACAACTCCAGCATCAGCCTCCTGTCCCTGCCTGAGAATTCCCATCCCTGGAAGTTCTCAAGGCCAGGTTGGATGGGGTTTGAAGCACCCTGGGACAGTGGAAGGTGTCCCTGCCCATGGCAGGGGGTGGCACTGGACGACCTTTAAGGCTCCTTCCAACCCAAACCAGTCTGGGATTCTGGGATTCCTGTGCTGACCTTCCCAGTGGTGCCTTAAGTTTTACCTTTCATATTTCCAGNTATTTCCAGACTCTGTGCTGCCCAGGGGTGCAGCTCTGAGCTCACAGTCAGTGTCACTCAGCTCTGCACAGAGCAGGGACACAAAACAAATCCTTTTCCTGATGCACACCAAGGACAACTTTCAGGCCCAAGAGCACAAACAAGGGTGGGCTGGAGGGGGGAACAAGAAGGATGGGACCTCACAGCCTGAACCTTGGACAATTAAACCCCAATATGCAAATGGACCAAAACTTATAAAAGTGTGAGACCTCGTGACCATTTTGTGACCATTCTTAGTCCACCCTGGGTGCAGCCCTGGCCAGGCTCTTGTCCTGCCCAAGGTGTGTCCTTAAAGGCCTTTCAACAAATCTCTCCTTTATTCTCCAGCTCTGCCCAGTCCCTGTCCCAGCTCAGCC
>VXBN01011446.1:483135-501268 GCA_013397395.1 Sinosuthora webbiana
AGCCCTGGCCAGGCTCTTGTCCTGCCCAAGGTGTGTCCTTAAAGGCCTTTCAACAAATCTCTCCTTTATTCTCCAGCTCTGCCCAGTCTCTGTCCCAGCTCAGCCTTCCCAAGGCACCACCAGCAGGGAGGACTGACAGGCTGGGGAAGCGAGTGTGAGTTTATCAGGGACTTTCTCCAGGCCCACTTGGCTCTTTCCTTTGTGCTGGGAAGTAGCTGAAACCAGAGAAGGAGCAGCCCGTTGCCCTGACTGGCAGGGGCTCCCTGCTCCCTGCCTTATGGTTTAATGCTTCTTTAACTGGACCTTTTTTTTTTTTTTTTTCTCCTCCTGACTTTTGATTTCTTTCTGCCAACTTTATATTTTAATGCATGTTTTTTATGGAAATATTTATGGCGCACATGTTGCACATAAAACACTATCATAAAGCTTTTTTTTTTTTTTTNTTTTTTTTTTTTTTTTTTTTTTGCTTCAGTCCTGTTGAAATAAATGATGTTATTATTATAATAATTTCATAGAGTTATATCTGTTCTGTAATGAAAAAGACCTGTGGCTGCTTGAGCCATCAACCCAGGCAGTTTTTTACAGCTTTTCTGTAGCTGCAGTGACCTCATGGAGCTGCTGAAGCTTTTAAAATACTCCATTTCCCAGCAGAAGTGGGCACGCCAAGCAGAGGGAGCAGATAGGAGCAGGAGGTTTGAGCAGGAAATCAGGACGGGCTCTGATGCTGCTCACAATGTTCTCTTTGATGGGTTTTGTTGTTGCACCACCCAAAATGGGGTTTTGTCCCTCAGAAATGAGGTGCCAGGGATGGTGAGATGGATGGATGTGCCCATCTGATGGTGAGGGATGGACCTTGGGGCTTGTAAAGTACTTTTTCCTCCATTTGTCCAGCACTTAGTTCTTGTCCACCTTCAGATTTTGGGTTTCTCAGCAAGGACAGACCCAAACCCAGGTTGCAAAGGAGCCAGAGCAGGAAAAAAAAAACAACATTAAATCTGTGACCATCTGCTTGTGCAAGTTCATCTGCGTGTGCCCGTTCGTGCACACTCCCGAGCCTTAATGACAAATTTGGAGAGGCCTAAAGCAAACAACTGCGAGGTGCTGTGCGCTTGCAGGAGGTTTTAAAAATTAATACTCGGACATGAAAATGCTTTATACAAGAAAGGAACCTTTTAGTAACTTCTGCATCCTAGGAAGGAAAAGTACAATGAATAATTCAGCCCTGGGAGGAAACTGGTTTGCTGAACACGTGGAATAAGTCTGGGGGTGAACTGGTCCAGATCACCTGAATAAAGAGTTTGGAGCAGGAGTGATGAGAGTAAAGCGTGAGGGTCTGTGTGATATCGTTGTGAGTGGTGTTCTTTGTTATCACTGATGGTATTTAGGATCGTGGTGCTACAGGGTCCTGAGGATGCTGCTAATTGTGAGTCCTTTGGGAAGCCACCAGAAGAAAGTTTTTAACATTTCCAGGAGGAAATCACTCAGGAGATGGGGCAGGAGGGAGCATCACCCGTGGTGGGCTGGCAGCTCTGAGGTGATGGGACCTGGTCGGACAGGGAGGGTCCTACAGCAGGTCCACGTCAAATTTCAGTTAAAAATATAAACTGTGAGTAAAAATCACCAGAACAGCCCCAGAATTCAGCAGCTTTGGGGACTCTGTGTCCCTTTCACTCTAAAGAATTTTCCAGAAGATTATTCAGTCATTGTGGAGAGCACAGCCAGGTGGCCCTGGAGAAGATGCTGCTGTTCTTTTAGTTCTGTCACAGTTCAGAGCCAGAAATTCTTCCCCCAGTGCCTGCTGCAGCCTTCCTCAGCAGAGCCAGGTGTGAGCTGCAGCCCCACGAAAAGTGGAGAGATTAAACCCTCTGCCAGGAGAGAGCTTTGCTGCTGGTTTGCCACAGGGGCAGGGCCCAAATCTCTTCTCTTCAGAAAGAAATGCCTCAGTTATCCCAGAATAACCCCAAGACACGAGCCAGCAGCGAGCCTCTGTTACATTCTGCAGATAATACTGCGAACGAAATAAAATGTAATTAAATGGACGATTTCACAATCAGTCGGTGGCGTTTTGGAAGCAGCTGCACCTGCAGGAACAGCTCCTTGTTAGATCTTCCCACCAGGAGTGGAGTTCAATGGCTGAGGCCAAAACTTGAAAGCAGGGAGGGCACAGGGGTCTCTCCAGCGGGTCAAGGTCATCCTTGGACAGGATCAAAGGGCAGGAGGTGGGGGAGTTTCAGGGAGAACAAAGGGTAGGGCAGGAGATGGAAGCCCAGCTAAAGTGCTTAGGGGATGGGTGGACTGAAAACTCCTTTGGTCTGAGCCTCCACATAAAATCGTTTTATATGTTCACAGCACTGACCCTGACTGACTTTCTAATTTTCATAAATGTCACACTCTGGGCATTTATTACTGCCCTGGCTGTGCTCGGGCGCGGGAACTGCCAGGAGTCAAATTCCCATTTTTAGGAGGAGAGCAGTCCACGTGCTCCTAACAATCCTCTGGAGCTTCCCTCCCTCCTCTGGGTGACCCGAGCTGGGTGAAACCACCTCAGGGAGGACCTCTGTCCCTGGCAAAAGCAGCTCCAGGTTGGTTTTCCCGGGATTTCTGTGCCTCTGTGGTGCCAGCTGAAGATCCACACTCGCCTCCATCACCTCCTTTCCAACTTTCCTCGTGGACCTCCTCATGGGTGGGGTTCAGGGGGGGAATTTCCAGCAGAAAGAACCAAGTGTTTCCTCACTTGTCAACTAAGCCCAGGCACAAATTCACTTGCTGCCCTCGGAGCAGGGCTGTGTGGTCCGTTTGGGAAGGCCAAGCCCGTCTCTGAGCGCTGTGGGGGCACAGACTGAGCCCCTTCTCTGCCACGCCATAAAAGAGCCGGGTTTTTGCGTAGTGCTCCTTGGAATGAGCCCCTCGGAGGGAACAGGGCTCCATAAACTTTTTATAACCCATATTTTATAAGGTAGAATGAGTTGGTCAAAAGGAGGGGTTTTTTTGGTTTTTTTTTCATGTGTATGTGTGGGTGTGTGTGCACATGAATCAGGCTCATGCACGGGTCAGCCAGCCTGGCAAAGCAGGCTGGACCACAGGCTCAGTGGAGGTGGAGATCTCATGTGAAGGTGTGGATGAGAGGAAAAAACTCTTGGGAGTGGCCCAGCATTTCTTAGAGAGGCATCAGGAGCGTCCAAAACCACACTGGGCAGGGCTTGGAGCAAGCTGGGCTAGGGGAAGGTGTCCCTGCCCACGGTAGGGGCTGGATTGAGTTGGTCTTTAAGGTCCTTTGTGACCCAAAACCTTCCGTGGCTCCATGGAATGCCAGCACCTGGCTCCAAGTGACACCCTCAGGTGAGCACCAGGTGAGGTGGCCTCGAGCCAGGCCCTGTAAAACCCTGACTTTTCAAAAGAGGTTTAGAAGCTGAGTTTTGAGGAGTCACAGGTTCAGCCTCCCAGGCTGGGAACATCTCCATCCTCCTCCACCCAGGGGTGACCACAAGGCTGCTGTGCTGCCAGGCACAAACCCTTGGCCCACCACAGCACACTTTGATGTGTGCCAGAGGTGTGAAAACACCTTCTGCCTCCACAGAGAGGAGTGGAACAATTCCATAAAGTGCCACAACTGCGAGACAAGAGGGAATTTGCTCCCGATATTCGGCAGCCAAAAAAAAAAAAAAATTAAAAAAAAGCCCCCCAAACATCTACTCTGCAACAATAATTTAGACATGGGCAGGATTCAAGGAGCTGTAAGGAATATTACCTGCCATAAAGTTCGGATGGTGTTGAATTTACAAAAAAAAAAAACCAAAAAAACCCGCCTGATGTAAAATCATACTGTCAGGAACAATTAGCCATGGTGCATAAAAAACCTCTTAGAGAGATTACACTTCCCAGATTGTTTTACAGGAAAACTTTGTGTTAATGTTACGCTTTGAATGCCTTTTGCCATGAAACATTTAAGGAACAACAGTTTATAGTCTCTGATCTTTATGGTTTGGAAGAACGAGCACTCTCCTCATGTTAGGCCAAATTGATGTTTTAAATTCAGGAGAAACCCCATCATGGCATAAAAAAAAAAAAAAAAAAGGAGAGAATGTCCTGAGAAGAAAGTGGTCAAATCATTCCAAGATGTTATGGGTTTAAGGGGTTTTTTTTCAGCTTTTTTTTTTTTTTTCCTACGGAAAAATTTTCATGGTCCTGGGCATATGGTCAAAAAACACAGAAGTGAGATATTTTTAGACAGGCACATTTGGGATAAAATTACCCACTCTGGAGGGCTCAGGGACAACCTGGTGTGTCTGTGGCACTGGGGATGGCAGGGGAACGATGACAGGGGATGCTGCTCCTGCACCGTGGCCTGGCTCAGGAGCGCTGAGGAGAGGGTGGAAGGCTTCTCCTCCTCCTCCTCCTCCTGCATTATGCCAGGCACTGTCTCCTCTGTGTCCATGTGTATTCCCACAGCCAGGCCCAGGGGACACCCTCTGCCCACCCCAGCACTGAGCAGAGCAGGGTTTGCCCTGGCAGAAGGAGCAGGGCTGAGCACAGACACACCCTGACGTGACCACGGCAGGGAAAGGGGCTGAGAAAGGGGTGTCCAGGCAGGTGAGGGACCCTCCTGTCCCCTCACACCGAGGCAAGCTGCAGGAAAAGCCCCTCCAATGGCTGACACTGCCGGTGCATCCCCTGTGCTCCCAGCAGCTCTTGTGCAGGGCTGCTCCTGCCCTGGGTCTGGTTCTGCCCCATCTCTGCTCCTGCTCCAACTCTGCTTCTGCTCCATCTCTGCTCCTGCCCTGGGTCTGCTCCTGTTCCAACTGTGGTCCTTCTCCATCTCTGGTCCTGCCCTGGGTCTCATTCTGCTCCATTTCTGGTTCTGCCCCATCTCTGGTTCTACCCCATCTCTGGTCCTGCCCTGGTTCTGGTTCTGCTCCATCTCTGATCCTACTCCATCTCTGTTCCTGCCCCAGGCCTGGTCCTGCTCCATCTCTGGTCCTGCCCCATCTCTGATTCTGCTCGTTCTCTGCTCCATCTCTGGTCTTGTCCCATCTCTGCTCCTGCCCTGGGTCTGGTCCTGCCCCATCTTTAGTCCTCTTCCATCTCTGCTCCTGCTCCATCTCTGCTCCTGCTCCAACTCTGGTCCTGCCCTGGTTCTTGTTCTGCTCCACCTCTGATCCTTCTCCATCTCTGTTCCTGCCCCAGGCCTGGTCCTGCTCCATCTCTGGTCCTGCCCTGGGTCTCATTCTGCTCCATCTCTGCTCCTGCTCCATCTCTGGCCCTTCTCCATCTCTGGTCCTGCTCCATCTCTAGTCCTGTTCCATCTCTGGTCCTGCTCCCTCTCTGGTCCTGCCCCATCTCTGATTCTGCTCGTTCTCTGGTCCTGCTCCCTCTCTGGTCCTGCCCTGGGTGTGCTCCTGCAGCTCAGACTGCCTGCAGGGACTTGGGATCCAGCTCTCCCAGCCTGGCCTGCCGTTTCTTTCCAGCCCTGTCAGCACCTGCAGCCAAGGCATCCCTGGCAGCTCGGGCTGGATTCTGTTTGGCCTCACGCATCATCACCAGCCTTGCCAGTTCGTTCAGGCCCGGGGTGATGATGTGTGAGGCAGAAAAAGCCCAGCCTGGCCTTCAGGTGCTGGGCACAGTCACCACAGGGGCAGGGAAGGCTCTTTCCCCTGGTCCCAGTGAGGCAGAGTGACCTGGGAATCCTTGAGGCTGCAGCAGGTCCTGGGCTCAGCAGGGCGAAGGTCCCTGTGTGGGGATTTTACTCTGGTTTTCTCCTCTTTAAGGGGTGCCTTGATGGGCACAGGAGTATTTTTAGGAGTGGCCTGGCATCTGATTAATAAATACATCCCGAGCCGGACTGTTCCGTGTGGGATTTTCTGTTCCCACCCCATATTAGGAGATGCAGTTCCAAAATAACTGCAAGTGCCCGTGGCCCTGCAAATAACCCACTGGAAACTGCAGAGCAGGGAGCAGAGCCAGGCAGGAGCACCCAGAATGCTCCAAAGTCATATTCCATACGTTTTCTGGCAGGAATGGAAAAGCAAACCGCGGAAGGTGCTGGAATATGTGCAGGTAAACACTGAGTTTGCAGAATTCCACACTTCTGGAGCCATGTGCTGTTTGCTTGAGCTGGCATGGGAAAGGTTTTTTAGGATGGTGACCAAACAACCTCGGGCTTCGGGTTTGGAGATGGTCGAGCTGGGTTTTGGTCCCTGAATGTTTCCAAGGGCTGATGGTGGCACCACATGGAATCACAATCCGGCAAATCCTCCCAGGTGTGTGTGATGAGCAGAGTGAGTAAAACCGGGGAGAATTCAGACATTTCCCTGGCTGCAGGTTCAGGTTTGCACCCAGCAGGGAGAAAAGGCTGGGGAGGGAAGTGTGGATCCATGAGGAGGATGAAAGTTTAGTGAGAATTCTCCTTTCTTCTCATTTAATGTGGGATTTAGAGGGACCCACACTGCTCAGGAATGCCAGGACTGGGTCCAGAGCTGACGGACACCAACAATTTCCAGCACCTTCAAGGAAAGCTGGATTTTTTGACTGATCCTGATGGTGTGGGATGAGCTGCAGAGCTGCTCACCTGGAAAATCAACCCCGAGCCTGCCTGGAAGTGCTCCTGTTTGCACCTTTTTCATCAGTTTCTTTACAGAACCTCAAAAATGTCATCCCAAAAGGCTCCACCAGACAGACGGGCTGCTCTGGAAGCCAAAGCTGTCCCTTGTGTGTTGGGCACTGTGCCTTTAAAGGTGGGATTGCTCCAGAGGAAAACCAGGAGTGCTCCTTTCAACTTCAGATGATGTGATAAACTGGTCAGGCCTCAGAAGCCACAGAGCTTCCTTATCCCCTGCAGCTTTGATCTAGAAAAGCTGTTTATTTATGTTTTATGGAACCATAAAACCCCCAGTAAACATGCCTTTGTGCTTTCTTTATGTTCGACGTGAATTCTGCCATGAAAACATCGGGGAGAAATGATGGAGATCTTTATTGTGCTGCTGATGGTGGTGGTGGTGGTGTCTTCCTCTGGAAGTTGGGATGCTTTCTGTGGGATCCATGAGGGCTGCAGATGCCCAGCAGCTGGGGGGGCAGGAGGCTTTTCCTTGTGGAATCCCGGTGGATCCAGCACCGAGGGCACTGCGAGAAAACAAGGAATTGACATTTCTCTTTCTCTCTTGCAACATCTCCCAGCAGCCACAAAAACTCCTGGGGAAAACAAAAACCTGCTCAAAACCTGGAGCTCAGGCTCGCACTGAACCCCTGGGCTCAGACGTGTTAGAGCATCAATAATATCCCAAATTACACGGCAGGGCTTCCTTCCACTCATATGGAATAATTCCCACTTACCATAACAGAGAATTATCGGCGTTGTTTTAACAGAGCTGAGAAATAAATCTGTGGGTTCAGCGTGTGCCAAATTGCTCCTCGCTGCTGGGATCTTGCTGGTTTTGTTCCTCCTGGCGAATCCAGGCCTTTCCTTTGGGGTTTGAGGAGCTCCCTTGGCTCCCTTTTGACTGCTGCCCCTCTAAGGAGAGATGTTTTTGGGGGGTTTGCTCTGTGTCCAGTGGCTCCTGGGGAGAGGAATTTTCTTTCTCTGGAGCTGCTCGGGCTGGGAGTTGTGGTTTTTGCTGCCTGAGCCCTGTGCACAGGGAGATTTGGGAAGGTGGTGGGAACATTTTAGGTGTTCTCCCCAAGCCTCTGACCCAGCTCCTGCAAGAAGAAAAACTTGAAAATGAAAGAATTCTACTGGAAATCGGGCACTTCTGGGGCTCCTCTCCAGGAGCAGGCAGCAGCTAAACCCTCCTGGCAAAGGGATTTGTATTCCCACAGGGGTTTGGGTCCAAAAACCCACCCCAGATGCTGTGGGAATTGTGTTGTGTTCATCAAGCCCCTTTCTATGAATTCATGGGGGTATGGTAGAGATGTAAGAGCTGGAACACGGGCTCAGAGCAGGGGTTTTAGCAAATGGGGTGGGTGAAAAGAGAGATTCTCCATCCTGGGCTGTGTTTGGGGGGAAAACAGGGCTGGCAGATGGGCCAAGAAGGGCAGAGAGTTGAGTTATGTTTCTAACACTCTTTCTGACCACCTCTGCTCATTATGGTGATTTATTTTTTTTTATTTCCAGATTTCAAGGACTTCTCTTTTCCCACCCAGACGAGCAGAGAGCAGTCCAACAGCTCAGCCTGGCCGCGTGAGAGGAGCAGGGAGGGATTTAACCTGGGGCTCAGCAGTGAAAACAGGTGAGCATCTGGGCGAATTCACCCCCAAGACATTTCAGCAGTGTCTGTGCTGCCAGGCAGGCCCTGCTTGGCTCTTCCTCCACCAAACGTGCTCCTCAAGCTTCTCTGAGTGCCACGAGTCCTCTCTGGGGTGCTGGAGCAGGGCTGGGAGCGTTGCCTCGCTCTCCTTCGGAAGGCAGAGCTGAGGAATAATCCCATTTTCCAGCCATCTTCGCACCAACAGAAGCCTGTGTGTCGCGCCTGACCTCGTGTAACGGGGTTAAACCACAGGGATCCCCCGGAGAAAGTCCCATTCATCTTTTATACGTGAAGATTTTCGACTATAGAGAGGGGATAAACCTAATACGGTGTTTAATGGGGGGGAAAAAAAAAAAAAAAATTATGACACCAATAACACCTCTGTGTCTGTAATTTCACAGGTTTTCTCTCCGTATATTTATACATGTATACGTGTATAATTTAATATCGGCCTCGGGGCTGCGGTCTCGCATGTCATCGGCTCGCAGGAAACTGGATCCTTGGCCTAAGTATCAGATGAGTTGCTAATGTTTGGGGGAAAAAAAAAAAAAGCAAGAAAACACGCTTTGGGTGCCTGTTTTATGGCTGTTATTGAAGCAAGAATTTGTGATTGTAACCTGAGCGCTCGCCTGGCCAACGTGTTTTGGTTATTGTCCGGATAATTGAAAGTCCAGGCAAATTTGGATGCCGGGAGACGCTGCACAAGAAGTTCTCGGAGGTCACAAGCGTTGGGGTGGCTCCAATGAGGGATGAATGTATGAATGTATTTCAGCATTTAATGCAAGGCTCGAAGATTTTGTTTTATTCCCCAGATGTGGCTGATTAACTTGGGCTTAATTCATTTCCAGTTCTGCTTCTCCAGCGCTCCCGGGCTCTCACCCACAGCTCTGCTCTCCTGAGTTTGGCTTCTCAGGCTTTGTCTTGCTGTGGTTCAGGGTAAACCATCCATGAAAATGTTATTCCATTGTCGTGGAGGGGACTGTGCCAAGGGAAGGGAGCTTCCCTCTTGGGAAGAGACCAGAACCTTTCTGATCTACGGAGATGCACCTGTGGAAGGAACCTGCTGGATCCTCACCAGCCTGTAAAACCAAGTTTAGACATTTCTGTCCGCATCCCACCAGCTCTTGAGGAATTTCTGTTTGGTTTTGTTTGTTATTGAAAAAAACTGGGTGATCCTGGTTCAGTTTGTGGCTTAAAAAAGCCCCAGAACCTCAGTTTGTGGGCAGGAATTGAATATTTATTGGGAATTCCTGGAGCTGGAAGGGCAGGGGATGGGGATTTACCCCAAAAGGTGGTCCTGTGTGTCACTGGGACACGATGACAGGGGCACCTCTCTGCCACAGTCCTGTTCCCTGGGTAAACACAGGACTCAGACCCTCAGGATTTATGGGCCCAGAGCTTTCCCCACCACCTCCACTCCAGAGCTGACACACACTCAGAAAAAGGCCAATGAGTTTTGCACGTTAATCCCCATTAACTGGGCAGAACTGGGAAATTAAAACCCAGCAAAAAAAAACTTTGGGTGGCTTCGGAAAACACCTTGGGACTCCGTGTGCCAGGCCTCTGGATCCTTTAATTGGACGCACGTGTCTGTGCTGACAGAAAAGGGGGCTTGGGGCCCTCGTTAATCTTCACACACCAGAGGCAACATCAGGGTGGGGAGCAGCCCCCAGCCCACGTGGAGCAGCCTCGTGCTGCCCCACGGCTCGGGGGGGAAAAAGCCTTTGAACAACTGGGGAGAAGCCAACTCCATCCTGAGCTCTGCAAGGAACTAATTACTCACCTGGGCTCTCCCCCATGCCAGCTCCTACCCCATAAATCCCCCAGGCAGCAGACATCCACCAGCTTCTCCTCTGAATCGGGGCCTTTATGTGCATCTCAACTTTGCTGGGGGAAGATTCATGGCCCAAAATGCCTTTAAGTATTTTTGTTATGAATAGGAACCCTTAAACATTTCCTTCTCATTTAATTTATCATTTTTTTTTTTTCGGGCTTTCAACACCGTGTAAGAGCTAGAAATGATGGGAGGCAAAGTCTGTCCCCTGTGAAAAGGGACTTAAAATTATTAATAAAGTGTGCCCTGGGAGGGAGAGGGGGCGAGGGGAATAAATTGCTCATTAGCCGCGGGACAATACCAGTGTCCCCCAAATATTGACTTTATTCCATGCTGGAGGATGTTGGTTTCTACTTGATTTTGGAATGTCCTGTGGGATGATGACACCCAGAGTCACACCAGCTCAGCCATTCCTCCTCTTTCAAGGTCCTTCTTAATAATTAATAATGAAGATCTGGTGATTTACTTACACTTGCACCAGTGGGGTTGGGTTTTTTTGTTGCGGGTTTGGGGATTTTTCTTTGCTTTGTTTGGGTTTTTTGTGTGTTTTGTTTGTTTGGGTTTTTTGTTTTGTTTGTTTTCGTTTTTTGGGTTGGTTTTTTTTGCCACAGGGACCGAGCAAGTTCAAGCTGTGGTTTGAATTAGGGGCTCAAACAAATCAAAAGGAAAACGTTGAACTTCCTCCCACTCAGGTATCCCAGCAATAAACCTGAGGAGATTTCACCTGGAAATGGATGGTGGATTTGCTGACACTTTTACTGAGTCCCATTTTACAGCTTGCCATGTCATTTAACATCACAGCAGAGCGCAAATACCCCAATGCTAATAATAATAATAATTAGAGCTTAAAACTGAGCCGTGTTTGGACTGAAAGCTTTGTTTGTGGACGAACTTTTACAGTGGATGAACTAAAAAAAACAACAAAAACCAGAGAAAACACAGGTGATGGATAAATTCTCTGTGCAGAAACACCTCGGGTTGTTCAGCGGAGAAGATCTGAGCCCGAAATGCAAATCCTGCCCCGTGGCTTCCCGTGCACTCGGGCCCGGGAGTGAAATAACAGCCTGCTTTTCTCAGCTGCTGAAAGCCCCTTTTTTAGGGGCAGTTTGGTTCCCTGCCTTTTCAAAGGGGAAATTTCATCCAACCTGATTTTTCCCGGGTTCTGTTTACAGGTGACAGATGGACTTACAAATGCGCAACTCGTCACCGGGGCCCGGGGTGACCCTGCCCCTTAGCAGTGCTGTGTGCAAGGTGTGTTTTCGGGAGTTTCAGGAGAAAAAAATGGGCATTTTCGGGAAGTTTCAGGAGAAAAATGGGCATTTTTGGGAATTTCTTGAGGAAAATCGGCATTTTGGGAGAGTTTTAAGAGAAAAATGGGCATTTTGGGGGGAGTTTCATCCCCCCCATCTCCAACCACCCAGAGCTTTCAGGAGAAAAATGGGCGTTTTTCTCATTTAACCCAATTGTGCTTTTTTATAAAGTCACTGCCAACCCCCCAGGTGTCTTCAGGGGAAGCAGGCATCACCTTGGTGGTGAGTTCACCTTCCTACCTGGATGCTCTGGCATCCCTTCCAAGCAAAATTCTGGGAATAAAAACACCTGGAGAAAATGAGAACTCCAAACTCATCACCCCCAGGGCTTCTCTGCTTCCCACTGAGTGAGGAGAACATTTTTTTTTTTTTAATCCCGCTGCCTGTTCCAAGCCAGGCAGGGAGGCTGAAGACAGCCTGTGTGGTTTCATCTAATCTGCTCCTGGAACTGCCACCACCACGCTGGATAGCTGGGATTGGGAATGTTAACCACGGAATCGGCCCCAGGAATTTATAATTCACCTCAGCTATGGCGGGGATTTGGTACAATAAGATCATTATGGCCTCGAGATAGCCTTCGGGTCGTTAATTTAAATTAGGAATGCCTTCGAACAGGATATTGTGCACGGCTCCTTCCATGGGCTTTAAAGCTTAAATAAGCTCCAGAAAATCCCTGCTGCCAGATATTCTGTTGGCAAACGTGGATTCCCACTTCCTAACAGGGCAATGCCTGCCTGTGGTTGTCGAGACATTAGAGACACCCTTAATTGTGTTAATTATTATTGTTGCCTTGAAAGGACTGAAGCCTCACAGAAGATAATCGCTTGTCACCGTTCTGTGGGGATTTGGCACTGGAGAGGGGCTGGTTTCTTGCATAACTGGATTCAGGCTAAAATAACTGTGACCTTGCAAATGAGGTGGGTGTTTTCCTAGGGAAGGCAACTCTTGGAGCAGCGGAGGCTGTGGGAGGGAGCTGCAGCTGGAAAGGGAATTTTTACCAACAGGAGACAGCACTGGGAGGTGGGAAAGGCCGAAGGAAGGACTGGGAGGGACCTGGACGTGATGGGTGAATGGAGATCCAAAAAATGACCTAAATATCTGAGGGTGCAGAGATGCTCCAGTGCAAAGAGAGGGTTGGAGTGAAGGCAGCCCGGAGAGGCAGGCTTTGGCTCACTCTGGGGGTGGAAATACTGGAAATCCTCTGCCAAACTGAGCTGATAGAGCAGCAGCCACCTCAGAGTGCAGTTTCTGCTCCTTGGTTGGTGCAGATGTGCCCTGATCAAGCAGAGCTCAGTGCCTTGGCCTCTGCTCCATCCTCAGTGCCACAGCAATCTGATTTTAAAACAGCTCTCCCCAAAACTTAGCACTCAGCTGTGCTGCCAGGCTCAGCAGGAAAAGCTCAGCAGCATTTGAATTAACACTCCTGTCAGCTACAAATTTTGCCCTCTTAGTGGTTTCAGCCGACTCTTCCAGCCTTTGATTAAGATTTCTTCCCCCCAGCCCCAATTTCCCCATTCAGCAGGGGGATCACCTCACATCCAGGGTTTCTGCCCGACCCGGATTTCCAGTGAGGGGCTGAGCTGTCAGTGCTGCAGGCATCTGGGGAGACCCAGGCCTCGAGCATCCAACCTGCTGATTGCAAACGTACCTGCGGAGGTGTTTGCAGTGAGTGTCGGGTGATCACAGCACACACAGAGCCCGGGCGGCTCCCAAAATCCTCCCAGGGCTGGGCCAGCCACTTCCATTCCCGGGAAACGATTGCTGCAGGGTTTGTGCCCTTGTTTTTAATGATGTTTTTGAGGTTTCCTGCGCAAGTTGCTGCTCGGTGATGGAGAGAGGCATTCCTTGTCTGGTCCGGCTTGTTTCTTGGAAAGCTCAGAGAGGAGGTTCAGGGCTGGTTATGGATAACACGAAATTGGTTTTTTTTCCCCCCCATCTCCAACCACCCAGAGCTGCCCCGGTAAACGCTGCTGTCTTCCCATTTCTTGGCTAACTGGGGGAAGGAAAGCTCCCTGGCAGCTTGCCACACCGAAACCCCCCAGCCCTGATTTATTATCACCAAAACCAGCTGCAGATGTCGGCTGGGTCCAAGGCTCTGCTGCCAATTAGGGCGTCTCATGCAGAGATTCCTGCTCTGTTAGCCTGGCACTGAGGGGAGCAGGGATGAGGGGACTGGGGGGCCACGCCGTAAAAACGGACTTTCAAAAGATGGGAAATGGGTTTCACCTGGGCAGGTAGGGGTGGCAGCAGTGTGGGAGGAGGTTGGGCCAGATTTCAGGGATTTCTGCCCATTTCTTGTGTCTTCTGCTGTGCTAATGAACCCTAAAATTCCACACTGGAACTCACCCAGGCCAGTGTGGTTTGGGGGCTTGAAATTTGTCTGGGGTTCACTGGAAGTCTGTCTGAACTCTCTTGTGTTGGAAAGAAGCTTTGAGTTTTGAAGCCTCAGCTCAGCCCCTCTGCCTGGGGGAGCAGCCCTGGGAGGGTTTGGTTTCTGGAACCATTTGGGGAATGGGGAGAGAAAATGATTTTCAGGGAGTTCTTGGATGGAAACAGCACCACTTTGCAACCATGGAGAGGGGAGAGGAAGAGATACAAGCATTTCCAGTGCTTTAAAGTACAGCCAGCCTCAGGTTAGAGATTTCCTCCCGCTGTTAAGACATTGTTTAAATCAAATTGGTCCCAAATCCAGATAATCTCATTCAAAATGAGGGTGATATAAAACATGATTCCTTGAATCCCTTTATTCTACTTCCATTACATTTCTGGTCTATGATCTCTGTGGCGATTTCAGCAACAATTTCCCAATGCTGCATTTCCAGTGTTCCACGTGACCTGTTACATCCAAAAGGCTGCTCTAAGTGTTATAAACATGATGAATATCACCAACTTAGATTTTCAACACTCCGTGCAGCATTGCAACCGCGATTTGACCAAGTTGAATGCAGCTGAGAATTAAACTTGGGGGAAATTATCTGAGCGCAGAGTGAAATAAAAGTGTGAAGTTGTGGGAGAGGAAGATCTGAGACAAACTCATTCATTGGTCTCACTTGAACTTGTGATGGGAGGATTCTCCTATGGATAAATGCAGTTGTGGCCCTTAGCAAGGAGTCTAAAGAATTTATTTTTCCTTGAGCCAGTGTTTTTTAATGTTGTCTAAAACTCTTGAAATTCAGAAAAAAAAAAATCTGGAAGGTGTTCTGCTCCTTACTAATTCTCACAGACCTTCTCAGCACAGGGTTGCTATTTATGCTGTGTCCTGAGACTTTCTAAAAATAAATAAATGGGAAGTCCAAGAGGACTTAAAGATGCCCTTTCCTAAACATTTACCCCTTCCACGGTGTGTCCGTGCCCATCTTCTTCTGCTTCCTGTAATTTTTAAGGTCAACAGGAAATAAACAAAATCTCAGACTGTTGGCTTATAACCTGTGCATCTCCAGCTCTGGGTATTTTGATTTAAAAGCAGCTCTCAGTGACCTCCTCCGGGTATCAAGTGCTGAGCGCTCCAAATGAATTGCAAAAGCTGAGCTCGCCCGCCGGCCGGCTCGGAAAGGAATTCCTTGCGTACACACACGAGATCAGAGCCCATTAGCCACCAATATTAGATTAAATGAGACTAAACACTACAGAGGGCGATTTTCCCCCTTCTCCCAGTGGTTTATTATTGCCCTAATGCAAAGCACGGCTTTGCTGGGGAGGCTTTGCAGTGTTTAGTCTCTCCCCGGGAGCTGCGCTCGGGATGCTCCAAGGGGATCCCGGAATTTGGGGGCTTATCTCCCGAGCAATCTGATGCACGGCCCCAGCAGAACTGAGGGGTGAAACCCGATAACGGGGCTTTGCTCAGACTTAAGAGCGACATAAAAGCCTTGATTTTTTTTTTTCCCCCCTTTAAGGGCCGAGATGGATTTTCCCCCCCTCGCCCCGATGAAGATGCGGTGTTGTGTTACCGGAACGCACCGAAAGGATTTTCGCAAGCAAAGCCTCCCCAGTAAAGTTCCACAGCTCCTGTTGGGAATTGGGATGCTTGAGAAGGGCCAAAAACACCCAACTTAAAAAAAAAAAAAAAAGCAGGAAAAGAAGTTTGGGTGCTGCTGAATCTTCCTTGGCAATGCCTCTTGGCTGAGCTCTCCGGGCATCCCCGGCGCTGTGTGTGCTCAGTGTGTGGGATGAGGCTCCGCGAGGAGGAGGTTTTGTTGTGTCTCTGCTTTGTCTGTTTGGGAAACTGAAAATTGGTTCCTTCCAGCAGGAATCGCTGCTGCTTGCCAACAGGACACATTCCCTGGGATCTAAGTGTTGCTTGGCTCGTGGCAGAGCCGGTGAATGCCGGGTGTCTTGCTCAGTTTTCGCTTTCTCTGAAGGAAAATGCCGTGAAAAGTTTCCGCTGGGTCTCTCCTGAGGGAATTAAGTGATGCCCGGCCAGGTGGGTTCTACCTAAATCTCAGGGATCCACAGGGGAAACAACAGAATTGACACAAACAATGTCCTTTGGGAGAAAAACAAACAAACAAACAAACAAACAAACAACAAAATAATCAACCCATTTCTTCAGGTTCTGCACTGCCAGGATTCCAGGGAGCCAGTGGATCCTAAATTTCCCCACTGGGGGAATCTGAGAAGAGCAAATCCCACATTCTGCTCAGAATTTATTTTTTTTTTTTGCCACCCAAATGTGATGCCCTGGTGTGACACAGAAATGTTGCCAAAACCACACTGAATCCAAACGCTTCACAGAGCTCAGTCAGATTTTCCCTGAATTTTTGTTTCAGAAGGGAAAAAAAAAAAAAAAGCTGTAGCAGAATCAAGTAAATCCTGGTCATGCTGTTATCAAGTGTCACTCTGGATTTTCAGGGATTTCTTCTAAATTTTTTTTTTTTTTTTTTCTGTAGAATGAACATAACACCGTTAGAAATCTGAAACTGGAGTAAAGTTTGGACGTAACAGAATATTTCCATCCATTCAGGTGTTAAATGACCAAACTGATTTTGGAATTTTGTTCTTGCCAGAAAACCCACGAATTTAAAAATCCTGGGATTCTTTATGAATTGGAACTTTCCCCTTTTCTGCATAGACCTGATTTTCCTTTCCTGTGAGGTGGTACAGAAGTCTTTAAGTAGCTCAGTGAGTGTTTTACACCAGGTACCTGCTCACCTGGGTGCTCACCTGTGGTGGGGATGAATTCCCACCAATATTTTTTGTCAGGTACAAAGGACTCCTCTGCAAAGGAATGATCCTGAATCTCCCAAACCTTAATTAAGTACCTCAACCACAACATTATTATTCATTTTGGTGGTGTCTGGAAGCGTTTCATTTTAACTAATTATGAACTGAGCAGTGCAGCAGCAGCTGCACTTGTGCTTGGTGGAACCACAGACAATATTTTCTGATTTAAGAAGTCTTCACAGGTGATTTCAACCTCCAGCCTTACACAGAAAGCAACCTGCAGCTGGAACGAGGTATCTGACAGTGTGTTGGATTTTTTTTGTGTGTCAGAACACGCTGGCTGTGGAGATTCCTGGTGCGAGGGACAGAAAAGTGGCTCCAGGGATGATGGGCCTCTGCTCCTTGGGAGGTGCAGGTTTCACATCAGGTCTGACCAATAAACCCCACCCTTCAACCTCCAGGAACAGAGGCTGGGGGCGGTTCACGGGCAAAATCTCACCTGCTTTGTCCAGAAATCCTTCATTTACACCCTGTAAATTCCCTGTGGGATTAGAGATGGGCAGGATTCGGGTTAATATTTGCAAAATTGGGATGATTCTCTGCACTATTTGCGCTCCTCAGCCAAAACAGGAATAATTTTCCAGCCTACAGATCAACAGCAGGATAAGACTGTTTGGGTGTAAGAGGTGCAGCTACTCCAGGTTGTTAACCTGTGTGCAATTCTGCTACTGGCTTTAATTTGGTGCAGAACCTCAGAGTGTGAGTACAAAACCCCATATTTTAGATTAACACGGAGCAAACCTTGTCCCCTGATGAAGCGGGGAGTGAAATCCCCTTTGGAAAAAGAGGGGCTTAGCACCACTGTCCCCGACAAAAGAGGAGCCAGCAAAGGTTGGTGGGCCCGGCGTGGCTGGAACATCTCATCAATGCTCTGGCTTTAATTGAGTTCTTTCACTGCTCATACACTTTTAATAACATCTGGAGACAGGGAACCCAAGGCCGTGGCTTCTGTTTCTGATAGATTCCTTTGCACTGAGATTTAATGGATTAGCCAAAATGATGTGAAAAAATGGATCTCTGATTTATGACCTGCAATTTTTCGCTTACTGCAGCATATTTTTTTTTTTTCCTCCCCCCCTCAATCAGTGTTTTCCACCCTGTTAAAGTCTTGTGTGAATAAGTGCTATGTTGTGTTTCTGGATTTGCCCGGAGGGCTCATCAGACGACCCTTTGCCTACAGTCCCCACCAGGCCATTTAAACAGGAAGTTTAATTTTATAGTATTAAAAAAGAGAAAACGGTACTTAATTATCTGGCTGTGAAACAGCAGTACTCTTTCTTAATTTTAGTAGCTAATAAAATGCTGTTCCTGCAGTTAACTACTTCTGGTCCAAATGCACTACAATTTTGGCTATTTGAATAGAATATTTTATGAACTGTTATATATTGCACTACAGTTTTTAAACTCCGCTATGACATATTTCTCTCAAGATTTATTAGCATTTTTTATTTAAAACAATATATTAAAGAGAGGAGAAAGAGTAATCTTAGCTAAAATTCAAATATTAGAAAAACATAACATAGACCAAATCT
>VXBN01011446.1:501329-525820 GCA_013397395.1 Sinosuthora webbiana
CTCCTCCTCCTCCACCTTCTCCTCTCCCACCGTTGCTATAAAAAAGTTTTTTTGGAACAACAACCCACACCTGCATCATTAATTCAATATGTCTTCCAACATGACTCAAATCAGAGTATCAGTTTCAGGGGCCATTTGCTACTTAAATGACTTTATGAAAACAGAACAATGAGCTGCCCCTATGCAGCCCCGACTCCAACCCTGGCTAAAATAAACCCCGACATCTTTTATATCCCCGCGCGTTTCTTTCTTTCCCAACAGTTGCCTCTCTCTGCTGCTCTCCCCCCTCCTCTGGAGCAGGCAGGCTCCTTAAGTGCCAGGTCTGTTGTGTGCAACTGTCTTCAGAAGCTCGTTAATGCCTCGAGCTGGGGCAGGGTGTCTCTGCCCAGGCACAAGCCCATCTGGAAGTCTGCTAAGTTAAAAGTTGTTTTGGGGTAAAAGCCTCGTGTCGCAGCCCAGGCTCTGAGGGAAGAGGCTCCCTGCTCATATTGACGATATTGGGAATTTTTTCGCCCTGTTTTAAGGTGCTGAGGAAGGAATGGCGCAGTTGGAGGAGCCGTGTTGGTCCCGTCCTTGCGATGGGCTGGGGGTGACCACTGGGAGGATTTTATTCCTCAGGTTTGGGGTGGGAGAGAAGCCTCTTACAAAGCCGGGGCTGATCGACCACCTCAGGTTGTGATGGGGAGGTTTTGCTGAGATGTCAGGAAAAAAGTCTTCAGGGAAAGGCTGGTCAAGCACTGGAGCAGGCTTGCCAGGGAAGTGGTGGAGTCCCCGTCCCTGGACAATGCCCCCAGGCACAGGGTGGGATTGTTGGGGGTCTGTGCAGGGCCAGGAGCTGGACTGGGTTGATGCCTTTTGGGACCACCTAAAAACAGAGGCCAGACAAAATCAGGAGGATAAAAAGCAGTTCTGTTTATTGAAGGGCCTTCAGTGACATTTCAGGCAGATGAAGCCCCACAGGGGCTACACCAAATAATGGTCATGGGTTTTCACACTTTTATAAGTTGGGTCCATTTGCATATTGGGGATTAATCTTCCAATTACAGCTCCAGGTAAGGAAGTCATTTACCCCAAGTTTGCTGCCCCCAACTCACTTTTATTTCCATTTCTCAGGGCCTGAGGCAGTGAGGTGTCCTTGATTCCCAGGCCTAGAGAGGAATTGTTGTGTCTGACCAAAATGGAAAAGCAGCAGCTCACACTGTACATGGAGTTTAGAGTTCTGCACTAAAGAATTGCAGGATTACAAATAGATGAAAAATGTAAAAGCTAAAGTCCTAAGGTATCAGGATGATCCTTGTGGGTCCCATCCAGCTCAGGAGATTCTAAGTGTCCAAAAAAACCTGTGGATGTGACACTTGGGGACACTGTTTAGTGCTGAACATGGCGGTGGGGCTGGGCAGACCTGATGATCTGGGAGTTTTTTTTCCAACCCTGGCGATTCTGTGAGCTCCAGGTACCAACTGTTCTTCCTCTGCTGCTCTACTACAGGGTGTATCCCAGTTGTAACAGCTGATTTAACAGAGCTCCCTCTCATTCCAAGGGTGCCCCTACTCCACATGGTCAGTCACCCTGACTTCCACAGGGGGCTCTGGGTGTCCAGTCTGGTGAGGAAAGAAACTTGCGGATGTGTCACTGTAGGACACGAAAGAGAGATGAAAGACTACAAATATTTCAGAAGGCAAAGAGCATAGAAAAAAGGCTTTTATTGTGTAATTCTTACTACCTTTTATAAAGTGTTCTGATACAGATTTAACATGATTGGTGTGAATAGGAAGGACACCTCTCTAATGCCATTGGTTAAACCAGAGAAACAGCAAAACACCACCTGGAGAAAGATTGTTTGGAGAAAGGAGAGTTGTTTGCCAAGCTTGTTTTGAGAAGAAGCTTTCTTGAGAGATTTTTTCCTTGGGAAAAAGTCAGCAGCTGCTAGCAGGCTAAAAACCTCTCAGACCCAGAAACATCAGGCCCGCAGGGATGGACGGCCCCACACAATTCCTTCCCAGTCAGGTCGCTCCTAAAGGAAACGACCCTTTGTTTGCAGAAGGGATCAAACCCCAGCCAGCATCTGCCGAGCCTCGGCCGTCACTTAGCGATGGAGGACACACAATTCCTGCTGCTCCCAACTCCACGGAGCAGCGGCCAGGAGGAAAGGGAAACTCCTGCCATCAATTACCCGAGTCAAGGCTTCGGAGGAAACATCCTTCACGGCCGGGCTGCCGAGGTTTTAGCCGTGTGCAGTCAGTTCCTTTGCAGCCTTTAAGAGGCTCAGGCAATGATCAATACCAAGCCTTGCAAGAGCCTTGGATGGCAGCAAAAATAAATGAGGTTATCGTGGAGTGGAGTGGAGCCTGTTGGAAAGCTCTCCATGCTGGAGGTCATCCTCACACTGAGGGAATGCATCTCCAGCACTGGGAAAGTCTTTATTTTTATCAGGGATGTGGCTGCTCATCCTGTATCCCAAATCCAGCTCTGAATTGCTTGAAGGGAAAAAAAAAAAAAGGAAAAAAAAAAAAAAAAAAGCTGCCTATGCACTTGCAAAAAGCTGCTGCTTATTATATCCCTTCTGGTCTGGTGCCCCCTAATATAGACATAGCTCAAAATCTTCCCAGATCTATTTCGAGGGCTGTCTGAGCATAAATATTTCGTTGATGACAAAAAAGTGGCTTGTTGGTACATCGGAGAGTCTTCAAGGGCTAAACTGGGATTGGATGGGAGCCAGGATTCTGCAGAGCAAAGGCATTGGGGAAGACAGTTTGTACAATGTGTGGCAGGGAGGGCAACGAGGAAATATGGCAGGGTTGAAAAAAAAAAAAAAAAAAACAAAAAACAACAAAAAAACCACCACCAACAACAACAGAAAAAAAAAGGGTGGAAACAAGGAAAACGCTACTGAAATGGTAAATAAAATCAGAGTAATGGGAATAAAAAACAGGTTGAACATCTGAAACATAGGAAGATACTAAAAATGGGTTATTTTAGCTGTAGAGTTGCTTATTTCTGTCATAATTGCCTTGAATTCTGGGTGTAGAATTCAGAGCTGAAAGGAAATCGAGAGAGGCTCCACAAAGACGTTTCTGTGGGAGAAGTTAACAGGAGGTAACTCCGCAGAAAATCCTGTGCAGCCCAATATTGGCAGTTCTGGATTAATCAATGGATGAAACAAAGCCAAAGAAATCCCTCCTTGAGGGCTCCAAGGCTCTCCTGGTTTCAGCAGGAGCTGATGGATCAAAGGGAGTTGGAGATCATGGCCTTGTCAGGGGGCACTTGGGGATCATCACCAACCCCTGCAAAGAGTCTTCACTCTGCAAGCCCCCAGCAAACCCAGAAAAAAACCCTGGAAGCTGTACAGCCAGGATCAGCTGTCCTTTTGGTCCAGACTGGGATGGCAGAGGGCATCACTTTGGCCAGGGGAGACTCTAAATACTGTTGGATTAAAAAGGAGTAAAAAGCAACAACTGGTGATGGCTGGACTTCATTAATTTTAGCCCAAGTGCCCGAGGCACCATGGAAATGTCACTGTTAGCTGTTGCAGGGGTGGCTGAACGTCAGGGCTGAGGATGAGGAGGTCTGGCTGAGGAGTAACCCATTGGTAGTTGGTTGTTGGGTGGTAAATCCCTGCACACCCTGCCTGGCTGGAGGTCTGCCCTTTCCAGGCAGGCTGGGTGAAGGCTTCAGGCACATCCCAGCACCCCTGGGGAGGAGGGCAGAGGAATCACCATTCATCACCTGAATGGTGCTGGAAGGAAGACGCTTGGTTGATGTGCAGTTCCTGAAGGTACCCAAAACTGTCTGTGCACCAGCAGGTAATGAGCCCCTTTTGGAACCACTCTGACAGGAGGTTGAGTCTTCTTGAGCGTGAAACCTGATGGAAATTGTAACAGAAAATATTTCACTTCTACTTCTCAAATCAGGCCTTGACTTTCTGGTGAGATGTGGGAGAGATGATCCTTGCTGAGACATCAAGAACTCTCTGATGACCAAATTATTTTTTATTCATAACTGATTAGAATGAACACAATCTGTATCTGAAGGCCTGCAGACAGAAAATTGAACTCATCTCTGAAGCTCCAGCCTTGGCTCTCCCAACTCTCTGTCTCCTGTCCCATCCTAGACCTAAAGCTGTGCCACCAGACAGCTGAAAAGCAAGAAAATTCTCTGCTTGTTCCATTCAGTGTCCTCAAATCCTCCCAGCACTTGAAAGAAAAGGCTCTAAAGAACTCCTGAGGGGTCAGATTGTGCCATTTTTGTGCAACAGCAACAGCTCACAACAACTTGAGGTGAGCTCCTGGCCCAGAAAACAACTTTTCAGGAGTTTGGTCGTGATGCTGAGATTTAGGCACTGATGCATCCAGGGGGAATGATGCTGGCAGGAAGCACTAGGGGAGTTCAGGACATGGTGAAATATCAAATTACACAATTCTACTGAACCTTTCAGCGCTCATATCTGCGGCTGGCTGAGGAAGAGCTCCCAAACCCTCCCGGATTCGCTTTGCCCTGCAGACAGCAGCTCCCTTTGGGCAGCGAGGGGCCTCTGTGGGAGGAAGAGCTCAACCCCAGCAGCTCCTTTGGGTTTGACTCCTTGCAATCCTGACACTAACGCCCCATTATTCCAGCAGCATTGCTGGCTGTCATTTCAGCCACCCCTCAGTGCCAAGCAGCCCTCGGTGTTTACCCACCTGAGCCTTATCAGCGCCTGCTCTCGGTAACCCGGCTTCCTTTGCCATTATGGAGATTCGGTGGCTGCTCTCAGTTGACACACTCATTCTCTAAAGACAACAACCCAAATGAGTCTATTAGGGCCGGGAGCTGCTGGGCCGGCCCCGCTAAGCAGGCTGAGATCAGAGTGTTTGCACTTCGAATTTGCTCAATTGGGCCCTTTCCATTATTGAGGCCGGGTGGCTCCTGCTCCCCCGCCCTTGTTCCCTGCATTAACTCTCTATTACCTTGTTTACCGTGGCCCTGTTCAGTGCCAGCTTATGAATGTCAATTTGTTCTCCAATTAGCTCTGCCTTATTGACTGCCCTCAGACTCCCCAGCTAAGCTTTCTGAAGTGCCTGTCGCTATCAAAGTGATTTGTTTAATTTTTTTGAAGGGATATAACTTTAATGCGTCCTTTTATTCTGCTGTTATCTTGGTTGCCCCTATCTGGAGTCCGTTTATGGAGTGGGGTTTGTTCTAATAGCTTCATATCTGTGTTAATATTTCGTGACGGTTTATGTACTTAACTCGTGTGGGAGACACATTAATTCTCCTCTCCTGGCTGTGATGGACTGGCAGGAACCTGTGAGAGGAAGACAAATTTCCCAGAGGTCTGGAGGGTGAATGCAGATGGGGTTTGTGGGAGGAAAATTAAGAAATGCATTTACTTGAGCATCTCACTCCCTCTGCCACGTACAGGAGATATTTTCCTCTGTGGGACTCAGCAACGTCCTGGTTTTCCCAGTACACTGGTGGCTGGAGGGACATCAGGTGTTGGTGGAGAAGGAATTATGGAATATCCTGAGCTGGAAGGGACCCACAAAGATCGTCCAGACCAAATCCTGGCCCTGCACAGACACCCCAACAGTCCCACCCTGGGGTTAACTGGTTGTACTTTAGATATCTAAAGAAACATCTCAGGTGTTGGTTATTTGGAGTTTCTCACTCTTTTCTCTTATATATCTTCACAAAATTGAAGTGCCAGAGCCCTTCCTCTTGTTCCTGAGTTCATTTTTTAGTGACACAGGGAACATCTCAATGGATGCAGGCGATTCCTGACTCTTCTCCGGACTGTCTGCTCTGGGCATCTCTGGGAATTCTCTGTTCCTAGGAGCAGTGCAGGTTTTAGATTCCCTGTGTGGGTGTTTATTGGGATTATTTGTCACTGCAGAGACAATAACACAAATGGTTTATTTTTCTGTCTTCCCTCTGAACTTCAAACGCCCTCAACATCTTTGCCTGTTTTGGGTCTCCTGCTTCCAACCAGGAAAGGTTCCCTGTGATTTAGAGAAAAACTCCAGGGGAGATGACACTGGGAACATTTTGTGCCGAGCTCTCATGGCTGTCCAGACTTTTTATTGTCAGCTTTAAAGTCTGGAGGAGAAAAAAAAGAAAAGGAAAGAGAGGAAAAGAAAAAAAGAGGAGAAAGAAAAAAGAAAAACCCAGGGTTTTTTTTTTAGAGCTGTTGGGAGAGGGAGGAAATTCAGTTTTTCCATCTGTTTTAGACTTGGTTCATGGCACCCAAAGGAAGTGGACCCAGATCTTGTGGGGACACCCTCCGTGGGTGTGACACTGCAGGTGCTGAAGCTCTTTGAGAGACTTCCCTGACCTCCTCCCTTCCCTCAGCAGCATTAAATGATCCCAAGGGAATGTGGGGCTCTGAGGGATCCCCACCTGCTGCCCACAACTTCTGGGAGTCCAGCCTGGTGAGATACAGAAATTAAATCAAACCTCAGATGTTCCTGCTCTTTCATTCCTTTTTTTCTACAGCAGCTTCTCTTTTTGTTTTCCCACCAATTTTTTTAACACCACTCCCCAAATCCATGGATAACTGGGTTCATTGGCTCCCCAAGCACCCCAACCTTAAAAATTCCATGATTCTATGACTCCTTTCCTTGCAAGAGGAGGGACTGAAAACAGGACCTAGAAAGGTCTGGGTTTCCCCCAAGCCAAATTTAGTGTAATATTTACTGGGGTGCTTTTTCTCATCACAAACCAGAGGCTGAAGTCCTCATTCGGTGCCACTTGGTTACTAAAGAAGAAACGACTAAACTTACATAAATTTCTCCCACCGCTCATTAGCCCCCAACAGCAGAAATAACCCCCTTGCTCAATCCCGAATCCACCACAAATTACAGCAATCCGCAATTATAAACTCCGGCGTTAATGAGCTTTGATTGCCCCTTCTTTGTGATGCCACCTCTAAATGCCACTTACATTTTTACAGCGCGCGTCGGGGTTAACAATCTGCCTGGGGAAGATCGCTAAGAGAACTCGAATGGACTTTTAGGAACGCCTTTGGTGACGGCAATTTGTTACCTGGAAACCAAACTCGGCCACCAGGGCCTCACCCTCCCCAGGGACCCACATCCCCTCCGGATTTGGGGCTGATACCGATCTTTGCGCAGGAGGGCCGGGCTCTCTTCATTGAGGAGAGCAGCATCTAAATTTATTCTGCTTGACCTTTAATCAAAGCTGCGTTTTGGGAAGTCTCCGAGAGGCCTAATTGCGGCGTTGGTACACTTCGGGGATCGCGCGCCTCGCGGAGCGGCACCGAGGGCAATAAACAGCTTTTACAAGAGATTAAACGCCCAAGCAGAGCCAAAGCGTTTAGATAACTGCAAAAGCCATTTATTGACGCGGCTCTGATGCCCAAGCCCACCTGTCTCAGACAGGAAAAAGCAGCAAACCCCTCTCACAATGACTCCTTGTCTCCCTTCCTAAGAGTTCTCTGCGCTTTTGCCCTGGTTGTGTTTCTTCAGCAAATCCAAATAACTTTTTTGGGGGGGTGGATTGCTTAAGAAAGAAGAGCGAAGCTCTGAGGGTGACTGAGAAATGTTATTTTTCAGACAGTGGATTCAACTGCTCTAACATGGGAAATATCTGACCAAAATCAAAGGTGGATTTGTGTTTCCTTGCTCAGCAGCAGCACTGAGCCCAACCCACCGGAGCAGACCTGGAATGTCCAAAGCAAGAAGTGACAGTGTTCAGCTTCTGGGGATGCATCCAAACTCAGGAGTGTCTGAGCTCAGCCCTGAGCTCGTTTCCTCTCCAGCAGCATTTGGTTGATAGGATAAAAGGCAGGGCACAGGTTCTTACCCTAAACCAGGGAAGTGTCCTAACCTTCCACAGAGATTACAGCTGAATTAGTCCAAGTTTTAAGGAAGTTCATAATTAGGGATTTGAATTTACTTTGTAGGATCTTCGAGAGGGGTGAATTCGGGTAAAGAATCGGGGGGTGTGCCCTTAGGCCTTGCTGCTGATGGAAAACAAAGGGAAAAAACAGCGCAAAACCAGCTTAGGTTTTTGACTGTTGTTCCATTCTTTGTCTCCAAGAGTTGCTTTAAGGTAGCCTGATTGCTGAGGTAAATTAAACTCGTAATCACACCGACCCGATTATCATTCAGAGCACTCTGCTTCCCTCCTCTGACGTTTGGAAATGTTCAGTGACTTCACAGCTCCCTCCAGTTGTGACAGTTGTGTCACCGTCACTGATGGGATCTGATCTGCCCTGGCCTGGCTTTTCCTCTCTGTTCCCTCATCCCTGAGAACTCCTGCCTGGAGAGTTTGACTCTCCCACAAACCTTCTCCTGAAGTTAAAAGCAAGTTTTTCACAGCGATGCTGAACTCACGGGGGATGAAGGGATCTCTCCAAGCCAGAGGAGAAGAGAGGAGGGAAAAGAGATTCTGGCAGTGGACAAATTATTGGGATTGTGACCACCAGCCACACGTTCAGGGCACACAACAACTATTTAAAACATAAAGACCAATTTCAGGCTTGCAAGAAGTCAGAGGGATGCTCTGGGGCTACCTGAGCATTCTGGAGGCTTCCAGAACACCAAAAATTCTGCCTTCAATGTCTGCACCACTTTTTGCTGTAGCAAAAGATGCCTGAGGAGACCCTGCAATTGCCTGAATTTTTTTTTCCCCCGCACGGCGACGACATTAAAAGATGTGCAAGTTTTATTTTTTGACTGCACTCATCGTTCACAAACAGAAATAAAAATGCAAACCCTCCAATTTAAAGTCCTTCAGCCGAAAATATGTCGATCTGCAAAGCAAAAAACAGCAGCCCCTGCTATCCCTGACAGCTGGAGTTTGGCTGATTTTCGGAGATATCCTGAAAGGTGAGCCTGGAAGGATGTCATATCTGACTCTTATCTTTGAATCCCATATACTTATGTTTATTAAAATCAATATAATCCATTAGCCTACATTGTTTCCATTTTTAATAATCTATTGATATATTGCCCGGGCTTTTATGGGACTAAACAAATTTCCTCTTTATGTGCCCTGTAATAGCCGGAGGTCAGGCTGCTTGAGAGCAGTTGCTGTATATAAATGTTTATTTACTGCCTGACTACTGATTGAGAACATATCTGGTCCACAGGCTTCAGATGGCTTTTAAACTAGAGATTTATGGCTCACTTCCTGTTTTCCAGACACAGTACACCGTTTTTAAATAAAGTAATGAATGCAAGGTATTGTGAAAATAACAGCCAGGGATGGCCCCAAACCCCACGTTTGGGAGCAGGGCCTGTCGGGCCCTCTGTTATTTCATCATTCATTTGTTTTCTATTGGGGCGGGTTTAGGGACATTAAACACTCTTCTGGTGCAGTTTCCTTTGTGCCCAGGGTGTCTTTGTAGTGTGGGGCTGCCCTCCTGGAGCAGCTCAAGTGCCCCCTTCAGCCTCTCCATGGCCAAGCTGGGAATCTGAAGGGAAGAACCTTGTCAAAGTTTGCCCATTCTTTTATTTTATTTTTTTATTTGGGGTGGGGGGGGTCAATTTCTAGCAGCTTCTCTTCTGTTAACCCCCAGTTTAGCAAAGCATCTACAGTTAGGATGGGTTTTACATGAGCCCAGGTCCCTCCTTTGTGTGGTTTCTTGCCTTGTTTTTGCTCCTAGCTGACAGCATTCCGCAGAAAATGCTCATTTTTAAGCCTCCAAAAGTAACTTTTGGCATTGGTTTGCTCTGTTTCTGTGCTTCTTGGACACCACATTTCATGACATGTCAATTAACCATATCTGAGGGGGTTTTGTTCTCCGAAAGTGTGATCATCTACCCAGAAAAAATCCTTTTGTCCCTGCTGTGACAAGACAAGGAAATCACGTTTTTCATCGTATTATTGTGATAAAAGCGCTCACAGATAAAATATCTCAGATTGGTGATGGCAGACAAGTGGCTCAGTTCACGCTTGTGACAATGGGATCCCTGTCAGCAGAAGTTTGCGTAAGTTCCTGGTCTCAGGGTGAGAATTTCAGCTCCAAATCACAATTTCCTACAATAAAATTTGCCATTTTTTAGGACATCCCTGCCTCACTGCGATCATTCCACTGGTAATCCCTGATATCCCAAATCCCCTGGCAGAGAACGGGGTGTGAGCATGAGAGCAAAAAACTGGAATTTCCCCCCTGATATGGGCCCGGTCATTTATTTGCTTTTGCAATTTTCATGGAACATCACTCCCCTCTGGCCACGATGTGGGTCAGAATCACCATTTTTAAGGGTATTTTGGTTTTTTACAGAAACCTGTTGGTCTGAGAGTCCACCTGAAGCTTGCAGGGGGTGAGGATTTCAAAGGGCCACCTGCTCTGCCTCATTTACTGACCCACCTTGGGCCCTGCTGACCCCAGGAGGGGAATTTTTTATACTGATTTTGCTGCTTGATATTCATATTTATATAAATTGTGTTAATATTTCTGTCATATTTATGTCTGTGGATGCCTTTAGGCCCAGACTGGGCCTTGCTTGGTGATTTCGGTGTCCCCTTGAGGGACAAAGTTGGCACAGGGGCTGAGCAGGCACAGGATGTGCCAGCTCCAATTTGGGTGTCTTCCACTCACCCCTGGCCACATCTCCAGAGGCTTTTTCAGCGAGTTCAGCGGTGTCATTGTGATTTTTGTGACCTGAAAAAGGTGCTGTGCATCCCTCCGGCTCCGAGGGCAGAGCTCTGGGCTCCTTCCCTTGGCCCGGGGTGATTTCACCCTGCTGGAAACCCGCCAAAACAAAGATGATTTGTAACCCCAAACCAGCTTGGCCTCATTTTGCTTTTGTGGCGTTGCACAGGGTGTTGTTTTAAATAGAAATAAAGCAGCGGCCTCTCACTGATGAGGCTCCTGGAGATCCCCCCGGGTTTCCTGGCCGTGTGTGCGATTCCCAGTGCTGATCTCTGGCCCCTAGATGATGCTGTTCATCTGTCAGGGACGATTCCTTCTCCCACCACAGGATCTGTTTGTGCCTCTGACAACGACAGCAGCGTTTTGGGGATGCAGCAGCGTGGCAGGAGTCCGGCCAAAACTGCCAAGGACATTTTGTGTGGCGAGGAAATGGGAGTGAAGAGAGGCGGCTGTGGAAGTGTCACGTCGGAGTGGCCCCCACAAACAGATACAGGCCCTCTGAGGGAGTTTTATGTGTATTTTTAACCTTTTATCCCATTAAAGTGAGTCCTAACGAAGGTAGCACAGAGCAGGGGGTGGGCTGGGCCTGCCTGGGGAGCACGGAGCTCCTGCTCTTTAAAATGTGTCCCAAGAGGCTGAACTCCTTTTGATTGACCATTGCATGCCCAA
Source organism: Sinosuthora webbiana (assembly GCA_013397395.1). Taxonomy (NCBI): domain Eukaryota; kingdom Metazoa; phylum Chordata; class Aves; order Passeriformes; family Sylviidae; genus Sinosuthora; species Sinosuthora webbiana. The sequence continues at coordinate 512,596 of VXBN01011446.1, forward strand.
TATCACCATTTTCTACAATGAACACGTGGCTGTCTTTAGGGATTTATTTGGCACCAATAAAGGAGCATCAGGTGACTCTAACAAAGTGGTCCAGGAGCACTCCCAGCCTGTCCCTGCAGGGAACACCCCACGTTACCCCATGATCCTTGTCCCCTCTGGACTCTGAAGCGTGGATCCTGTTTGTGTGGGTGTTCACGAGATGCTTTGGGACTTTTCCCTCACTTCTCACATCCAGAGCTCGATTCCACACCCCTTAGACTCAAGTGGAGAGTGATGGATTTTAAAGGGAACCTACTGATGCCACAGCTACTTCACAGGATTGTCTGAAGCATTTGTGTGTCTAATTCCCATTGATTTTACATGAGGGAATTGGCCTCCACTTCCAGGACATGATTTTTGATCATTCCCTTGTTTTTACAACACCCACAACACCAGCAAACTCAGTTTTACTGAAGGGATGGTCCAAGGGAGAGCTCAGCTTTGAAAAATTCTTGCTAGATTATTTTTTAACGGAGAGCTTCAGAAATTTGGGGATCTTCCCGTTGCCTTCAGGAACAATATTCAAAAGTTTAGGGCTTGACTCAAGTATTCAACTACTCCCACGAAGAGGAGCTTATTCTGCCTGTGGTCAGTCTGATCTGTGGTGCAACTGAAGGAATTTTAAGGGTTTTACACCCCAGGTGGACTTGGCTGAGAGCGTTTCCTGACTCTTTGCTCTCTCCCCTTCCATGTGCACCGAGCTGTCAAACTTCTCCCCTTTGTTTGGACGTCAGTGATTTCCTTGATGACAAGATAATCCAAATTGCCTCTTTATTGCCCTGTAAAATCAAGGTAGGGGAGGAGCACACCCAGGGATTTTGGGCTGCTCCAGACCTCCGGCAGCAGGTTTTGAAGTTTTTTTCTCCTCTCTCTCCTCATTTTTGGGAAGGGTCTGTGGGTGCTGGAATAAAAACTCTCCAACAAGTGCAATGTGTAAATTTTGTAAAAAAAAAAAAAAAAAAAANAAAAAAAAAAGAAAAAAAGAAAAAAAAAGAAAATATTAAACATGTGGTTTGTGTTTCAAAACCCTGAAAATATTATGAAAGCAATAAACTATCCCTGCTGCAGGGGCTGTGCCTCGGTGAGTACACACACTCGGATTTGGTTACGTGTCACTCTCCAGCCCCATTCCGGGACAGCCAGACCTGGGCTCAGCACGGGAGGTGATGGAGCCTGTGCCACCCTGGGGGAGGTGACAAACACCTCCCTCCACCTGTGGAGCTTGTCCTGGGCTTCTGAAACTGTCCCAGCACTGGGGAGCCTCGTGTCAGGGTGCTGAATGGATGTTCAGGGAGCAGAGGTGTCCTCTGAGCTCTGTGATGCTCATCATCAGCACTGGGCACGTGGCTCACGTTGTTTCTTCCTGGGAATCAGACACTTTGGCCCATTTATCCGCCCAGACAGACACTGAGTGGCCTGAGGGGTGGAAAACAGCGTGGAATCGTGGAATCCTGGGATGGTTTGGGTTGGAAGGGGCCTTAAAGCTCATCTGTCCCACCCCCTGCCATGGGCAGGGACACCTTCCACTAGCCCAGATTGCTCCAAGCCCAGCCTGGCCTTGGAGCAGGAATTGTGGAGCATCAAGGAAAGGCTCAGGAAGAAACAATTCCCTCCTAAGGTTCCCAGCAGGTGCTGGAATAGGCTGAGGACATTGGCAATGAGATTCCTGTGCTGTTGTGGCTTCAGATTTAATCCGAGCTCCAGTTAAACAAATCATTGTTTGGGGAGCATGGACACTTCATTTTTTTAATAGCCTGTGACCTGCAATAGAATTTTGGTTGGGTGTTAATGACCAAAGGTTTTGCAAGTAATTAAATCTGTGGAAAGAGCTGTCCCTGAGAGGCTGGGAGTGTTCCTGAGAACAGGCTGGTGCCTGTGTGGTGCTGGAGTCTTAAACTTGAGTAGGAGAACTGTGAGGAACGGGGATGGGGCTGAGACTCATCAGTCCAGGGGGGCTTTTTTAATCTACATCATGAGTTACACACACTGCTGTGGTTGTTTCATGGATTTAGCATCAAAATGTTATGAAATTATGAATATAACTCTGTTTTTTGGTTTTTTTTTTCCTTTGGGCAAAATAAATGACGTGAGTACAAAAGAGTTGAGATGTTAACTCACGTCACAGAAAACGGTTTAATTTTCAGGTTGGGAATTTCAGGTTGGGAATTTCAGGTTTAAATTCCAGGTTGGGAATCTCACGTGTAAATTACCCATTAAGTTACTCACACTTTACAAAGAGAAGGCGTGGACCACGTGTGTGTCGTAGGCCACTCCTCAAATGTGAATATGTGCGTCGTTGTAGGATTTGTGCACAAGTCAGAGGGAATCCTCTTATTACCTTGCAACCACTCTGCTTTTTGTGATTTTTTTTTCTCCTCTTTATCTAAACTTTTGTGCCACCCTTCATCAACCTGAGAGGCCACAGCATTTCCCTTCCATTGCTGTGGCCACAGCTCAAAAGGAGACGTCACGGACAAAATAAAATCCACTTCAAGTTCTGCCCAACATCTCGGCTCCTGGCAGAGTCCTCCAAGGGATCTTTGCTGGCTGAGGCACTGCTGAATTATCTGAGCTGTGAGGAGGAGCTGTTCATTGTTGGACCTTCTCAGCAGGCTTTCCCCCTGGAAAACTCACTGGTGAGTGAGACAATGAGCACTCACCTTTTAAAAAACTGGAGGGTTTTTAAAAACTGGAGGGTTTGCATCCGTTCTTGTGCCCTGGCAGGTGGCTGTGCCCTGCCACCCCTCCCAGCGGGCAGGAGGGAGGCTGGGATTTCACTGGGCTGGTTCTTGTCTGTGCCTCTGAGAAGTCCCCAGCAAGAACAGGCTGCAAAATAAGAAGGAACTTTTGTATATTTAATTTTTTTTTTTTTTTTCAGCCAGAAGAAGGGATGGGGAAAGGCTGTAAATACACAAACTCTGCATTTACAGCGCTTTGTGCCGCAGCTTTGCATGGGAGGTTACCTACTGTGCACTGTGTCTTTAAAACACTAATGGGCCCACTGAAAAAAAGAAAAAAAAACACCAAAAAAAACCAAAAAAACCCCAAACCCATGACAGTCCACCAGCAACTAGCACACTAACAGGTTCTCATCTGACACCAGTAGGGAACCGAAGATATTTTATTATTTGGAAACTCCATATAGGGAAAGCCAGCCTTGAATCTGTCATTACTCCAAGAACCACACCTCCCCTGGGAGTTAATTATTTTCTTAAAATGCAACTTGTACTGTTAGTTTAAAACATTCCAACTGTGTTCGCACTCTTTAAATCTTCTGTAAACCTTAGAGTTTAAATCACTTGCAGATAAGAGTAATTCTATTAGAAAAAAAAAAAAAAAAAAAAAAAAGAAAAAGGTTTGGTGGAAGGGGAAAGAGAGGGAAATAAAAGGGCATTGATAGAAGCGTCCTTTGGGTGCCCATTGCCCTGTCACCTTTAGAACTTGGCAGGAGCTGCAGCCCACAGTAACTTTATAGGTCCTGGCACGGAATGAAACAAAATAGGTGCATGCCACATTTTCCTTCCAAAAAAACGCCAGGCAGAGACTTGCCCCCTTTGTGAGGGGCTGAGGATCGGAGAGCTCGGTTAGATTTAAAAAAAAAAAAAATAAATTAATGGTTAGTGGGGCTGACAGGTCACGAGCCTTTGCTGGGCTTCTATTTTGAAGGAAGGCATTGGGCAAAGGGCTGCCTGTGGCTGGGATCACGTTTGGGAGCAGAGGGTTGGGGAGAGGTGTTTAAATACGGGGCGCTGCTGCGATGTTTGAGCGCCTCGGCTCCTCTTGCCTTGGCTCCTTTAGCTGCTTTCATGGCAATCCTGGGGCATTACAAGGAAAGAAATAATAATAATAATAATAATAAAAATAAAAAAAAAGAGCTGGTTGCTGTGGGTTTGCCACGAGTGAGGCAGGAAGAGGGTGATGTGTCATTTTTGGAACTGTCTGGGCAATCCTTGGCATGCCGCGTTGGCCGGGCTCCGAGGACTGAGGGTAATTCGGTGGTTCCAGAGCTTGGCTCCTTTTTCTCCTTCGTGCCCTCCCCAGCCCCTCTTTCTCCCTGCAATTTGTTTGGGCTGAAAATCAGCTTCCCAAATCCTTTAAGGGCTGTTTTTCCTTTTTTTTATAACCAGTTTGCTTTTGCAAGGGTGTCTTGGCTGAGCTGGGGTTTCACTGGGGGCCTGTGCCAAGCACCCCACAGCTGTGGGAGCTGTCTGGGAAGGGAGAGGAGAGGGGAAGGGCAAAGAACTCGTCACTGATGGTGCTGTGTGACACTGGCTGTGGCTTTGGGGACACCTCTGCTTTGTGGGGATGCTCAGAGACACCACTGACCCTGCTGGGGTGGTGATTTTCACACGAGTGGTGAAAATCCTGATCCAGCTGAGAGTGTCCGAGTGCTGCTGCCACCTATTAAATAATAAAAGCTGGGCGGTTTTTTTGTAAAGCAAATCCCACCCTCCCCTCCTAAAACATTCTGGATTTAACGGGGCTGTTAAACTTGGAAATACGCTAAAATTGGAATCGTCCCCCAGCCTTTCACTCAGTCCTTGATAAATGGAACCCCAATTCTCACTAAGTACGACTTGTGTAGGTGAGAGCTCTGCAGAGGCATCTCCTCCTCTCAAACCCTCAGCTGCATAAGAGTTCATTGATTATCTGGTGCCTCAGAGACCCCAGATGTGAGGCCCTACCCCGACAAAACCCTGATCTGAGTGTCTCCAGTAGCAAACTAAACCACGAGGTGCAGGGGTTTGTCCCATGAGCTGAAGGAAAAACAGCCTCTGAATTTTAGTTTAAGAACTAAGATCTCCTGAAAAGAAACGCCCGCGATGCAGGACAGGAATTTGTCAGATGCTTCCACTTTGCTTTAGTGGGGGATTTTAGGGGTATGACAGAGGAGGTGACAGAGTTCTGGGCAGTTCTGTGCACTGTGAGGTCACCAGGCTCCAGGGGATGGGGATGAAGCTTGAACCTCCCCATGAATGGATCCTCTCTCCTGTGTAGGTCAGGGATGGCCTCAGTGTTGTCTCATCCCGGTTATTTATGAAGGAATATGAGGTTTGATGCCTCATTCCCCGGGCTCTGCTGGCAGCTCTGGGGCAGGAGGATTTTTAAATTCTGCACCAGGGCTCCATTCTTGGCTGGGGGATGTGCTGGGAGCTGAGCTGCCCTCAGGGTGGCACACTGGAGGGGCTGAGCAGGTGGGACACCCACCTTTGGGCACCTGGAAGGAAGCAGAGCATCAGGCAGGAGCCAGGATCTCCTCTCCCAGCTTTATTTGCATCCTCTCCCTTTTTTTCCTGATTTTTTGAAGTGCCCAAGGTGCTCCACGTCAGCCCAGATTCCCTGCCTGCCCCCACCTGCAGTCAGGGAGCTGATGGAATCACATCCCTTCATCTGAATTCTTCTATCCTGTAGAAATAACAGCAGTAATCTAAGCAAGGAAAGAATTCTCTTCCCCCCCCCCCCACCAAAACCAGCCTTGAATGAAAATTCTTGCCCATAGGTTCAATCAGAACAGATCTTCTGGAGGTTTTTGTGACTTTTTCTGGTTGTCTTCAAGCAAGTAAAACGCTTCCAACAAAAGGAATCCAACATAAAGCACGGACCAGCCCTTACAGAGATGACTATCAGAGGAGGAAACACTTCTGATTATGTTTTTAGGCAGAATAAACCTGTACAAAGGACACATTTCCCCTTAAAGCTGAACTGTGTGTAATGAGACACAGGAGCCCACTGAAAATAATGAGCTGTTAAAGAAATAAACAGTTAAAACAATAACAAAAGGCTAAACAGCTCTGGAAAGACCAAAAAAAAAAGCCAAATGTGATGTAAAGAATGAGTTCCTTGCTCACAGAGAGAAAGGTGATCTGCTTGAAGTGCACAAACATGAGAAGCCCTGGGTGCTGCTGCTGCTGTATGCACAGTTTACCCAGACAGGCTAAAATGTCCCATGAATAACAATAATTTGCATTCAGACCCTGGAAATAGTTGGCAAAGCCAAAATCTCTCTATCAAGGCTCCCTGGGAAGGAAAGTGATTCCCTCTGGCTGATGCTCAGCCCTGTCCGTGCTCCCCAAGGTACTGATGGGACAAGGAGAAACAGCCCTGAGCTTGGCCAGAGGAGGTTCAGGTTGGATTTTAGGGGAAAATTTCTTCACTTTTAGGGTGGTTAAACACTGGAACAGCCTCCCCAGGGAAGTGCTGGAGTCACCATCTCTGGGATTGTTCAAAAAAAAAAGTGAGGAGAGAGCTCTCCACTGGATGCTGCCTGCTCCTTTCTTCTCACGCAGTAAAAATTTGCCCGCTGGCATTAATTCCCATCCCGGCTCCGAGGGAATTTCTCATCCTACTGGAGCATAAAACAAGGAGTAATTAGTTTTAATGTATCTAAAGCCTCCTCAACAGAGGAGAAAAATCTCATACCCTTCGTTCTCCTTGGTGGGACCAAGCCTCATTAAGGTCCTTGAAGTTGAAATAAAACCAAAAAAGCCAACAGAGAAAAAGAAATGTGCTTTGTATGAGGGTGAGAATTCCCTTCCTGCTTTATTTTTATTTATTTTCCTCCTTTTGGGGGGCATTTTGGTCCCTCTGAGTGTTCTCCCATCAGAACACCGATGGTACAGAGCAAATCTGGGGGGTGATTTGTAGAGCAGAGGCACCACAACAGCGACCAAAGTATCAGGGATTTGTCCAGGGAGAGGGTGGAGGAAAGGTTTGTGGAGTTGAGGGGGAAAAGATGGATAAAAAGGCTTGTGGAGTTGGGGAAAAAAAGGGGAAAAGTCTTGTGGATTTAGGGGCAAGAAAGGAGAAAGGTTTATAGGGTTTGGGAGGAAAATATGGGGAAAAAAGGCTTGTGGAGCTGGGGGGGGGAAATGGGAATAAAAAGCTTGTGGAGGTGGGGGGAAGAGATGGAAAAAGGTTTATTGACATGGAGGAAAGAGAGGGAAAAAGGGATTGTTGAGCTGGAGGGGCAGAGATGGAAAAAAAGAGTTGCGGAACTGGGGGAAGAGATGGGAAAAAGGGGTTTGGATTTGAGGGGAAGAGATGGAGAAAAGGCTTGTGGAATTTGGGGAAAAAGATGGGAAAAGAGGCTTGTGGAGTTGGGAGGGAGAGACAGAGAAAAGGCTGTGGAGCTGGGGAAAAGGGATGGAATAAAAGGCTTGTGGAGTTAAGAGGAAGAGATGGGAAAAGGCTTGTGGGATTTGGGGAAAGATAAAAAAAGGCTGCGGACTGGGGGAAAGAAATGGGAAAAAGCTTGTGGAGCTGGAGAGATAGAGATGGAAAAAAAACGTGGAATTATGGGGAAAGAGATGAGGGAAAACCTTGTGGATCTAGGGAAAATGGGGGAAAAGGCTTGTGGAGCTGGGAGGAAAGAGATGGAAGAAGACTTGTGGAATTGGGGGAAAGAGATGGAAAAGAAGCCTGTGGATTGGGAGAAGGTGCCTTTAGCTGCCTTTAGCACTCGGTAGAATGAAGCCTCGGCTCCTGGTGCCAGAACCAGACAGGTTGGTGAGCTCTGGCCCTGGGAAAGAGGGAATTTTGTGCTGGATTGAAGATGGGTGACCACAAAGAGGGGACTCAGCACCATCTGTGTGAGGCCTGGACCTGCACAACAGGGTCTGACTCCTGTTTTTTACCATGAAAAGATCTTATTCAGACCTCACAGGCGTCTTCAAGATAGGGTGGCTAAAAAAAGTCCCTATTTTAGGAAAAAAGACCAGAAAAACCTTCATTTCGTCCTGCCTGGAGACTGATCATTCCTCCATCAATCTTTTAAAAGTTCTTTTCATGTAAAACAAGGCACTTTTCTCTGCTTGCTTGCTCTAACACTCGAGAGAAGAGACACCAGGGTTGGCTGAGGGGGAGTTTAGGACTTGGCCAACATCCCCAGAGCCTTTCTGAGGAGGTGAGGCACCAGGCAAGTCCAGCCCTGTGCCAGCTTTCGTTGGCCACGTCTGCAGAAACCTTAAGTTCTGTTTTTCACCTTGCATTTGCTTGTTTTCGTTTCTTTTTCCCCCCCTCCTGGTTCCCTTCCAGGACTGCTGAGTGTACGAGGACGCAAGTAAAGGGACGTTCTCTCTTTGCCTAAATTGTGTCTGTTGGAAAGCTTTAAAAGTTAATATTTACATGAAATGATCTCCAATTCATCTCGCTCAGTGCCTGTTTGTTTAACATATTTAGGTGATGGCCGCATTTGTTTTTTTAAACTATTTGCACGTTAAGGCACTTAAATTCTAACAAGCCCCATCTTTCTCCGGGCCCTTATCACAGTTGTTAAAGATATTTTTTTTTTTCATTAGTTCTGTAATTGCACCTTTTAAAAACATGTTTGGGTACTTCTAATTTTCGAGACAAAAAAAAAAAAAAAAAAAGCAACATTTTAACATAAAAGCCCTTTAGAGTGCAGAGAAAATCAAGCTTTTTGCTGGATTTTCGGTGTTTTTATGGGTTTCACAATAAAACACGTTTCAGATGCTCCTGGAAGCATGGGGAAATTAAATTCCAGAGGCAAGCTACTTCAACCTGCAGAGATCAGTGCTGAATCAGTGGTTTTACCAATGCACAACCCAAGCCAAGGGTGTCCCCCTGTGGGTTTGATGAACAAATTCTGAATTCCTGGGGATCTCTGCAGGTCTGGGTGTGCAGAATTTTGGGGGAATTCTGAAGGTCTGATGTGCTGGGTTCCCGGGGGGCTCTGCAGGTCTGATTTTGCTGCATTCCTGGGGGGTTCCACAGGACTGAATTTGTTAAATTCCTGGGGGGCTCTGCCGGTCTGGGTATCCTGAATTCCCAGGGAACTCTGCAGGTCTGAGTGTGCTGATTTTGGAGGAAGCTCTAGAGCTCTGAGTGTGCTGAATTCCTGGGGGGTTCTTCAGGTCTGAATATCCTGAATTCCAGGAGAGCTCTGCAGGTCTGATTTTTCCGAATTCCTCGGGGAGTTCTGCAGGTCTGAGTGTGCAGAATTCCTGGGGAGCTCTGCAGGTCTGAGTGTGCAGAATTCCTGGGGAGCTCTGCAGGTCTGAGTGTGCAGAATTCCTGGGGAGCTCTGCAGGTCTGGGCTGGCTCCATGAGCTTCCTCTGCAAGGGAAGCGAGAGGTTTTCAGCACCGGCCGAGAAGGAAGAGCAGCACTGCATGAAATCACTTTCTAATCAGAATTCCCTCCTCCCTCAAACTCTGTTTGGACAGACAGTTAATTTATCTCTGTTTAACTGCGGAATCAATCCATCCATCAAAGCTCCAAGAGCTAATTAGCTGGAGTCAGGGCAGCCGGGCTCGGATGCATGCTTGGGCGTGGAATACCTTTGGAAGCTGCAGCAGGGATGCAGGGAACATTTCCTTTAAAAGCTGCCCAGGAGGCTCAGGCATCCAGAAACCTGCTGGCTTTGGCAATCCTGACTCACAGGATCCCTGAGGGAACCCCTGATGGCACACCAGGGTGGATGAGCACTCCTGTGGATGGGAAAGCAGCCGTGGGATTGGGGGTTGTACCCAAAATGTTGTGGGCAGCGCCCGTGGCATTGCCCTCACCCGGCTCTGACCACAGCCTTGACTTCTTAACTGCTGCTAACAGGGCACATCCCCGGAGCACAGTGTGGTTTGAGGGGATGATGGATTCATTTCTTGGGATTGAGGCTCCTCCTCAGCCTTTGGAGTGATTTCTGCCCCTGGTGCATCATTCCCACGTCAACCCATTTTCCCTTCCTGCAGACCGTGCCGTCCCTGGGCATCGCTTCACACCCAGTGGCCGCAGTCATGAAATTTGGTGTCCATTAAACGCAGGTAAAGGGCTGGATGCTCCACTTGCCCTGCCCCAAAGCCGGCCTGCAGCCCGTGCTCTCCCCACACATGTTCCACGTTAGCCGTTTTCATTGACTATGAATCCATAAAAACCCATGTGGAACAGAGGGTGCCCAGTGCAGCCCTGTCTGCCCGACTCCTTCCCATTCTAATTGGGCAGCAAAGCTGTTTAATAGAGTCTGTGGAGTCTGTTTAACTGCATTCTGCCAGAACAATGCTCTATTCATGTTCTCAACAGAACTCTAGTGATTGCACTAATATCTTTAAACTAGAAAACAAGTCTTAATTGGAACAGATGCTGCAAATACCGATGCAAATGGCCAGCTCTGGTGTGATCAAAACCAGGCCCGGCCCATTGATTTGTTTTTAATAGCAGCTTTCATTTTTTATTAGTGTACACAAACCTCACTAACACTATACAAAAAGTCAGTAACAATATTCCGAAAAATCATCTTGTTTAAAGCAGACTCAGCCCTGCATTGTTTCTGGCAAGGTGCTGTTAAAGAGTTTCCGTCCTGTTTTGGCAGATCACGTTACTCAAACACTCCTCTCTACTTTCTTCCCTTCTAGGGGTTCGAATACTCCCGGTGATTTTTTTTTTTTTTTGGAGAAAGCTGTTGCTGTTACATGTAATAATCTGTTTAGATATTCGCTTACACTGCAAGCAGGCATTCAGGTTAGATTAGGACAAATAAATCCCCAATCCTGGTAAGTATGTGTGTGTGAGACCGGGATTTGCTTTTGGAACCTGCTGTAGCAGAACTCAGCCATTCCTTTTTTTTTTTCTTTTTTTTTTTTTTTTTGTGGCAGTGCTTGGCCCGGGGAAGTCTGAGACGTAAAGAATACAATGCTTTTTATGCTAAGAATAAAACCCTTCTGTGATTTTTTTTTTTTTTCTGGAACAAATCGGTTTTGTTTTAAGGACGTGTGAGCTATTTGATAGCAGCGAGAATATCAAAACCACTCAGAGCAGAGGGAAATTTATTATGGCACACCTGGTACTCAGGATTAGTTTATTGGTCTGAGTAGGCAAATATTCCCTCAGTAGCTGCTACTTGGAATTGGAAAATATTTATGTGTTTATATTTATGTGTATAGACTGAGATATTTGGAGCCGGCTGCAGGGATAAGATGCTGTTTCAGTCAAATTCAAGCAAGAAAAACTGCAAGTGAGAAAAGAACAGGAGATGGCTCTGGGCCTGTTTTCAAGTCTCTGGGCTCGTGCTGGCTTTTATTTGGAGAACTTGCTCTCGTTGAGGCTTTGCAAGAGAATGAAGAGGGTTTTTAGACACGGGGGTGTGCTCTGTGGTGCCTGGGGGAGGCACAGCTGAGGATGTGGGGATGGCACAGGGAGCATGGGAAGGAGGGCTGGGGTGATGCCTTGGAGTTTTAGCTTTTATATTTTTCATATATTTGTAACCCTGCAATTCTTTAGTGCATAACTCTAAACTCCATGTAGAGTGTGAGCTGCTGTTCTCACATTTTGGTCAGACACAACAATTCCTCTCCAGGCCTGGGAATCAAGGACACCTCACTACCTCAAGGCCCTGAGGAATAAAAAATAAAAGTGAGTTGGGGGGAGCAAACTTGGGGTAAATGACTTCATTACCTGGAGCTGTAATTGGGAGGTTAACCCCAATCTGCAAAAGGACCAAACTGATAAAAGTGTGAAAACCCATGACCTGTGGTCCATTTTTGGGTGTAGCCTCTGGGGGGCTTAACCTGCCCAAAATGTACCTGAAGGTCCCTCAATAAATACAACTGCTTTTTATTCTATTAATTGTGTCTGGCCTCTGTTTTCAGGTAGCCCCAAAAAGGCAGCAGGGACACCGGGACATCCATGATTACAGATTATTTGGGATGCAGGGCTGGGAGCTGGGCGGGTTGGAGCGCTCAGATTTCAGGCAGTGGGAGCCAGGCCACGCTCCTGAGCTGCTCCGTTCCTCCCGCACAATCCCAGCGACGATTTATTGTGGGGGAACTGTTACTGTAACCCCGCGGGTTATTGTGAGGGAAAACCCTGCTCAGGTGTGTCCAGGGCGCTCCCAAACAGAACAAACCCACAGCTCCCAGCAAAGCCTCCCAGCCTGGGCGCAGGGCTGGCTCTGTCCCCTCGGCTGTGCTGACAATGGTGACATTTGAGGAGGGCTGGGGATGGGGGTGATGATGGAGGAGAGGCTTTGCTCGTTACCCACCGCAGCACGGGGATGTGCTGAGGCCTCAGCAGCAGCCCCCAGACCTGCCTCGCAGGGTGAATCCTGGCCACCGTGTCATTTACACCATCAGGATTATTTAAAAGATGACAAACACCCTCTAATCTTGTGCGGTTGTCTGTAAGAAATGCATCATTTTAAGAAACTTTCCCGACTGGCACGACTAGAGGCCTGTTTGTGGGGTATTTTAGGGGAAAAACCCTCCCAGGTGAGGTCTGTGCCTTCAGATCCAGGAGTTTCTGTGCTAAAAATATCATCCAGTCACTTTGACTTGCTGACTTGGGCCTAAAAAGCCGGACCCACTTTTGGGGAGAATTTGGGGTGGGATTTTCCCAATTGCCAGGAAGGGAATTCCTGGGGTTCTCCAGATCTCCGCTGTGAAACTGTGGGCCCTGGATGATGCTGAAGAATTTAAGCCCTCATTAATCTTAGAGCCGTTATCCCCGCATCTTCCTGCTTTTGCAGGAGGATGGTGCAGAAAGCTTTTCACCAAATCTTGGAAAACGTGAGATTTTCCTCCGAACCCACTTCCCCGTTCCACTGGGAGCTGCACCTCCACCACCCAACCAGATTCCAGCCATCATCATTTTGGGATAGAGATGAAAATAAAGAGGATAAAACCCCCCGATCGGCGGGAAGCGTGCGGGAGGCAGGCAACGGGAAGCGCTGTCCCCGCTGCCGGAGCGGGGTGGAGCTGTGGAACTGCCGAATTCACCGAATCCCACCCACGAGCATCCCCGGGCTGCTGGAAGGAGAGCCCCGGGGATCCTCCGGTTGTCTCAGCGGTCGCGCTCTGCTCCCAGACGGGCGGATAATAACGCCGGGAGTGATTTACAGCCGGTGTTACGGGAGGTTTATGGAGATCAAATCGCACAGTGAGCTGGAAAATCCTCCCCGCTGCTGCGGCCGCTCCCCCGGCTGCTGCTGGCGCTGGGGCGCGGGTGGGTTTGCCGCGCTCAAGCCGCAGTGTGGGAATTGCTGTGGAATTAAGTCCCGTCGTTAGGCCAGTTGGTTAGAGAGAAAAAGAAAACAAAACAAAACAAAAAAAAACCAAACAAACCACAAAACCAAAAACAAACAAACAAACAAAACCTACACAATGATAATAATAGTAATAATAATAGTAATAATAATAGTAATAATAATAGTAATAATAATAGTAATAATAATAGTAGTA
>VXBN01011446.1:537079-552159 GCA_013397395.1 Sinosuthora webbiana
TTTATTTGGAAAACTTCAGAGCGCTGTTTTTTCACACACAGTAAAGTTTAGCTTTGCTGAGATTCATTAGTCCCCCTTTCCCCCCTGTGTGTAAATGGATCTCTCTCAGTTATGCAACGCAAGGGTACACAACCATGAAAAGTGCAGAGCCAGCCAAAAAAAGCATTGTTCCGAACTCGGACGTGTAAAATATTCATATTCGATAATAAAAAAATAATAATAATAAAAAAAAAAAAAAAAAAAACTAAAAAAAAACCCCCCAGCCCTTAATAAAAAATTCACGGTGTAAAATATGCATTGTCCTCCCATCCCCAGGGCTGCAGCCCCTTTCCAGCCCAACACGTTCCAGGGCCTTTCACTGCCTTGTTGGACTCGATTAATTCCAAACCAATTCACATCCCGGGATTAGGTGCCTGAACAGATTCTGATTTCTCTGAGGGCGCTGGATCCGTGGCTGCAGGAGCAGCTGGGGCTGCTCAGAGCACCCAGGGGGGGTGTGTGGCATGTCTGGGCACCCCGGGCCACGCCGGGCACTGACACAGCCAGGAGAGCTCTGCCAGCAGGGTTTGCACCCCCTCGTTACCCCCCTCTCCTAATGAGCGAATTCCCGGGGGGCTGATGGGGCTGAGCAGCTCCCCGGGGAGGAGGGAGCACCCTGGGAATGCCCTGAGGGGTCTCCATCCCTCTTGCCCTGCAGAACCTCCTCTTCTGGGAAGAAGGAATGGAATCATCCTGTTGTGGGTTTCATCCTTTTTCATTTCATCGACCCAATTGATCAAAGGGAAGCACAGACAGGGGGAAGGAACCACCTGGCTGAAGGTTTCAGCAGAGCCAGGGCTGCTCTCCAAAGTTCCCTCCTTCTCTTCTCTCCCCTGGGAGCAAGGACAGACCCAGGGAATGGCTGTGCCAGGGCGGGTTTAGGTTGGAATTTGAGAAAAGTTCTTCCCCCAGAGGGTGCTGGGCACAGCCCTGAGGCTGCCAGAGCTCCAGGAGGGTTTGGACGACACTCCAGGGATGCCCAGGGTGGGATTTTTGGGGTGTCTGGGCAGGGCCAGGATCAATGATTCTGTGTCACCCTTCCAGCTTAGCATACCTCAGCTCTCATGGTTCTGTGTTTTAATTCAGATTTTTCTGCATCCCCACCTGCTGCTGGAGCTGCCTGAGTGTGTGTGTCCCCGGGGGTGACACAGGAGGACAGCACAGGACAGGACAGAGGAGACTGAGCAGCATCACCTGGGACTGGAACTAAACCCCCAAGCCCTGCTCAAAAGGTGCCCTGAGCTGCACTTTTGTCGTTAAAAACCACTAAGTGGGACCCAGGAGCCCAGTACTGGAGGAGAATATTAAAGTGTTATTATGAACATGGCTAAAAAAAATGAAGAGAACTCAGGAACTAGAGGAAAAGCTTTGGCACTTCAATTTTATGAAGATATATGGGAGAAAAAGAATGAGAAACCCCAAAAAAACAATGCCTGAGATGTTTCTTTTATCTAAAGTACAACCAGTTCAACATTTTACACAGAATGAGTCTCGAAGAGCGTAAATCAGGGGATGGAAGAGACGTTTTAAAAAGGCCTCCAAATATAATTTCTTTACCTCCCACGTTCTCAGGCCAAATATTTTAAATGGAAAAGCATGTGGGACAAAGAACAGGGATATTTTCAGGGTCTTTAAGGACTGTTCCCAGCAAGGTGGTTTGTTCTGTGTCCCCTGTCTGATATTTATAAACAAGAAAAAATGAAGAAGAGGAAGAAAACTCAGAAAGATCAGGAGCTGGGAAAGCTGTGACCACAAGTGACAGTATGGAAATAATAAAAAAAGTGCTGTGATGAGACAGCTGTCAGTCATGGGTGAGAGTTTTGGTGGGGAAAAAAGGAGATGAAATTGTTCTTTCCCAGTTCTGTTGGATTTGTCAGGTTTGAGCCACAGCACTGGGATGCCTTGATGGGAACTGGGAGGATGAAGAGAACTGGAAAAAATGAAGGGAACTGGGAGATGGAATGAAGGGAACTGAGAGAATGAAGAAAACTGGGAGAATGGAGAGAACTGGGAAAATGAAATGAAGGAAACTGGGAGGATGAAGTGGAGGGAACTCGGAGAATGAAATGAAGGAACTGGGAGAAAAAAGGAAACTGGGAGGATAAAATGAAAGGAACTGGGAGGATAAAGTGAATGGAATTGGGAGAATGAAATGAAGGGAACTGAGAGAATGAAGGGAATTGGGAGGATGAAATGAAGGGAATTGGGAGGATGAAGTGAAGGAAATGGGAGGATGAAGGAAACTGGGAGGATGAAGAGGAGGGAACTGGGAGGATGAAGGAAGGGAATTGGGAGGATGAAGTGCCCTCAGTGTCTCTGAGTAACATCCCAGCCTCCCCATCCCAGCTCAGTGCATCCACCCCCATCCCCTGTCCCTCAGTGCTCCTGCAGCCTCTGGGGATTCCCTGCTTTTTCCAGGAATCTCTCCCTGAGAACAGAGAGGGGAGCTCAGCGGTGTTGGAACCATTTCTCCTGCTGAGGTTCCCCGGCCAGCTGGGACCAAGTGTGACCCTGCTGGTGTCAGAGCCTTGCTCTGACCCAGGAGCCCCCCGGCCCCTGTAATGCAGAGGAGCTGCAGAGGGGATGTGGAAAGGTTCAGCCCCCGAGACCCTTTGCTGCCCTGACAAACCCAAGGGGAAATGCAGGCGCTGCCAAGGTTGTTTCATTCCCGGATTCCTCTGGAAAACAGCAGAGCACAGCAGAGCAGGGGAGCCGTGCTGGTGGTCTGATGACACCCTCTGAAAGGACTTCCAGCCAAAATAATATGGACTTCCTGGAAGCACGTCCCCCCCAGAGGAAGAGACCGTGGATTTTGAAGGTATCCAAGACAACAGATGCTGATTCCAGCTCTACTGCTGTAAAGGCGCTGCCTTCCGTGGGGTTTTTACTGCTGAGGTCATTGCTCCTTTCCGAGGGGAGGGATGGATCCCTGCATGTCCAGAATGCCTGGACAACCTCCAGCCTGCAGGCTGGGAAGTTACATTTCCAGACACATCCCAGGCTTTCCAGGGCAAGCCACCAACATCTGGGCTCATCCCATCTATAACTAAACCCAAACGCTTTAAACCCTGACGAAGATAAGGGAGGGAGACAGACTTCACCTGCACATGAGCTGCTGAGCTTTTGGCATCTCCTTTCACTGAAAATAAAAGCTTTTGGGTCTGGGTTCCTGATTTAATTCTCCTCTTTATGGACATCAGTGGAACTGATGGTGCTGAAACGCTGCGGAAAAGATGAAATCCACTTTCAGAGTGAGATGAATTTCGTTATCAGAAGTTTGTACCTGGAAGCTGGAAGAAGTGAACAAACGAAAAATGTTACTGGGGGCATTTGAAAGTGGAAATCGATGTGGTCAAAGATCCCAGCAGTGAACAGAATTAACCCAGCCCTAATTCCCAGTGCCAGACCCCCCAATCTCCAGTCCCACCATCAGGCTGCCAGGGTGATTTAACAGCAGCTCCATCAGCCTGATCCACCTCCAAAGGTTTTTAATCCCAGTTTATGTTTAGCAGAAAGGGTCCATGTCCTGAACAACTGAATGTGTGAGGTTTGATTAAACCCAACAATAATCCATGAAATCAGTTTCATGTTTCTCCTCGCTGTCCTGAGGAATTCCCCAACTCCAAACCCGTTCCAACTGGCACCATCCTGCGCTTGAGCTCCAATATCAGTGGAGTCTGTGATGGTTCCAATTTTTTTTCTGGTGAGGAATTACATTAAATCCCAATAATTCTCTCCACGGGGGATTACAGAGCCACTCTGGTTTCAAACATTCCCATCCAGCAGCGAGGAACTTTTTCTTGGGTGTCCGTCCCTTCCTTGGTTATGACAGACAACATTTATCTCATCTAGGCATGAATCCACTTCAGTAATTTCCTTCCTAATAATTCAATTCCTAAAGGAAGCTGAGGGAACAGCCCATTGTAAATCTAGCCTTTGTATTTTTGGCCGGATGCCCTTGGATTACTAATTCCACATAAATTATGTGACTCAGTGTTCCCCATTTCAGTGACCGAAATGCTTCTGCCTGAGGTGAAAACTCACCTGGAGGAGCTGTCGGCCACTGCTGGACGTGGCTCACGTTTGAGGGGTGGATTGCTGCTGATTAACAAGAGTCTGGATCAAATGTCCATTCTCAAAAATTGGGATTTTCTGTTCCACTACCGGAGTCTGCTTCGGGGATTTTTTTTTCTTGGCAGTGGGGTTCAGAGCAGGAAAATAGGAAATGAACTGGAAAAATTTGAAGGCTACAGCAAACAAGAAAATCCTGGAAGGAACACACTCTGGAGATCCACCCTGGCCATTAATAATATGGAAAGATTTCATTAGGAAAAGGGAGAGGGAAGAGAAGGAGAAAAGAAGTGCAAGGAGGAGCATGGGATAAAAAAGTCCTGCACTAAAACCCCCACACTTCTGGCTACAAATCATGGAATCAAAGATGCACAATTTCCATTTAAAGTTGGAAAGATCTCCAAGACCACTGAGTCCAGCCTGTGCCCAATCCCCACCTTGTCCCCAGCCCAGAGCCCTGAGTGCCACCTCCAGGCCTTCCCTGGACACCTCCAGGGATTCCAAACGTCCCTGGGCAGCCCCTGCCAAGGCCTGAGCACCCTTTCCGTGAGTTCTTCCCTCCTGGAGATGCCCTGTGGGCTCTGAAGGGGCTGCAGGGGTTGGGTTGCTGGGGACTGTGTGGGGCTGAAGGTGCTCAGGGGGGATGCTCCAAACCCAAACCATGGCAGGAGCAGCTCCCCAGCCTGGAAATGAAGCAAATTCAGTTTGTTAAGGATGCTGTGGTCACCTGAGAAGGAATTTTTTCTGGTGGAAGAGCCCCTTGTGCCCTCTGCTGAGGAGAACCTTGCAGGGGGAGCAGCCCCCCAGAATAAAAGGGGCTTTATTTAAGAGGGCATCGTCTTCAATTCTTCCCCCTCTTCTTCTTCCCCTTCCCAGCCCACAGCTCCCCGTGGCCCCAAAACACCTGAACCCTGTCCCCCACTGTGATGCCTTAGGACTTTAGCATTTATGCTTTTCATATATTTGTAACCCTGCAGTTCTTTAGTGCAGAGCTCCAAACTCCATGTACAGTGTGAGCTGCTTCTCTCCCATTTTGGTCAGACACAACAATTCCTCTCCAGGCCTGGGAATCAAGGACACCTCACTGCCTCAAGGCTCTGAGGAATGTAAATAAAAGTGAGTTGGGGGCAGCAAACTTGGGGTAAATGGCTTCATTACCTGGAGCTGTAATTGGAAGATTTACCCTCAATCTGCAAAAGGACCAAACTGATAAAAGTGTGAAAACCCATGACCTGTGGTCCATTTTTTGGTGTAGCCCCTAGGTGGGTTTTGTCTGCCTGAAATGTACCTGAACGCCCTTCTATAAATATAAATATAAATATAAATATAAATATAAATATAAATATAAATATAAATATAAATATAAATATATATAACAGCTTTTTAACGCCTTCATTTTGTCTGTCCTCTGGTTTTAGGTAGCCCCAAAAGCCACCAGCCAAGGCCCAGGTGTGGGCACAGCCATGCCTGTGCCCCAGGGTGCTGTCACCTGCCCTGGCTGGGCCCAGGGACACACAGAGCCCAGAAAATTGTCCTGGAAAAAGGGAAATCAGGCCCTGTCCCTGTCCCCATCCCTCCCTGCAGCTTGGACCTGCCACCTCCCCCTGCCCTGGTGGCCAGAGAGCCCCGTGACCTCAAACACTCCTGGCTTCTCTCACCCACGAGCAGTTCTCTCAGCTCAATGTATTTTTTTGCCCTTTGGGAGGTTGTTTTCCCCACCCCTGTGCCACTCAGGAGGTGACAGGCTGTGCTTTTGTGTCACTCCCAGGCCGAGTGCAGCCCATTAAACCTCCCCACCACGGCAAAACCCGAGCAGAGCAATTTAAAACCCCCGAGTTTTTTTTTTTGCCAAAAGTTTTTGCACCATTATGTCACATCCTATCCATCAGAATTTGCTGGAAAAACCTTGGTTTTGCTGTTTTGGGTTTTTTTGGTTTTTGTTTTTTTTTATTTCTTTTCAGTGTTGCTGCTCTCTCCTGGAAATGGAAACGTCAGCAGGTCGAATGACCTGAGGGTTTATGTATTTCCAGGGCAGGTAGGAGGAAGTTCAGCCTCAGTGCTCACCAAACAATTCTGAGCGTTGGAAACATAATGAGCATTAATGAGGATGAAATAGAGACCCTTTGGGATCTGTTAACTCAGCTGGCCCAGAGTCCCCAAAGCTGCCACGATTCCCTCTCCCAGGTCGCCACAAGCACAGGGAGGGGAGGAGGAGCTGTGATTTGGGTGACCCAGGATGAGCTTTACAAATCCCCAGGATTTGCAAATCCCAGCTAAAATCCAATAATCGTCTGTCTTTGGTCTCGGTGAGCTGAGTGTCTCAACACGTGGGGTTTTCCTCTCCCTGTCATGGGATAAATCTCAGTTTCACAGGACAGACAACGGGGATCTCTGCAGTCAGTCAGTGTGCTCGGAGAATCACAGAACCATGGAATGGTTTGGGTTGAAAAGGAGTTTAAAGACAACCTCATCCCACCCCCTCTGCCATGGGCAGGGACAGCTTCCACTGCCCCAGGTTTCCCAGGCGGAATTTTTCTCTCCTGCTTCTCAACCACTGATAAATCCATGGAGAAATTCCCTGCATGGACAAAGGAGCCACCCCAGGAGCTGCTCTGGACAGTGAGGGGATTTTTTCCTTGGTCTTTTCTTCATCAAGGAAAGTTTTCTGCTCATGGATTCCTCTCTGAGCTGGGGGCTCCCCGTCCTCTCTGGGATCTGGTTTGGGGTGGTGAACTGAAGGTTCACAGCTCCAGGGAGGAGAACCAAGAGTTCTCACACCAAAAATCTTGATTTGTATCCTTGGTTTGTGCATCTGCACTGCATCACTGAAGTCTGCACTGAGGAAATCACTCGTGGGTGATGAGCACCAGCGAAGGCCGGGGTGGTTCTGGCAGGAACCTTTGCAATGTTTGTGGGGTTTTTGCTGTGTTTAAGCAAAATTTAGGAGTTTTAGAGTCCCTGCTCTGCTAGCACAGAGGTCAGGCTGGGATGGGGTTGGGGGAGAGGTTCGCTTCAAATTCATTCAGCTCCCACAGGTTGGCAGGGGCCTGGTGTGGACCCCGAATCCCTGAGTGTCAGGAGGAAGAAAAGAATTTCGAAATCCCCTGCGGAGGAAGAAGGAAAGAGCAGGTGCAGCCCTGGAAAGGAAAAGAAAACCCATTTGCTTCCTAGAAAAAGTGAAGGACACAAAGTGCCGGGACTGGAGGAAAACTGAAGGAAAAGAGGGAAGAAGTGGAACTCCAGAGCCGACACAAAAAGTGATTTGGGAAACCCGGATCACTGCAGGAATGCTCGGGGGTTTGGGGTGAAATGTGGTACACGTGGAGCAATTTTGGGCACCAGTTTGGTCAGGAAATGAAGGTGACGGTAATTAGTGGCTACTACTATAACAGATCATAATTAGTGCCAGGTTAACGAGCGTGGGGAAGCACAGCAGAGTCCCCTGGGGGGCTCCAGTGACGGAGGTTTTGTGCCGTGGGGATGCTGATAACCTCTCAGGGGGTCACTTGGGACCTCGTGGCTCCAGGTGGGGTCTAGGGAGAGTTCTGGGAGGAGGAGAACAGGGAGGCCTCGGTGATTTCCTGTAATTCCCTGGAGGGGAAGGGCAGAGGCCGTGCCCAGACCGGCAGAGAGGCCCTGGGTGCTCTGTGGTGCTGATGGAGCTGCCGAGGGCAGCCAAGTGCCCTCTGCTCCCTTTCCCCCTGTGGGTAACTCACAGAAAACCTGAATCATTTCATATTTTCGCACTACAAAATGTGGAATTTCCTCTTGATGGCCAGCGGCACCAACCTGGAAGCTTTTTATGATGCTGGAGGGGAAATGGCACCCGAGCCGAGGTCCAGGGTGGAGGAGAACTGGTTGCAAACCATCAGGAATTGTCCTTTCTGGAGAGCCCAGCCGTGCTGGAGCTGCACATTCATCTGCTTCTGTTAAAGAAACACACAGCTGCTCTGTGCCTGCGTTTATTGTTTAATTCATTCATGCTGCTTGTTGGAAACACCATCGTTAAAGTCCTTCTGGGGCAGAGTTTGCTTTAAAGAGAACTCTCCGTGGAAAAGGCTTTCCTTTAAATTTAGTACGAAAGAAAAAGCCCGACCAGTTTTATTTATAGATCAGGGCATGAGAGATTTTCAGTGCTCAAGCCAGTGCTCTATCTCTGTTCCTCCCATAAAAACATGTTTAGCATTTTTCTCATCCTACCAGAATAAAATTCTTTTATTGAGATTTTTTTTTTTTATCCCCTTTGCTAAAACGCAGCCACTTGAGTGAATGACAAACAAACACTGGATTTACCCATTGAATAATTTCGTGAGTTGTGGTTCTTGGGTGACATGAGCTGGGTTTTGGTTGTTTTTTAATAGATCATCTCTTACTTCTGTGGCTTTGGGACAGTTTATGTACCTAAGGTTGTATTTCCCAGAGATCTGTACCAGATGTATGATAAATCTGGGGGTTTTATTAACACAGAAGCATCCAGAGTTTCCTTGTGGAATGTCTGCTTGTAGGAGCAGTGAGAAAATGGAGAAGTGGACAGAATTTTGGCCTTTCCAACATCCTGAGTGATAAAATGAACAATTTCGTGTCAGTTTGTGTTTAAAGAAAGGGGGAAATATTAAATTTGTTTGTTTGGTGAATGACAATGCTGCCAACACATCTTGATTGCTATTAATTCACGGTAAAATGCAGAATTTTGGGGTGTCTTGCTTTAAAGTGATGGTTTTCCCTTTCCTGGTGAAGGTGGGTGGTGATAACCAGGTCCACGTGTAAAAAATTAAAGGATGGGGTGGTTATTGAGCAGAATTCTGACCTCCTTTGCTGGCAGGGCTTTCACAGAGCTCAGTGTCAGCCCAAAAAAGAGCTGCAACTCCAAACTGTTTAAAAAAGAAGCTGGGGGACAACGGCAGCTTATTCCCTCGCTGAAATTTCAAAATTTTTCCATTTTACTGTTTCCCAGTCATTCCTTAACCCTTGTTGTGCTCTGCCAGCCCGTATTTAGTGGCTGACACACTTCAGGATCAAATGTTTCACTGCCTGGATGGTTCCCTCTGCTGAGCTTTGTGACAAAATCACTGGTTATGACTCAACTTCCCTTCCAAATGTCCAGTGTCTGTGATCTGGGATTGAGTCACATTCTGGGTTGCTTAAGAAAAGAGTTAAAGAGCTTTTAGTAATAATTTTATAGAAAACACGTTCCCCGTATGAAGCAGTGCTGTCCCTTATGGTGCACCCAAACACCTGGAAGTGTCCAAGGTGAGGTTGGACAGGGTTTTGGAGGAACCTGGGATAGTGGAAGGTGTCCCTGCCCAGGACAGGGCTGGGATGGGCTGGGATTTACGGTCCCTTCCAACCCAAACCAGGCTGGGGCTCTGTGAATGGGCAGATGCTGAGAGCTGCTCTTCTTTCAGCCATTTATTGAGGAATCCTTTATGGAACGAGGGATCTGAGACTCTGCTGGGGGAAACCTGCTGGAAATGGGGCACAGTGGGGAGTGCTGGGTCACTGAGGCCACCCCTGTGACAGCCCCTGTGGTGAGGGTGTGACTGCCAGAGTGGCCCCAGGTCGGACAGAGAAGCTCCCTTAAGGTATTTAAGTCATTGTATGGATGATCTCACTCCATTATTTTTTTCACGGGGCTCCTCAGTTCGCTCTATTTAACTTTATAATTCAGAGGAATGAAACCATTTCCCCATCTCCCCCGTGCCAAGGGAGCAAACCCGCAGCTGAGGGGCAGTGAGGCAGCTCCTGGTGTGTGGCAGGGCACTTGGAAGGATCCAGAAGGAGAACATGAGGAGGTCTGGAGGTGCCTGTCAGCACAGCTGGGTTGGTGTGGGTGGGATGTGCCTTGCCTGGGCCCTCTCTGCTCTTTAGGGGGGTTTGTTCTCCAGCTTTGTTATTGCAGGGAGGGTAAAAGCCACCTGCCCACACCTCTAATATGTTTTGCTCCTGTGTCCTTCCACCAGGGAAGTCTGGAAGTTGCTTTTCCAGCAGCAGAGCGGGCAGCTCGGGCACAGTAAATGAACGAAACTGGGTTTTTAGGGGAAGGCCTGAGAAAACAGGATGTCCCTTCTTATCAAATTGCCTTTGAGTTTGCAGCTTGCTGTGCTGCTCTTTTATAAATCACTTCATGCTTTATTCAGAAACTTTATTTCCTTCTCCCAGACTGGTTTGGGTTGGAAGGGACCTTAAAGCTCATCCCATTCCATGAGCAGGGCAGGGACACCTTCCACTATCCCAGGTTGCTCAGAGCTCCCTCCAACCTGGCCTTGGACACTTCCAGGGATGGAGCATCCACAACCTGAGCCAGAATTATTCATCCAGACTTCTGTTTGACCCAGCTGTCAGTGTAATATTTTATTTTAATGCCAACTATAAAAACCTTTCTCTCACGCAGGCTGTAAATCAGCGTTCCCAGGTTTTTTTTTCACAAGGAATAGCGAGAGTGTCTGGTGCTTTCCCAACTGGGCCATTCCTTCCCCCAAAATCCTGCTCTTTCCTCTGCTTTAGCACAAATCTTCCCAGGAATAACCCAGTGGAACATGAGTCACTGCAGGAACCAGGGTTGGGGCGAGGTGGGCTCCTGGCTTATAAATGGCACAATTGTAGATACAGGAGTGCAAGGGCTGCTCTGCTTGGAAAGCCGGCTGGAAAATAGCACTCATGAGGTAGGCAGGCATTTATATCCGCAGGAACCACTGGCTAGTTTGTATATATTTGCATTTCATTTTCTAACCGCACTTTTGGAGCTTGGTGTTGAGCCATTCATTGATGAGCTTTATCACGGGGCTGCGCCTCGCAGCGAAATTGTGGCGTCCCCGTGGGGCTGCCACAAGCTCTCATTTGGCCAATTTCTGGGCTAAAAAAAGCCACCAGCGAGGCGGGGAAGCGCGATGAGCTCCCTGGTTGATGCGCTGTTTTTGTGTTAATGAGGCGTTGGGAGGGTCCGTGTGAAACTCGGGGTGTCTGAACGCAAAGAGCGGAACTCCGACAGTGTTTGCCCGTTGCTGCTTCAACCCAAACCTCTGAAAGGAAGGAGCAGTTTGTTCTTCCACCTGTAAAAAAAAAAAAACAAAACCCACAATAAATGTGTTTTTATGAGTGGAGAAAGGTTTTTCTCTCAATTCAACCCTCTGCTCGTTCCTGGGGGGGGGTGAGCGGAGTCCCCCTGCCCTGGGATCTGGGGAGGAAACATCGCAGTGGCTTCAAGAGTTTTCGCCTCCTCCCTTCAAACGGGACCAAAACCTTGCACGGCTCAACACCGAGATTGCGAGGAAAGGAGAAACGGGGTTCAGCAGCCAGGACAGAGGAATGGATCCCTGTGACGTGTAAATTGTGTCTTTCACCTTCCCGGAGCTCTGAGCTGTTCCTGTCCCGCCTTGGATGGTGCTGTCCCATGTGTGAGAGGCTTTTCGGCTCACCAGTTACCTGTAACCGATGTGACACCGCGGGAGGGGGGAGAATATATTTCCCAAAACATTATTTCCCGGGGATTAAAAGTCGTTTTTTAAAAGAATTCCCACCTCGTTCTTAGCCATCAGCACATTTAGGAGGTTGTTAGTGGGACAGCGGCGCTCGGAGAGGGGGGACACGAGGTGATCCCAAGGCATGCCTGCTGTAATTCTCCTCAGCTTGGCCAGCTCTGCCCAAGGAATGAAGTTGACTCATTCTTCCTGGATGCGGTCCCACCTCTCATGGAAATCGATGGAATTCTTTCTGCTGCGTTTTTAAACACATGTTCTTACAGTTACTTTCTCCAGCAAGCCCTCGTTTGTAAATCTACATGAACTCTTGGTTCCCTGCGGTTAAAAATATTATTTTTATTTTTTTTTTTTCGGTAGTGATGGACCAGTCACTCCGAGAGTCCCGTAAATACTTTCCCATCTCTGGTTATGATCTGCAGAGGCGAGCACAGGAGCTCTTTTGTGCTCTCTGCGCTTACACCATTTCATTGATTCCGCCTTGAAGGTCAGCGGGGAGAGCCGGGGTCCTGCCGGGGGTTTAGGGGGGTCCCCGGGGGGCCGGGCCGGTCCCCCCGCCCGGGCAGCGCTGCCGCAGCCTGGGGAGCGCGTCCCTCCCGCTGCCCGCTGCCTTCCCCGCTCCCTCGGGAGGGAGGGATGACGGCGACATCACCTCACACCCCATCAGGTTTTTGCCTTCTTCCCCCCCGGCCCGTGAGTTATGCTCTGAACTTGCCTTTTTTTAAAGATTTTTTTTTTTTTTTAGGAGCTGCTTTGTATTAAATGAATAAAATATGTTCGTGTCCCGTCGGGTCCCTGTTCGCTTCCATTCCGCCCCTTTATAAAAAAAAAAAAAGGAGTTAATCAGGAATGAGTTGCCACCGGCTTTTTGCAGTTTATCGCGTTCCCCAAAGGAGTTTTACATCCTCAGCCCATTGGACCATCATCTTTTAATCCTAAAAAGAAAACTCTGCCTGTGTAGGGGGGTGGTTGAACGCAGAGATCCCGGCGCCTTGTAAACAGGTTGTTTTTTTTTTCCCCCCCCAAACCCAGTAAGAATTTAGGGTTTGCGTTTATTTTATGCTCTCGCAGACGCTTCTGGTATCAAAATCTCGCCGCGTTAATTTGTTCGGCTGTAGGAGAACAGCGTCTGTCCAGCCCCGAGAATGTTTTCAGGTGTTCTGGGAACGGATAAATGTTTCCGATTTTAGAACGCTGTTAGTGTTTAAAGAAAAAAGGAGCATTCGGAGAAGGGTTTGAGTCTTTACTTTTCCTGTTTGTTAGGGAAGAAAAAAAAAAAAAAAGAAGAAAAAAAAAAGTGTTCTTAATTATAACTCGCGGGGTGGGGGCAATGCTTGAAAGCTCCTCCAGAAAAGTAATTCTAAACAGTGAAGAAGAAGAAGAAAAAAAAAATAAAAAAGAAGGAAAAAATGCTCTATGATGTTTTATTTTAATAATCCTTTGCAGGCATGTGAGCCGTGGTCTGAGGGAGAAAAAAAAATATAAAGAAGTTTCAGGAAAAAGGCACGAACAATACCGCCTTTAAACCCAAATCTGCAAACTTCTGAGAATATGCCCTCGTATTGAATACACCGGATTTCTCTCCCGAGCGAAGGGGAAGGTTTTGTTCGTTTGGACAGTCTTTGAATACTGTTCTAAAACTTCTTTCAAGTGGGAACTGAAGAGAGAAATGTTAAGTTCTGGGAGGAGACAATAAGTTAGCATCTTTGAGCGGGGTCCCTTGCATGCAAATCAGCCTTTTGGCAATTTGGGGGAAGTTTAATTGGAAGGTGGAAAGCGCGCAAAGATAAGGGAGCGGGATCGGGAGGAGCAGCCCCGCCGGGGCTCCGGGGGGAGGCCGGGCCCCGCTCCTCACCTTGCCCGGGGATCCCCCCGGCCCGCCCCGTCGGGCATCGCCCCTCTCAGCTCCCCCCTCAGCTCCCAAAGGTGCCTCGGGAATAAACCCCTGGCTCTGAAGTTTCTATAATTTTCACCTAATGAATTTATTGTTTCCCCCCCACAACCCCACCCCCGGGTCTCTGTGTCAGGCCTGGACGGCGCGGCCGCGGCTCTGGGCTGCGCGCTCTCGGGCTCCTCATTTCCCACCGCCTGAAAAAAAGGTCTTGAACTCAATTAATAGCTAATAATTATCCAGCCAGCCCCGCCGCAGCCGCCCTGAGCGGGGGGAGCGCGAGTGAAGCAGGCGCGGAACCCGGGGGGGCTCCGGGGGTGGCGGAGGCCTCCCTCGGGTGTCCCCTTGGGTGTCCCCTCTTTGGGGGCTGAGCCCCATCCCGCACCCTCAGGGGCAGTAAAAGGAGGGGACAGTGAGGGGACACCCCCCGAGGGACCCCAGGGGAGGGGAGTCACCCCCAGAGCGAGCGAGGAATTATCCCAATTCCGGCAGGGCAGCAAACGGCGCTTTGGGGTTCAGCCCTTGCCAGCCCCAAAACATTGAATTGAAGCCAATCCCCCCCTGGCCGGAGCCCGGGCGGGGTTGCGGGCCTGGCTCGGGGCTGCCGGGGAGGAGCGGGGGGTCCCCCGGCCGAGCGAACCCCAAACCCGGCGCTGCGGGAGGGAAAACGCGCCCCGGCCCCGCTGCATCCCCCTGCCAGCTTTGGATCGGGGCGAGTTCTGTTCATCCCGAGGGGAAAAGGCGGCGCGGATCGTTGCGGTGCCTTCAGAATTCGGCGTTTCGGCTGAAAAATGCTCGATCGGAAATCGCCTGACCCATACCTGTTGTCCCAGGGCCGCTTCCCGCAGGAGAAAACCTCCCCAAAAAGCCCCGGGGGAAGGAGAAAGCACAGCCCCGAGAGAGCGGGGGGCTTGGGCTCTTTCCATGACAAAACTCTGCTGAATTACAGCGCCCATCGTTTCCATTTTGCTTTCATTTGGCAAGCAATCTCCGGGCAAAAATATTTTGATCAAACGTCTAAAAAAAAAATTGCTATAACTCCTTAATTTCCCTTCATTCCCAGAGACCGTCGCGATTAAAACTGCTGTGTTTACATCCCTGAAACTGTCTGTTCATGGGAGACAACACTGCTCGATGTCTGACGATTGTAATTATAATCATGTTCAAGTTAGATATTCAAATGTAAATGGTGCTTTTCTTTTTCTTTTCCTTTTTTTTTTTTTTTCCCCTTTTTTTTTTTTTCTTTTTCTTTTTTACGACTTCTCATTTTAGGACGTGAATTTTTACCTTCGCCGGGACCAGCAAGGCGCAAGCCTCGCGCCGTGGAGTGTAACGAATTCGGAGGAATTCTTAGGGCTGAACATGTTTTTTGAAAAATCTGAAATGGCAATTTACACGGTATTTTTTCATGGCCGGAGGAGCCAGTGTTTTCTTCTAGAAATAAGAAAAAAAAAAAATAGACTGATCACCTCATTTTGATGCACAGACGGGTTTCAGGGCAGCTGGAATATCAGGGAAGAGGTGCAGGACAGTGAATGCAGGCACAGGTTATGCAGCCGTATTAATCTTTCCCCCTGTATTTTATCTCTAAGGGGACCAGCAAG
>VXBN01011447.1:0-13274 GCA_013397395.1 Sinosuthora webbiana
CTGTCTTGTGTATTCCCACAACTGACTAAAAATCCTAGTTGTCTCTCTGTTGAGTGGGAAAGTGAACAGTTTGAGGTAGGGGGGAAGGTGTTTGAATGTCTCTTTTTTTTTTTTTTCCTTTCTTTTCTTAGTGTATGTTAATAAATCTATCTATTTTTACTTTTAAGTTGAGCCTGTTTTGCCTTTTTCTCCCAAAATCCTATCTCCCAGTTGGCAAACAAAATTCAGTGAACATGAAACCACCACAGCATTTTGTCCTGGTATATTTTGTGTGTGAGCAGTCCCCGGAGCTGTTCCATTTGGATCCTGACTCTGTGAAACTGAAAGCAAAGGACAGTACCTAGAGGTGAGAAGGAAAGTGCCGATAGCAGGGTGTGTGCTTGTAGTTTGACAGGTGCAGTTGAAATTGTCTGCAGCAAGAGCTTTCTCAGCTGGCACTTTTGTGAGCTTTGTTTTTGCCAGATCTCTGAAGTTTGCTAGCGGACTCTGCAAGAATGAAAAGCTTTGTTAGGCCAAAGGAGTTCGTGTTGCCTTTTGAGTGTGGTACAAAGAAGAGTATGCACTTGGAAGGGGAAGATCAGCGAAACCTTTTTGTGCTGGCACAGTTCATTTGAGAGCAAGGATATTTGCAACTTGACTCTGCCCTCGGGGTTGTTTTGAGCTAGGCTGGGTGCGTTTCCTTCTTTTGCAAATCGACAGCGCCATCGTGTGGTTTTTCTGATGAGCACAGACAGTGCCCAGGAAAAAGCCAAGCACTTTTCTGGCCTGGCCTCATTCGTGTGGGAGCAGTTCGTGGAAGAGCTCCGCTGTGGATCCTGGCTCTGGGAGACTGACAGAATGTGATTCTGCATGTAGCAGGGAAGGAAGAGAAATCGTTTCATTGTTGGCTGTGCAGTTTATAGCCTGTTAAAGAAAAGGCAATTGCAGCATGCCCCCTTTCATTTAAAAACTTTTTTTTCAGTTCAGCTGCTCAACATGTAACTCCCACCCACTGAACTGCGTCTACCTCCATGGAGATAGGCACTTTCTTTTAAGCTCTATGTACCATTTACCCTCTCACTTGCACAGATCCCAAACCCCTTCAAAATGTCCAGCAGTTGCTCGCAAAAAAAACCCTCCTACAACAAAATGCCAGTGCTGCCCTTCATAGTCCCTTTGCAATCTGTAAACTAGACTAAACACACAGGTGATTTGCACTTTCCTTTGGAACTATATATACAACATCAGCACATTCTCTTAATGTCAGAGTCCTCCATCAGCAAAGCATTTCCAGCTGCTGTTCACACTGAGAGATGGGCCAGGACAGAAAATATTTGTTGCCGTACTGTCCTGGGGTGACTTTGTGATGCTTGTATCCCCAAGTGTCTGTTCTGTTTGTGCTGTATATTGAGTTCTGTGCCTTTAAGACTGGTTTTGGGAGTGAAGGGGGGAAAGAAGAAGCACAGAGTTTGTTTTGAAAATGGCATTCACTCCTCTGCATTCCTTCTCCAGACTGTGTGTTCATCTGAGGCATGGACAGCAGCGGGACAGAGATCTCTTTGCTCTGAGTTAGTTTTAGCTAGCTGAGGCAGAGATGCTTCCTGGACTGTTGTTTTTCCTTTTTCTTGGGACTGTTTAAACCTGTCCTGGACTGAAAAACCACCTTGTTGCGGTGCGTATCTCCCTGGTCAGCCCGCTGTTTGGCTGGACCGCCTGGTCAGCTCTGATACGCCTCAACAGAACCGATGTGTGGGTTCTTGGCTCTGCAGCACCCCGACCTTCACTGCCACGGCCGTGGTATAAATGAAAGAGGGGACTCTCGGAGGTAAGGGGAACAAAGGTTTATTGGGGAACACAGGGGAACCCCTCACCTCAGGCCCGATGCCTCAGGAGAGACCCCGCACCTGGGCTATGGGGGGGTTTTATCCAGGACAAACTAAAGGGGTGGATACAAACTCTAAACCAATAAAACAAAGCAAAACAATAAATGCCAACTGGGTTACATAACTCGTAACAAATCAAAGGTAAATTGGGAAGGGGTCCCTGGGGCATCTGCCAACCACTGGCCAGATCTCCTCGAAGTTTCTGGACCTTGGAGATAAGAATTCCAGTGACGGACAGAGAGAAAAAAGATACATTGGAAAGGATGGGCAGGGAATATCACAGGGAAAGGACCAATGGGGAACAGTCTCTGGGCAAAAATCAGAGACGGCACAGAAACCTTTATCAACTTATGATAAGAAAGAATTCCAAGACAGGAGGCCCATCTTGGGTGCCTAAAACTATACTAAACTTACAATGAAACTTTTAAACAAAATCCTGCAACCCCACACACCTGTGCCCCTCGTGGGCAAGCAGCTAGAGCTCACGTACAAGGAAGTGTCAAGGCAGACTGAAGAAATCATTTTTCCAAGCAGCATTTAAATTGTGCACAGCATACTTTGGACTACGCACTTCCCTTTTAACATATCTGGACTCTCACATTTTTAACTCTCACAGCTTTGTTGCAAATGTCCAGCAGCTGCCCTCGTCAAATAGGCTGTAGAGAACAAAGCCATTGCGGGGCTGCACCTTCCCCTTGCCGCACATAAGCCACATCAAACTCACCAATGCACTCTGTATATCCATTCTCTGCTGTGTCTACCATCGTGTTCTTTGAATCTCCGGGCCTAAACGTAAGGGCAATAGTTTTCCGATAGGGTTGGAAGAAGAAGAGGCAGCAGCACAAGTATCTGTTGTTAAACTTCCCACTGCCAGTGTGATTTTAAAAGCCACCCTCCTCTGGCACCCTGTACACTGGGCACATCAGCCAAGTGCTGTGCAGCTTCGTTCTTCACCTTTTGTAACCTGTCGTGCTTTCATTCTTCTGGAGGTGAATCATCATCTACTTCTTGTACAGAATGCTCTGCTGGCAGCGAACTGCTCCTAAGCATTGCTTCTGCTGAAACACTCCTGGGCTATGCACTTTCCTTCTGAGCTACATACCACCAAATTCTGCCTCTCCTGTTATCTGAATCTAAATGGAAAGCTTCTCAGCTACATCTTGTGAAGAGAACTGTGCCCGGACAAGCTTGCCCCTGAAACTTGGATTTGCACCACATTCAAGGGGCAGTACTCCTTCTTTTACAACCTGCAAAGTGCTGCCAGATGGCCGTGCTCTCTGCACAGTTCTTCTCACCTTGAAGTACAACTGGGCACATTACAGCATCACAAGGACCAAAGATCCTGATACACGTCTTGCACAGAAGAATGTGCCAGGACAAAAACATGTCCTTCATGTCACCTTCTTGTCGCTCAGATTGTGGTGCTGCGTTGAATGTCTTGGACATAGAATGACTAATCCAGGGCAGCCAGAGTAAAACTTTCTGGCACATTTCATCTGGGTTTAATCCTGCGCCATTTGCAATTTTAGGAACCAGCACCTTACTTCCTGCCAAAGGCGCCTGGACATGAACATTGTCCCTTTTCCATGGGAAAAAATACACAGCCCCCCCTGTGTTTTGAGGTCAGCTCAGACATGGTGTCTGGCACTCCAAGTGCAGCAAGAGTCTGAGTTCCTCGAAGGTTTTCTCTGGGAGAAAACCTGCACCTTTCAAAATTTTAGGGACGGCACCTTACTTCTGGCAACACGCACCTAAATGTGAATACTGGTCCTTTTCTACAGGAAACATTACTCAGCCCCCCAGTGTCTCAACATCAGCTCAGAGGTGGAAACCCCAGGATAGGCAGAGTTCCAGTTGCTGGCAGTTTTGATCTGGAGTAAATCCTGTGCCGTTCGCAAATTTAGGAGTGTGCTGGTTTTGCATTGATTGAAGAAAGCTGTGGCAAAAACCAATTAGTGACTGGCTTTGAATGTTGACAGCTTGATTAATCAATTAAATATGGGATATGCCTCTGGGCTACACAGGTTAAAAATCAGAGGTATTCCAGGAAAACTTCTTTTCCTTTCTGCCTGGGAAACAGGTAATGGGCAGCCCCGACTCCCTCTTTGCCATGGGAGCCAGGCCGGCTGGGCCCTTCCCAGGGCCAGGCCCCTTCCCGGGGGGCCTGCTAGGCCCCAGATTAGGGCCGGGTCCGATGACAGCCGGGCAGGGGGAAGGGAGGAGACTATGCCTTGTCCTGGCCGGATCGGGCCGTGCAGCTGCTAAAATCTTGCTGTTAAAAGCTGCACCTCCATCGCGGCCTGGGAGGCCTAGCCAGGCTGGGTGGCCCCTGCCAGGAGCCAGGCCCATTTCCCCCTCCAGCACAGCTTTCTGAAGACTCCTTCAACATAACAACTCTGGCCACTGCTACCAAGTCATCTGATTGGGGGAGGGGCCCAGCCATGTGAGAGATTATGCAACTGAGACCAAAGGCGGCTCTGCAGCCTGGCAGGAGTCCCCGCTGCAGCCAGTACCCCCGGGATCCTGGTCCAGCCCGGCACAGCCTGAATTTACCACCTTCAGCCACTTTCTAGGAAAGAACCATCACGCCCTCTACAGACCTGGGAGGCTGTTAACTCTTTCCTTGCACAGATGAAACTTGCAAAGCACTAACCTTTCACTGAGTGAGAGAAAAACCAGACTGAGTCATGGGGAGACACAGCATGAGACTGAAGTCAGTGAAGGAAGAGTTACATCTTAGATGGAAGAAATGAGAAGATGCCTTAATTTTAGGCTGAAAGTCTTTTGTGAGCTATGGTAATAGATTATAATATACTAGAATATCCCTTTAAATCATGGAAAAAATATGCATTGGGGAGATGAAGAAAGTATTCAAATTGTAGATATAAGGAAAGACATTTGTAATGAACTAAGTAAATATTGAAGTAGCTGTGATCTTATGAGAAACTTGAACAGAGAGAGAGAGATGAGATGAAGAGGATTTACCCCTACAAAGAGAAGAGATTACTGTTCCTAGAGATGAAGAAAAAAACTTTGCTTTTAGAACCGTTCATCTTTAAAATTATACCCCATGAGTTTTTGTGAGAGTTAAAAGCCACAAGCAGACTGTTCTTTCTTGTGGAAAGTTCCACGGCAGACCAAAATAGACTTCTCTCTCTGAATGAACTGATGAAAGACTATTTTATAAGTGGTAAACTGACCTAGAGTTTCAAGTTTTGTCTTTATACGTTGTCTGTGAGAAAGAAAAGAAGCTGTTGGGGGAGAGAAGTGTTTTGAAAGTTTTATTCTGATTCTTCTTAAATTTTTCTTTCTCTTAGTTTTGTTAATAAACCTGTCTTTATACCTTTTAAGTCTTGAACCTGCTTTGCTTTTCTCCTAATGCTATCTCACAGCAGAAAAAGAGTAAATAATCCTAGTAGACACTCAAACCACTACACATAATTCAGGAAACAGAAACTGGCAAACGTGAAACCACTACAAGGAGGCAGTGCCTCATTTCCAGCCACAGGTGTCTGGATGTGAACAGTGGCCCTTTTTTCATGGGAAATTATTCTCAGTCCCCCAGTGTCTCAAGGTCAGCTTAGAGGTGGCATCTGGCACTCCAAGATCAGACAGAGTCCGAGTGTCTGGCAGCTTTTATCTGGGAAAAATCCTTCACCATTTGTGATTTTTGAGGTAGAACTGCAGTTTTGGCCAAAGGCACCTGGATGTGAATGCTGGCCATTTTCCAAGGGTTTCCCAGTTTTAGACAAATATATGAGGAAACATCCTGAAAGGGTGTCTCCTCTAACGAAGATTAGGTTTTAGTAATTTTTCCCTTACAGGTTCGAAAGGAAATCCTTTGGAGAAAGTGAAAAAAACTTTATTTAACAAGCAGACTACTCACAAGCTTGAATAAAAAAAGAATAATGTTCAATAATAAAACCTCTCACTGCAAGAAATGCTGGTAAATCAGTGCTGTTTCTGTGGGTGTGGCGCTCTCTCTCGCTCCCCGGCACTGGGACGCAGTGTAGGCCCTTCAGACTGCGACATGAGCAGGGGCCGCAGCGATGGTGTTCCAGACTGGAGGGGAGTTGAACAGTTTCAGAAGCCACAGTCCTGAGAAAACTTTTGCTTCAGCTCACAGATGAGAAACTAGCTGAAAAAGCACAGCTGTTCTCCCTCTGCACCGCAGACAACATAAGACACTGAAGCTGCAGTGAACTGGGTGGAGGATTGTTGCAGACAGGTAAAAGATATTATAAAAGAAAGACCTTATAAAATCAGGCTTTGCTCTGCTAAATTACCAGCTAGCCTGTCACTTCTAAGTGCAGCTAGCTAGGTTCCCATGTGAAACAGTCTTGGGAATGAGAATCCGTTAACACAGCAACCTATTCTAGGAGAGAAATATAAGTTGCACCTGTAATAACTAAAGATCTGTCCCATAAGAATCCACAAAGAAAAAATGTAGACATCTATGAATAGAAGGAGTCTTAGCACTTACACACAAAACACCTTCTAACCAATGAGTTATAAGACAAGAAAACTACTAGCCAATTAGAGTTGCACACAAGGTCTGTGAAAACTGTATAAAAATGAGTTATTTAAATAAAGAAGGGGCTTTCCCTGCATGAAGAAACTGAGTCCTGTCTGCTTATTTTTGCAACAGAGGATATAATGCCGAAAGCATTTCACTGCTTTTCCCCTTCACTCTTAAAGGCACAGGACTCATATTTGGCATAAAGCAGAAGGTAGGGGATACAATGAAGCATCATAAAGTCACCCTAGGACATTGGGAAACAATACTCAGCCCCCCAGTGCCTCAAGGTCAGCTCAGAGCTAGCATCTGGCACTCCAAGATCAGTCAGAGTCAAGGTGCTGGCAGCTTTGGTCTGGGAGAAATCCTTTGCCGTTGGCAATTTTAGGACACAGCACCCCATTTCCTGCCAAAGCCACCTAGATACGAATTCTGGCCTTTTTCCATGAGAAACCATACTCAGCCTGTGGGAAGAGATAGGATAGAATTGGGTTACAGGCTGTGGGACACATCTGCAGAATGCCATGGCAGCACAGAGAAGCACACAGAAGCACAGAGAGGCTTGTCTCCACCTGACCATGCAGGGAGGAGGTGCCATGCAGCAGAGCCCTGCAGAGAGGAGCATGCTGGAAGCTGGCTGACAGGTGAAAAGCACAGTATCACCCCATATAAGGACATTAAGAAAGTGTGTTGCTGACATGGCAATGTGTGATAGGTTGCTTAGTGAGAATTGCCATATAAGGAAATACTGTGCTTTGAAGAAGTGTATAAAACCTGCTTGTTTCTTGGAATAAACAATTCAGATTCCCTGCCGGTCTGAGTCCATGCCTCAGTTGTTACATCAGCCCCCCAGTGTCTAGAGGTCAGCTCAGAGGTGTCATTTGGCACTCAAGATCAGCCAGAGTCCTAGTTCCTTTCAGCAGTGTGAGACATTAATTTTAAAGAATTAAAGTTTTTAGCTGAAACCAAATATTGCTGAGGTAAGACAGATAGACTTCCCTTGTGATAAGCAGAAGCCGGATCTAAGGAACTGATAAATCATGAGGCCTGTCAACTTATGTTTGTGTATTCTGACTAATCAATAGGCTTCAAGAATCACAATGAAATCATAAATCAAATGCTCCTGGAAAACAGGATTCAGTTGTCACGTAACACTAAAAGGTTAAAAAGTCAAAGCGAAGAAGACTCACTTAAGACTCACTTACTTCATCATTTTAAAGACCCTGCCCCATGAAAAGACCACCAACCTATTTCAGAGAACAAACCACGCATGCTTAATAGCTTTTGGCTAATTNAAACATACACTTTCTAAGTCTAAACTGTTAGAGAGTCTTTTGTCTGTCATAGATGGATATCGGCATTAGGTCGATATTCATATTTTTTAATAATTCAAGTGTTCTGAGAGAAATCCTGTTCCATTCACAATTTTAAGAGAAAGCACCCCATTTCCTGCCAAAGCCACTTAGACCCAAACCCTGACCCTACTCCAGGGGAAACCATACTCAGCCCTCCAGAGTCTCAAGGTCAGCTCAGAGGTGCCATCTGGCACTACCAGGGCAGCTAGTGTCCGATGTAGGAGCCTCTGAGGAGGGCAGGGAGAGGGAACTCTGCAAACCTGACACACTTATAGAAACACTTGGTTTTATTGCAAGGGTCGTGGGTAAAAAGGGTCTTGCCTTCAGCCACCAACTTCGGCTGAAGGGAAGCCCCAAGGAGAGAGAGAGAGAGAGATAAGAAGTAAGAGCAAAAGGGGTGAGACCAAGAGAGAGGGATATGAGGTAAAAGCACAAAGGGAAGGGGCAAGAGAGCAAGAGAGAGAGAGCAAAAAAGGTGCTGAGGATCCCGTTACAATACATTATGTCTCCTTTTCTATTGAATATTCTACTTTACAGTGACCAACGGGCACAAGATACAAAACCTATAAACTTTGCATACAGCCTATGAGAACTACTATATTACCATATCACTCTGTATTCTAAACTCTAAAGACTACTTTTTCTTATCTATCTTTTCCCTGATACCTTGACGGGGCTACTCCCCAAAGCCCCTTTGTTTGTTATCATCTAACCCATCACCAACTAATCGCTGTCTTCCTGCCTGCCATGCCTGCATCTCAAAGCTAGCTTTCATTTCTATTTCACTCACAGGTTTTATATTTTCAGTATTTCTTGTCAGGCAATCATATTTGTAGCCTTTCCCTGTCTCACCTTTCCCAACAGTCTGAGAGTCTGGCAGCTTTGGTCTGGGATAAATCCTGCACCATTCACAATTTTAGGAGCTGGCACTTTAGTTCCTGCCAAAGGCACAGGGATATGAAAGCTGGCCCTTTTCAATGGGAAACAATACTCAGTCCCCCAGTGCCGTGAGGTCAGATAAGAGGTGCCATATGGTGCCCCCAGGGCAGCAAGATTCTGAGTTTCTGGACACTTTGGTCTGGGACAAATCCTGCGCCTTTCAGAATTTTAGGAGTGGCACCTCACTTTTGGCAACACAGGCCTGAACGCGAACACTTGCCCTTTTCCAGGAAAAACAATACTTAGCCCACCTGTGATTTGAGGTCAGCTTAGAGGTTGTGTCATGTAAACCCTAGGGTAGCCAAAGTCCTAGTTGCTGGCAGCTTTGGTCTGGGTTTAATCCTGCATCAATGGCAAATTTTAGAGCTGGCATCTTACTTCCTGCCAAAGGTGCCTAAATGCAATAGCTGGCCCTTTTCCCTGGGAAAAAATACTCAGCCCCCAATATTTGAGGTCAGATCAGAGGTGGCGTCTGGCACTCAAGATGAGCCAGAGTCCTAATTCCTTGAAGCACTGGTCTGGGAAAAATTCTGCTCCATTGGTAAATATTGGACGAGGCAACCTACTTCCTGTCAAAGGCACTTTGATGCGAATGCTGGCCCTTTTCCATGGGAGACAATATTCATACCCCAGGGTCTGGAGGTCAGTTCAGAGGTGTCAGCTGGCGCTCCCAGAGCAGCAAGATTCAAAAAAAAAATCACTTCCGTGCTAATCTAGCACAATGAGAAACAATACTCGGCTCCCCAGTGTCTCGAGGTCAGCTCAGAGGTGTCATCTAGTGCTCGGAGGGCAGCAAGATTCTGACTTTTTGGCAACTTTGGTCTGGGACAAATCCTATGCCTTTCAGAATTTTAGGAGTGGCACCTGACTACTAGCAACATGTGCCTACACATGAATGCTGGCCCTCTTCCATGTAAAACAATACTCAGCCCTCCAGGGTCTTGAGGTCAGCTCAGAGGTGGCATCTGTCACTCCCAGGGCAGCCAGTGTCTGAGCGTCTGGCAGCTTAGGTCTGGGAGAAATCCTGCACTGTTTGCAATTTTAGGGGTCGGCACCTCAATCTGGCTAAAGGCTCCTTGACACGAACACAGGTTTATTCCATGGGAGACGATATTCAGACCTCAGTGTCCGAGGTAAGCTCGGAGGTGTCATCTGGTATGCCAAGGGCAGCAAGAGTCTGAGTTCCTGGAAACTTTGGTCTTGGACAAATCCTGTGCCTTTCAGAACTTTAGCAGGTGGCACTTAATTTCCAGCCACAGGCCTCTGGGTGCCAACACTAGACATTTTCCATGGGAATCAATACTCAGCCACCCCGTGTTCTGAGGTCAGCTCAGAGGTGTCATCTGTCACTCCCAGGTCAGCCAGTGTCCAAGCATCTGGCAGCTTTGCTCTGGAAGATATCCTGCACCATTCACAATTTTAGGAGGCAGCACCTTATTTCCTGCAAGAAGTGGCATGATGCGAACATTTGCCATTTTTCATGGGAAAAAATACTCCACCCCCCCATATGTCAAGGTCAGCTCAGAGATGGTGTCTGGCACTCCAGATCAGCCAGAGTCCTAGTTCCTTGCAGCACTGGTCTGGGATTGAAGCAAGTGGGTTGAGTTAAGGGGTGATTAACGGTAGTAGTCTGGACAATGTATCTCTCTTCACATTTGCTGTGCTTGCAAAGGCAGGCAGTGCCATTTCTTGGAAAAGCAGGATGAAAAGAATGCAAGGATAGTGGATAAGAAAGAAACTGCCTGCGCAAAGTGGTGATAAGGAAGATTGGACCATGACTGGCCTTGTAGCTTGAACTGCGACCAAGAAGCCGGTGAGCATGCACAAGAGGACAAAGTGAAAAGTTCAAACCTGAGGAAGACTTGTCTTACTTCATCATGAAGACCACTGTACGACCACTGAAGGGCACTGCGCATGTGCAGAAAGACTGATAAACTCATTTTAATAAGAAGCAAGGCTAGGTAGTGAATATGTATAGGCGTATTGTGTAACTTAATGCATATGTAACATTTTAGAGAACAGTGAGAGGTGAGTCCTTAGAGTGGCACATGCTTTAGGAGGAACAATCTCCCTTGCACTGCAGCGCTGAATAAACCTACCTACTTTACAACTCTGACGGGTTGTGAAGTCATTTCCACAAATCATTTTGTGACCGCAGCTGTTGGGGGTGATGAAAGTTTACAGGAAAGTTTTACAGATATGAATGCTTAGCAGAAGGCTCTCTGAATGTAAAACCTGAAAGCGGAATAGAGATAGAAGCAAGTTTTGATATAGAAGAATAAAAGATGTCTAAATTAAGGATTGCTGAGCCAGTTGTTAATGGACAACTAAGAAGGCAAAGCTTATGTTGAGTTGGAAAGAGGTTTTATGGCTAGAGCAAAGGATATGTTGACCACAAAGATGATGTTTTTAGCAAGCAGAAAGAAGTCTCAAGAAAAGCAAAAGATACTATAGGCAAACAAAAACCGTGTTTTTACCAAGTAGAAAAAAGGTCTAAGAATTTTCCACTGCAAGAAAACAGAAAAACAACTTTAAGCTTAAACTGTAACCTAATGTGGTAATGATAATAGTTATGATAGGCTAGAGGTAATGGTAAAGATATTGTGTATGATGCTGATTGGTTTTTTATGTATTAAGATGCTCAGTAAAGAAAACTATATATTGCATTGTAACCAGAGCTAAAGTGGCTTCAGGCATGCCGAAGCTGTAGCTGGCAGCTTTAGGCGTGGCTCTGTCACCCACGACCCAGGACTGCTGTAACATCTTGGATACAATAAACAGCATTTTGAAGGGCCACCTGTTGTCCCAACATCCTTCCTCGACACACTCTTCTACAGCTGCAGGATGGGCTCTGCTTGGCTGCAGGAGCAGCGGGGAGGTGAACTTCCTAAGGCACACCCCTGGGATCTTCCCAGCAGGAACTCCGCTCCTTGGCTAGCTCACTGCAGGGGTAGACAACAACCTGCTGGCACTATGGACAAATGGTATGTTTTTGAATCTAAGTAGACTGTAAGTCATACGCTTGTCCAGGGCTGCTAATAAGCCTCAAGAGACACCCCGTGCATAGCGCTGACCCTGTGTAGGTAAAGTCTGGGCTTGCCAGCAGGGTTCTGCACCGGCAGAGAGACACACTGGCTGATAGAGCAGCTGGTGGAAAGAAAGAAGGAATTCACTGTCGATTGGGCACTTCTGGGGGTGAATTGAGTGAATCCTTTTATTGCTGCTATTGTGGTTGTGTGAGTTCTGAGTCTGGATGTTATGGTTGTGTGAGTGACTGAGAGGTGCCCCCAGAGTGAGCTGGATTCGTGCTTCCGTCCCCGGGTGGCTGAGTGGAGGGTGTGAGCCAAATTCGAGATTCGGAGCCCTACCCACGCTTCTGTCCCCACGCAGCTGAGTGAGGGGGTGCAAGCCAGATTCAGGGCTCTGCCCGTGTTTCTGTCCCTGGGCAGCTGAGTAAGGGTATCGAAGTACGGATGAAGTAGATGAGAATGTGTCGTGTTTGAATGTGGTGATTGCTGTGTGTTTTACCTGTGGCTAGACGAGTGGAAGGAACTCCTCTCCCTCAGTGGTTTGGACTTGATCCTTGGGAGTTTGTGAATCCAACATATTACTGGATAGAAAGAGGAAACAAATGGGTTTATTTAGAAGGGGTATATAAGACCTCTGCAGGACAGCTGGACACCTGGTAGCCTTGGACTGGGGGCAACCTGCAGTAGAAAATCTGAATATTTCAAGAGAGAGGAACAGGATAGTTTGTTTTTGCGGTAATTTTAGAGCTTTTGGCTTGAGAGGGTGACATCTTGCTTAGGTGCTGATACAGCGTAAGGTTTGTGCAGGGCATTGGTATTACTCTTCTACTCGGCAACAGAGTGTGTGCACATGGTGTGAGCAGGAACAACCAAGCAGGACCTTTAGCCAAATAGACTTTGAGCCCTAGATTTTAAGGCTTGTATGTGGAAAATTACATTTTCTCCCTGAAACTTGGGGTGTGTGAGAGGAAGACAGGGAGAAGACTGTGATAGCCTGTGAAAGAGGGTTTGGGTGGAAGCAAGACAAGGTGAGGAGAAGGAGATAATGGGAACTGGCCAGAGCAAGGAGATTTCTAAAGCTAATCCTCTGGGTTGCATCCTGGCACACTGGAAGGACATTGTGGGTTCTGGGGTACAGAGAGCAAACGGAATCTTATCAAGTATTACAATCAGTGGTTGCCGCTGTATTGATTGGAAGACGGAGCAAGGTGGCCACCTACTGGAACTTTAGAATGAAACACCTTATTACAGTTAATGTTTTTAAGGCAAGAAGGAAAGTGGGACGAGGTTTCGTATGCAGATATGTTTTTCTCCCTTTGTAACCACCCTGAATGGCAGAGAGATTGTGGAATGAGAGTCCCTTCTGATCCCCTGGTGCTAGCCCTTGAAAAGGACCACAAAGCTAATAAAGAGAAGCTTAAGCAGTGCTGCTCAGCTTGTAGCATCAGTCAAAGGTGTACAAAAACAGATAAGGTATACCAGACAGTAACACAGGAACAAGATCGAGCAGACTTGCTGTCCTGGGCTGACGGTACCTCCTATCGCAATCCTGACTGCATTGTTATGTCTAACA
>VXBN01011448.1:0-20072 GCA_013397395.1 Sinosuthora webbiana
CCTGGCCGGGGGATCCTGGGGCAGAGCCCGCTCCGCGCCCCGCTGCCGGTGCCGGGGTGCGCCCCGCTCCATCCCCCGCCGCACCGGGATGTGTCCGCGCCCTGCTCCATCCCACGCCCCGCTGCCGCTGCCTTCACCCGCTTCAGGACCCCCGGCTCCCCGCCGCGCTCCGTTCTCGCTGCCGCCTCGCCCCCGCCCCGTCCCTCCGGTGCCTCCCGAGCGCGATCCCGGCGGGTGCGGGGGGCGGGTGCGGCCCCGGGCGGGCTCCGGCATCACCCCCGCGCTCGGGGCTGCGCTCCCGCCGGGCAGCACCGGGGGACCGACCGCCTGTGCTGGGCGCTGCTCGCTGGCATCGTCCGCCGCTTCTCCACCTCGCGGCTCCGGGCGCGCCGCGATGCTCCGGCGCTGGAGCCGGTGCCGCTCCCGGAGCAGCATCGCCGGGATGCGGGTGCTGGAGGAGCCATCGGAGCGTTCCTCTGTGCGACACCGCACCCTGGGGACACGGGGACAGGGTCCCCCCGGGATTCTGCCTGCTCCCACCCCAGACACCGCGGGTGCCGTGTCCTCCCACCACCCCGAGCCCCTCGGCAAGTGGCGTTTGTCCCGCTGTCATCGGCTGTGGGGTGGCTCCGTGACAGTAGCGAGGGGGGACATGGGTCACCCCGAAACCACCCGGGTCCCCATGTTGGGGGGGACCTCTCCCCTGTGCCGGGGGAGCTACACCAAAGCTCCCCCTTCTGAAAGGGAGATCGGGCTCCGGGGCTGGGGACAGCCCGGGAGTCACAGAGGGACACCCCGAGGGTGACAGCAGGTGGTGTTTTCCATCTGCCCTCGGGGATTTCAGCTGAAATCTCGAGCCCTGGGATCATCCTGCAGCAGGCAAGAGCTGGCCCCGGAGCCTCCGTGTCACCGAGCCAAAATTTGTCACAATGAGGGTGAATCCCCCCGACGCCTTCCATAAGAGAAATGATTTTTGTGTAATGTAAATCATGTTTGTGCCTCCCCGGGAGGATCCTGCTCCAGTCCCTGCTGGGCAGGCAAATGGTGCAAATGTGGGATGAGGGGAACAGTGCGGGTGTGGAGGTGACACCCATGGGAGCGCTGTTGGGATCTGCAGGATGGAACCTGGATTCCCGGGGGGCAGGGGACATCGCTGCTCTTGGGGGGTTCACCCTCTCCAAGCCCCCTGGGGCTTCACTCCCACAAAACACTCCCTGCAGGTGGGAGGAAAGAGCAGTTTGGATGGAGGATTTCAGCCCTTCCTGGAGCAGGAACACCCTGGAGTGAGGGGACTGTGCCCGGAGTGTGTCTGGAGTGTCCCCTGCTCCCTCCCCAGGCAAACCCCCCGGAGATCTGCAGGGGATGTTCCCCCTGCTCCTGCCCCTGCTCCTGCTCCTGCCCCTGCCCCTGCCCCTGCCTGTGGCTCCCGGCTCTCAGCGCTGACCGCAGCCTGGCTTGGCCGGCACAAAATGCTGGGGATTTATATAATTTTTCCCTGTAAATTGTGTCTTTGTGTAACCTGGAGGGGGTCTGGCTGTGGGGGATTGGGCTGCTCGTCCCTGTGAGATCTCCCAGTGAGGGAGATGGGGCTGGACCTGGGTGCTGGGCACGAAGGCTGTGGGGTTCAGCAGGGCAGGGCGTGTGCTGATGGGGGGACCCTCCTGCCCTCCCCAGGGGGAAGGTGCCCCCCACCCTGCACACCCAATGGTGGAGAAGCTGTTAATTGTTCCCTGCCAGATTGACTGATAAATTAACAGGTTTGCTGGCACTCTCCTCCTCCTTCCTGTGCGTGGTAAAAGCCCATATTTCAAATGGGAAAAAGTCATAAATACTTTGAGTAATGTGAGAGGAGCTTCCAGCTGAGGCTGTGCCACCGAGGGGTGTGGGGGGAGAGGGGTCCCCTGCCGCAGAGCTGTTCATGCTCTTTGGTGTGGGGTGACAGGCAGGAGGACCTCGGGTCCTTTTCTGGTTGTATTTTGGCATTGTCCTCACTGGCAGGACAGGGTTGGGCCCCTTGTGCCCCCCGTGTCACTGTCCCCTGTTCCCTGGTGCTCACGGGGTGGATAAATGTGGGTTTGGCAAACAAAGCCTCATCCTGGGGCGTCCCGAGGGGAGCAGGTTTGCTCTGCCTTGCTCTGGGTGCTGCGGAGTAACCAGTGCGACATCTTCCCTTCCAAAGGAAAATCCACCTTTCCTCCCTCTCCAGGAGTGTGGATTCCTGTTAGACCCTTAATTCTGCCGCTGCCTTGGGAACAGAGGTGGGAATGAGGGCGCAGAGACAGCTGACGTCCAGCCTGGTGGGGTGGTCAAGGAGAGGATGTGACCACACGCCAGGGAAACTGAGGCAGGAGGGGGGTGGTGTTTGTGGTTCCTCAGAGCCCAGGAACAGCCCCGAGGGGCTCGGGCCCTACTGAGGGACCCCAGAGCTGAATTTGGGGTGGGAGAC
The DNA here is from genome assembly GCA_013397395.1 of Sinosuthora webbiana. Taxonomy (NCBI): domain Eukaryota; kingdom Metazoa; phylum Chordata; class Aves; order Passeriformes; family Sylviidae; genus Sinosuthora; species Sinosuthora webbiana. The sequence continues at coordinate 2,447 of VXBN01011448.1, forward strand.
CCGACCCGAGGCTGCTCTGGGGTCTGGGGGTCCCTCCAGGGCTGGCACGGGGGGCTCTCCCCGGAGCAGAGTTACTCCAGGTAGTAAACCCTGGTGCTGTTAGTGCTCCCCACGTGGGGCTGCGTGGGTGGATGAGAGCTGTGGCCTGCGCTGCTCACGGCTTTGATCTGAGCTCGCTCTGGTCCCCACTGAAACAGTTTTTCTCTTGCACTGCAGAGACAAAATTGCGAGTGTAGGATCCGAGATAAAGCGAAGGCAGATCCAGCCCCAGTCAGTGTGGGCAGAGCCAGGGATGGGAAGGAGAGAGGTTACTCAGTTGCATTAAAAAGATGCTGCTAAGTAGTTTAATCCACAGTCGCTGAACTTTGAGCTTTAAGTTCTTCTTATATGAGTTGATAAGAACATGCATATTATTCATAACTCTCTCCTCAAAAAAAGGAAAATCTGCAAATGACTTCTGTTAAATATCATTGCTTCAACAGCGTGAAAAATGTGTCTGACTTGTACTTCAAATAATCCCTCCCCTGGCCCAGCTCCCTCCATCCGTGGGGCTCTTTGCCTCCTGCAGAGGATGTGGGAATGGGCTCAGGAGCTGGGGGCTGTGCTCTGGCCTGGTGTCTGTGGGCAGAACCCCCAGGACGTATATTTTATTTTTCCGATATTTGCAAATGGAAGGAGCCGGCCGGGCCGGGCAGCTTCTGGCGATGTCAGGATTGCTTTTTAGAAGTTGCGGTCGATTTTAAACCTGTGAGCCCTGGAGTAGCAACACTCAGACCAGCTTCATTTCTGCAAAGTTTATTACACAATAAGCTGGAACAATCTGCGGGCTCTGTTTGTTAGACCTTTTTACTCTTGTCCTCTCTTTCTCCTCTCTTTCTGATCATTTTCTTTATAACTTGACCAATTTTTTTTTTTTTATTTTTTTTTTAGCCTAGGAAACTGGAAATTGTCTTTTATTTTTCCCCATCTTTCAACTCATAAACCCTCCAGAGTTCTGGGTCTGATCCAACATAATTCTTTTGGACTTTATTTTTTTTTTTTTTTTTCTAGCTTGGGTATCATTGTCTTGCCTTGGTAATTTATCGAGCTCGGCGTTGCCCTTGCAGAGGCTGCCTGTGCTGGCGGATTATTTGCTCACCCGACAAGCCCATGTCCTGGGCCTGTCCCCCTGCATCCTCCAAAAAACCAGGAATTTCCAGAGCCACGTTGCCTTCTTGACCTCGCTCCATAAGGAGCTGGTTGGGAGGTGTGGGTTTCTTTGAACTTTATTTGTTATTTTTTTATGATCTGTGAAGCCTCTTGGCTCCCGAGGGCTCCCACGCCGGGGAGGAGCACCCAGAGGTGCTGCCCTGCAGGGGACGGGAGGAGGAGGAGGGCTGAGGAGGAGGCAGGTGCGGGTGGAGGAGCTGTGTGTGGCACACACCTGGAGCAGCAGAAACGAGGTGTTCATGGCTCTGGAGCCAAAGGAATCCTGGGGGTGGGACAGCCCAGCTCATGTCCTGGGGGACACACCAGCACCCAGCCCAGAGCTGGGATTTCTTCCTGGGACTTGCTGGCCCCTCAGGGGCTTCTGTCCCCCGCCCCAGAGAAGTGAGACTTCACCAAATCCTGGCCCTGCCATCCTGATCCTGGAGCCTCACCTGGGCTTGTGCCTGGTGGGTTTGGAAAGCTTTGGGAATGGCCTTTGCACAGCCCCTGGTGCAGCAGGAGGGATTTGGGAGCCCCGCTGTGTGGGATTTTAGCATTCCTGTTTAGCATTCCCGTTTTCCATGCATTACTATCGCTCAGGCTGATGCAGTGTGAGTGTTGTTGTACAACCAGGATCCATCAGAACCTCCATGCTCTAGTTCCCTGGCAACATTTGCACAAAATAAGAGCTGCTCTAGATTAGACAGCAGATATTAGTTTGTCTAAACAGGTTTAAAAACCTATCAAATTAAACTGGGCCAGGCAACTCGTACAATGTGTACACCTAAATTGGTTTAACATTTGCATAAATCAGATTAAATCGGGGCTGTGGGATGGTTTAGGTTGGGAAGCCTGTGGCTGTGTGTGCCCAGCTTCTGGAGTCCTCCGCTCCTGCTGCCGTGTCAGGGTTGTTTTTGCACAGCAGCAGCTGAATCCCTTGTTTCCAGCCCCATGTTATAGGTGAGTGCTCTGTCAGCGCTGGTCTGCCCCAGCCCAGGGGGCTGCAGTGTGACTGTGACCTCTGAGTGGCCGGGATGTCCCCACCCAGCCCGGGGACACGGCTGGTTCTGCTGCAGCCACGATTTGCAGCGTGTGGCAGGTCCTGCAGGGGTTTGCAGGAAGGGTCTCCCTCCCTCCAGGAGGATTTTGAAGCCTGTTGGGGTTTGAGAAGGTTCACAGGGGAATCTGTACCTGGGGTGCCCAGGGTCCTGCCTCTCCTGCTGCCATCTCTGCAGCACTTTTGGGGTGTCTTGGACACGTCTGCAGGGTGTGATGGTGGGGACGCCTCCCGTGTCCTCCACTGGTGAGCCAGGTGAAAACTGGTCTGCTCGGACTTCGGGGATGATTTGTGTCCTGCTCGTGCCGCGGTGCTCGGGGAGGTGGGGATTTACACATCACCAGCTGAGATACACCAGATCCCAACTTCACTGTCAACATCCACCAGATCCTCACTCCTGACAGGCCCTCACTTCACCCAAGGCTGTTCCAGGATTTTTCCTGCTTTCACTTCTCTCTGTGGGCAATGGGAGGTGTGGAGTCACCCGGGGTAACCTCGTGCTCTGGGTGCAGGAGGCACAAAGCTGGGGACAAAGTGCTCTCCGTGTCCCTGGCGTGGGAGCAGCCGGCTGGGGTGGCACGTCGTGGGCATGAGAGGGAGGACACGGTGCCTGTGGCTTCTCAAACTGCAGCGATCCCGTCCTGGGAAAGGAGCTGCCGTGTCAGGAATTCAGTGCTTTGTCCCTTTGTGGTGCTGGAGTCGAATCTCACCGTCGTTCCCTCTGATCTTTTGTTTGTTTCCTTCGTGGTGTCCCTGTATCCGAATCAGCATTGCGAGCAATTCCACAGCTGATTCAAGTCTGGAAGCTTTTTTCCTTGAAAGTCTTGATCGCGCTTCCCTCCATTTTACTGTTGTGATCCAGCGGCAGGGGACAGACCTTCTGCCTCCGTGCTGCGTGTGTGCGTGCAGCAAAACCTGCAGGAATTCAGGATTTCTGGAGTTTTTCAGCCAATCGTCAGCTCTGACATCACCGAGCGTTTGTTCTGGTCCCTGTGGATCGCAGATGGGTGCTGCTGCTCGGGGTTTGCAGTGCTCCGGGTTTCCCTGAGTCTGTCCTTTGTTCCCGAGGCGCTGCCGCCGGCTGGCAGCGGCCTGAGCTCCTTCCCCGCCCGGCCCCGAGGGTGGCGGGGGCTGAGCGGCAATTCCCGCCCGGGGGCTGAGCGGCAATTCCCGCCCGGGGGCTGAGCGGCAATTCCCGCCCGGGGGCTGAGCGGCAATTCCCGCCCGGGGGCTGAGCGGCAATTCCCGCCCGGGGGCTGAGCGGCAATTCCCGCCCGGCACGTGGAGCTCCCGCTGGGAGCAGGGGCTGAACGAGATGATCTTTGGGGTCTCTTCTAACCCAGAAACCCCACAGTTCTGGGAAGGGTGTTCCTCAGGGTGCTGTGGTTTCTACCAACAACTTGTTGTTCCTTGGGACCGTTCCCGTCCCCCCCAGGCTGGTGCGCCCAGGGCAGGGCCGGAGCACCACAGCCAGGTTCTGGCAGGTCCCCTGGGAGCGGGCAGGTGCTGTCACCTGGCCAGGTGGGCCCTGGCTGCCCTGAACGTCCTGCCAAGGGCAGGGATGCTCTGGAGAGGCACGGGGGCAGGATTGACGCTCAGGGCGGCCAGTGCAAACCAGGGGATGAAGCAGCTGGTGTGTCTGTCCCCTGGCCCTGCCTGGCAGGGGACCCCAGCCCTGTGGCAGTTTGTGCTGGGCCATCACGTGCCACAGCGCAGACCCTCCCAGCCACGTCCTTCCCTCCAAGTCGCCATTTTATTTTTCTTAAACGTTTATGTATAACCGTACACTAACCTATAAAAATTAGTTTAGGATGGCTGCCAAGAAAATCTCTGCGGTGCCTTGTGGGTAACTCCCTGTGAATTACCATAAAAGCTGTAGTGTGAGGCTGCGGTGGCAGTTGTGAGGATGCCAGTCATCATGCTCTGTATTTAAAATTCAGATGAATGTGTAATGCCTCCGTGGCTGGATTGCAGCAGCTCGGAGCACTCCTGGTGTCCCTGCCCTGCTCTGCACCCGCTCTGGCTTTTAATGTCCTCTGACGCTGCTCCAGTGTTTTGCTTGATTGTGAAATGCAACAGGTAGCAAATTGTGGGCAAGCCGTGCTGGGAGGGAGAGTGGTTTCTGATCGCTTCCTCCCTGGAGGGACCAGCCTCCTGCTTCCACGGAGCCACTGGCAATATTTCACTTAAGGGAAAAGCCACTCTGTAACCCTTCCCCTCCAGCTCCTGCCCAAACCAGGTCCTGTTTCCCTCTGGTTCTGGGTGTGCTCAGGGTGGGACCGGGGCTGTCCCAGCGAGGGGGCCCGGGGCTGTCCCCACATGCTGGGGATCCCTCACTGCCGGGCTGGAGAAGGGTGTCCTTCCCTTCCACCGAGCCAGCTGCATGTTGCTGTTCATCCGTGTGCCCTTGGAAACCCAAAGTGCTTCTCTTTACCTGTCAGGGCTGCTTTTCCTCGGGAGCTCTGAGCCAAGGTGACTGTGGGGCTCCAGAGCCCCGGAGCCTCTCCCTGCGGGGCTTGGCAGGAGGTGGTGCTGATCTGCTGGGCATGATGGATCGTTCCATTTAAATTCTCCTGAAATATAATATTCATCTTGGTGTCACTGTCCCACCTTTATTATAGTTCAGTGATAAACATCTGTAATCTGAGGGCGATCCGCGCCCCGCCAGACACAGCCTGGGAGTAATGAACACGTTCCTGGAGCCGGGGGAAGGTGTCTCAGGGATGTGTCCCTGCTCTCCCAGCCCTGCCTGATAAATAAAGCAAGAAGCAAATCTGGCTCGGTGTGATCCCGGGGGGACGGGCCCTCCTGGGGCTCCAGCACAGCCTCTGTGTCCCCGCAGTGCTGGCAGCCGGGGAGGATCCACCACATTGCTGCTCATCCCCTTCCTCTCCTGGCTGGTTTTATCCCGAGGGCTCCTGTTTCCTGAGCTCTGACTGTGGGGTCACCTCCTGCCTGGCACAGCCAGGTGGGCCAGCGTGTCCCAGCTCGGCCACCCACCCCAAAGCAGAGGTGACCTGACATCTGCTGTGCCCAGGATGGATTTTTTTTTGCCAGTGCAGCAGTGGGAGGTGGCAGCTGCTGGTCACACACCACTGGGACTGCTCCGCTTCCACAGGGAGAGCTGTTGGCTGATGATCCTCTGGGGAACCAGCTCCTGACCATCTCCAGGGTTCTGACCTTCACAATCAGTGCTGTGGATCCCAGAAGCCTCGTACAGACTTCTTGGGCTGCTCTTCTGGAAAGGATTTTGCTCTGCCTCTGCCTCCACTTCCTCCTCTGCATTTGACCCAGAGCAAGCTGAATTTTCTGCTGGTTTGGGATTTCCTGTCACCTCTGTTCCCTTCTGGCATCCAGGTCCTGAGACTTGCAGCCTTTTTCTGTCCTCTTGCTACACTCCTCTGGAAGAGGAAAATCCCTGGATTTGGAGTCCCCTGGCACCATCCATCTGGAATTGACAGCTGCTCCACCGGGCGAGCCCTGGATCTGCTGTGGGATGTGCTCAGAGCCCCGAGGAGAGCAGCCAGGGAAGATCCTGCTAACTCCTGCCTGGAAGGACTTGTTGCACCGTGCTGATGAGAAGATTTCCTCTTTCCAGGAGCCCAAAGCACAACTTGGGCCTCCCAAGGGCTGAGGCTGAACCAACAGTCGAGCTCTGAGCGGGGCTGGGTGCAGGGCAGGAGCACGAGCCGCCCTCACCACGTGCCCCATGTCCCCAGGGAGGATGAGGATGGAGCTCCAGCCGTCTCCTTCATGCCCCAGCACCTTGATTTCAGCAGGCTGACCTGTCTGGTGCCGTGAGGGGGGAGCACCAGTGTTTTTTCTGGAGCTGCTGGTGGACTACAAGCCCCAAAGGCTGTGCTGGATGAACCTGTGAGGGGATTTGCCTGTCTGGATTTCGGGGAAGGACCACAGCCCTGCCGTGCCCTCAGTCTGCTCCTGAGCAGTGGGATGACAGTTTCCATGCCTTACCCAGTCCTTCCTCTGGAAAGCAGCTGGAGAACCCCGGGGCTGAGCTGCTGCCCCAGAGGTGTGGGGAGCAGGAGCGTCCCTTGGCTTCCCCTGCCGGCGGAGGTGACACGGGGGTGGCACCACCCGGCAGCGCCGAGATGTGCTGAGCTAAGAATAGCTGCGAGGTGGCTTTGAAAAGAGGAAAGGAAGGGAGGTGGGAGGAACTGAAGTGTTTCTTGGAAGTAAGAGAGAAAGGTGAATGAAATCCTTAATGGCTCTCACAGCTTCTCCTCCCAGCTGCCGAGGGTGCGGGAGCTCGGGTGGGGCGCCTTGGGCTTCTGGAGCTGGGCTTTGGGCTGGCTGAGGAGTGTTGAGGAGTGGGTGAAGAGAAGACGTGCAGTTTTCGTGCTGGAGCTGCATTTTCAGCTGGCTGGGTCCTCCTGGTCGCTGTGTGACCCACCTGGGTCCTCGTCCCCAGTGTCCCACCTAGCCCTGTGCTTTGGTGACTGGGCTGTCCCCTCTTGCCGTGGGTGGGTGACGTGGCTGTCCCTGCTCTGCACCTCGGGGGGCTGGGGCAGGCCTGGAGATGTCAGGGACAGGCAGGTTCTGTCTCCTCGCAGGGGGACACAGGGCTGTCCCTGGGGGGTCTGTGCCCCAGAGCCACCGTCCCCAGCGCTGGGCTGGCCTGGGCAGCTCACGGAGCACGCAGTCTTGGATTTCTCTCCTCCAGCCCACAGAGCCGGGCTGTAGTTGGGCTGTGCTGTCGTGTAACCGGATCTCCCATCCCACGGCTTTGTTCTTCACTTACCCTTGACGTTTTCCAACGGCTCTGAGCGAGCTGTAGCCCGTGTCCATGTCCCCGTTTTTCCTCCTCCGTTCTGCCTCCTGCAGACGATGCCCTCGAGGGCAGCCTGGCCCTGTCCTGGGCTGTGTCCCCAGAGCCTCGTTCTCCTCCAGACCCTCTGAACCTCCTCATGAGGAGCCTTTACAGGTGCCTCAATTGCAAGTTTTTCTAGGAAGTATCAGAGGAGCTTGTGGTGCTCACATCAGGGCCCTAGAACACTCTGCAGAGAGCTTTAATCTTAAAATAAAATCAAAGCGAGGCTTTCAACTTGGATTTTTCTTTGGAAGTCACTTTATTTTAAACCCATTTTTTTTTTCTTAGTCCTTTAGGACTGAAAAAGCCCCATATCATGAAATCTTGCCTATGTAAATAATTTTTGGGCCTGGGCTTTTTGAAGTGGCAAGAAGGGTGCGCCGCTCAGTGCCCTCTGCCAAGGCAGTGCTGAAAGTGCTGGCATCACTGGGAGTGCTGTGTGTCCATCCCGTTCCATCTGTGTGTGCAGCCACGGCCCCTGGGTGTGGATAANGTCAGGGCGGGGCAGAGCAGGGCAGGGCAAGGCGGGGTAGGGCAGGGCGGGACAGGGCGGGGCAGAGGTGTCCCCTGGGCTGCCTGCTGCCACAGAACCTGGAAATGTCCCGGGTGGAAAGGATCCCAGAGCCCTGGGAAGTGTGTGCTGCGGCCCAGGAGCCAGGAGAACCCCCACTGGTGCCAGGCAGCCACGCTGGGGAAGGCCTGGAGAGCTCTGGGACAGGTGGGGTGGCGTGGGAGGGGGGAGGCTGGAGCAGACGGGAGCGTGGGACACGCTGCCGGGAAGGAGGCGGTGGCAGGGACGGGAACAGCCCGTGCTGGAGGGGACACGTGGCCCTGCTCAGCTCCGTGCCAGCTGCTTCCCTGCCACGGCCACCCCCTCCCAGGAGGAGCGGGGAAGGAGCCCTGTGCCATGGCTGTGCCCGTGGCTGTGCCACCAGCCCTGGCTGTGCCACCATTCCTGGCTGTGCTGACACAGCCTTTGGGTCCCTGGGGGCTGGGTCAGGGTGCCCTGAGCGCTGCTGTGCTGTGGGGTCACACAGCAGGACCCTCCTGCAATCCCTGCCCCGACACAGAGCCCAGAGCCCAGAGCTGCTGGCTGGCCCCTGGCTCCTCCTGGGGCTCTCCCAGCTCCTGCTGGGGTACAGGGGGGCTCAGCCTTGCCCCCAGTCTGCCCCATGCCCTGCATGGTGGGAGGTGCCCTGAGTGGTCGTGGGGAACACCCTTTGGCTTTGTTAACCCAGGCTCAGGGGAATGTGATGGTCCCAGCCGTGGTGAGGGAGTTTGGGGGTCAGGGAAAGCCAAAGAGGTTTGTTTGCAATCACGAGTGGGTGCTCATGGTGTGCACTGGGAGCGCTGGGCTGTGTGTGGGCTGGTGGCCTCCTTGTCCCCAGCAGTGACAGTGGCCCTGTGTGCCCTGCTCCCCTTCCCTTCAAACTGGGCAGGGGTGACTCTTGGAGAGCTTCTCCTGACCTTTCCAGCTCTGTGCCCTCAGCTGCCACCGAGTGACATGGTGACATTTCAAGTCTTGAACGTCTGAGCAATTTTACAGGGAAAAAAAAAAATCCAGCAGAAATGAAATGCTTTGGCTTTTTGTCTCTGACAAATTGGATTTGTTAACCTGAAGCTTCATCTGTCAGCTGGCAGGGCCCCCCTGCAGCTGGCGGCAGATGGGATGGTGGGAAGAGGAGTGAAAGTGTGTCTGGGACACGAGGAACAGGGAGGGGTGTCACCAGCAGTGCAGTATTTGCTGCATTTCCAGCGGTGCAATATTTGCTGCATTTCCAGCAGGGCATTCCTGGAGGCCCTTTTGGAGGAGATGGGGCGAGGTCAGGCGTGGAGTCACACGGTGGTTTGGGTTGGGAGGGACCTTGAGGCTCGTCCAGTGCCACCCCCAGGGACACCTCCCACTGTCCCAGGTGCTCCCAGCCCTGTCCAGCCTGGTCCGGGGCACTGGAGGGATCCAGGGGCAGCCCCAGCTGCTCTGGGCACCCTCCCAGGGAACAATTCCTGCCCAATACCCACCTAACCCTGCCCCTTGTCCTCCGAAGTCCCTCCCCAGCTCTCCTCAGCCCTTTTGGGCACTGGGAGGTTCTGTGAGGTCTCCCTGCAGAGCACAGCCCGGGCGTGTCCGGGCAGGGCAGTGCCGGGGAGCTGCGGGCACAGGCTGAGCACGGGCTGGGCACGGGCTGGGCAGGGTCTGGGTGTGTCTGCACTGAGCTGGGCCCTCCCCAGAGGGGCAGGAACCAGCCTGTGCCCCGCAGGGCTGTGCCGGGGCAGGGCCCAGGCTGCTGCCCAGTGACGGGTGGGTCTGTGCTGTTCATGGGGTGCCGTTCATGGTCCAGGATCCCCCCGGGCCCCTCTGCCATCCCCCGTGTGCTGCAGGATTCCTCCTGCTGCCAGGCCCTGCTGGAGAGCTCTGTCCACATTGAATCCACTCTAACCCCGCTCTGGGGTGGCCGTGAGGAGTCCTGGGTGCCTGGAAATGGCACTGCTGCTTCCCTTTGCCTTTTCCCTTTTTTCCAAAGGAAGAGAACAAAGGAGGCTCTGGGGAGAGGCAGCTCCCTGTGGAGAGCAGCTCCCTGCCCGGGGGCTGCCAGCATCCCTGCCTGGGGGCTCTGGGGACCAGCCCAGCAGCGCTGCTCCCACCCTGTCCCTGTGTCCCCTCAGCTGCTGCTGCAGCTCCTCCTGCCTGTTCTGTCTCCTTCTCTGAGCCTTTCCCCGGCAGTGGTTCTGTCCTGCGTCCTCAGCAGATCCATTTCTGCCCACGTGGTGCTCGTGGCAGCTTCCAGCCTGCGCTGGGGTTTTGCAGGTCTCGCTTGGCTGCTCAGCAGGCTCCAGTGTGGGATGGCTGCAGGCTCTGGAAGACTCTCCAGTGCTGCTCATACGGAAAACACTCTCAGCAGCCACAAAGAATGGAGATGGTGCTGAAAAAAACACAAATAAAGGTCATCAGTGGGGGCCTGACGGGCTGGAGATGGCAGAGCCGCCTCGCCTGGTGTCTGCTGGGGTTGTGGGGCCGGAGCAGCCCCTTCCTGTGGGGCTTGGAGCAGAGCTGGGCAGACATGTCCTGTGCTGTGGGTGTCAGCGGCCCTCCCTCTGCCCCCTCTGACACGTGCAGCCCCCAGGAGAGCAGCACCAAAACACCCCCAACAGCCCCAGTGGCCTTTCCCTGGGGTTTTTGGTGAGCAGCAGTGGCTGCTTGGAGCAATCCCATGGGAAGGCACAGGGTGAATCCTGAATCCTCCCACTGACCAACCCCAGCGCTGGGACAGCAGAGCAGCTGCAGCTCCAGCAGGGACCTGGGCACCTGAGTTGGCCCCAGAGGGGTGCACAGAGGAGTCCCAGGCTGTGTTTGGGGCTGAGGCTCCAAAACCTCCCTGCACTTCCAGCAGACCAGAGCTCGGGCACGGCGGGCAGTGAATCCATCAAGAGACGCCCCATGGACTGAAAAATCCCTTTGTTCACTTTCCCCATCCCCGAAGGGCAAGTGGAAGACTTGGGCCCAGCTTTTCCCCAGTGCAGAGAATGAGGTGGAGACCTTCTGTCCAGTGCTGGTGCCGTGGGTGTGTGTGGCATCTCCTCCCAGCTCTCAACGTGAGGATTTGGTGCTGAAAAACAAACAATGAGTTAATTTGGGAGGCAAACAAATCAACAGGCCACTGGATTTCCTCAGTCATCCTTGATGCTGCATGGGGGGAAAGTTAATAAAGATCCTGCCAGCCCCAGGAGTGACTTGTTAAAGCCAGTGATGATGGTGGGCACGATGAGTTCCTGCCTCTGGTGGGTTCCCTCATGGTCCTGCACGTCTCTAAACCATCCCTGTTCCTGTCAGTGCCGTGGTGGGAAAGGAGAGCCTGATCTGCTGCCCAGGTCTGGGCCCTTCTAGCCCTGAGAGGAGCAACACGGGGCTCTCCAGCCTCTCTGGGGGCTCGTCTGTGCTCTGCACCTTGGCTCCTTTCAGGTGTTTTGGGCCACATGGGAAGTTCTTACATGGATTATCCACGGGGTCGCTGTCCTGTGCTCCCCTGAGGAAGCTGCTTTGGTGGAAGGTGCCCGTGCCCACAGCAGGGGAGTGGAACTGGGTGATTTAAAGGCCAGTCCAACCCAAGCCCTGGCTGTAACCTGGTCCACGCTGGATGCCAGCAGTGGGTTGGAGCCTGTCTCATCCTTGGGCTGCAGATGTCTTCATCGCAGGCTGTGAGGCTGGATTGTTCCAGGAGAGCCTCTGGGCTGTGCTGGAGCCTCCAGCTGCCCCCGTCCCACCAGGCAGGGCCCTCACCACGAGCCCTGATACCGTCGTGTGGCAGCGGCTGCCAGCAGCCCAGCCCTTCCCTGGCACTGAAAGGACAAATTAAATAAACATGCCTGATTGCTTAAACATTTGTTTTTTAAATTAGCAGCAGCTTTTTTATATTAAAGTCTGTGGATATGCTGCTGGGGAACACTCTAGCAAGTTGGTTTTTTTTTTTCTTCCCGGTGCAACTTTTCCAGAGCGGTTCGTGATTTAGAAACCAAATGCGAAACGCAGGCCAAGTTTGAGGTTTAGTCCTGCACAAGATGTTGATGGGAAGAAACTGCACTGCTTGGAGCTGTGGGGCCCAGTTTGGATGCATGATGGGACAGGCCTCGAAGGCAGCAGCATTTGTAAATTGTGCTGTGCCAGTGCTGGAGAGAAGGGTCTGAATTAAGGAATCACGGAATGCTTTGGGTTGGTTGGAAAGGACCCTAAAGATAAAGTTTTTCCAACCCCCAACACCCTCCACTAGACCAGGTGGCTCCAAGCCCCATCCAGCCTGGCCTGGGACACTCAGGAATGGCTCAAGGTGCTTCATGGTTGTCCCCAGCTCCTCGTAGGAAGTCTCGGTTGTCCATAAATTGTCCAAATGTTGAAATCTCCTGCGAGAAGGTGTTTGGAGGGGCCGTGTGTGGGTCTGGAACTGTCTGTGTGTGGGTCTGTAACTGTCTGTGTGCTGGCAGGGAGTGGATTTGCTGCCCTTGCACTGTGCTCTGGGTGGGCTGGGCTTGGGCACTGGCTGGGCTTGGCACCTTCCCCTCTGTGCGTGGCACAGTTGGTGTCCCTGCACCAAACCCTTCCCCTCCTGTGCCTCTGGTTGGGTTTGCTCTCCTCAGCGGTGTCCTGTGAGATGGCACAGACGGCGTGAGGGTTTCTGTGTGTCTCTGCAGGGTGAGGGGCTTTGGGTGCTGCTCTGGTGGGAACCAGCGTTGCTGAATCTCTGGGAAGGCAAAATGCAGCCAGGGAGCAGCTGATGCCTCAGGCTGACCTTGCTTGGAGCGTGTGGGGCTTGGCTGTTTCCACGGGCTTGCTGTCAGTGTCCCGAAATAGCGTCTGCCCAGGAGGAAAACCCCAAATCCAAGTGGATCCCTGGGGTACCTGCAGGAGCACAGTCCCCCTGGGGTGGTGCAGATGAACTGTGCTCCTGCCAGAAAAGAATAAAGAGAGTTCCACCATCCCAGTGCTTTTGGTGTCATCCCTCGGGGTTATTCACAGCTCCTGGCTCAGGGACCAGCCTGGCTTGGGGCAGCCCACGGGACAGCTCTGGGATGGCGTCGCTCATTTTCCCTTTGCACGGACTCTGGGGCACGTCTTTAATTTTTTAATTAGTGGATGCATCCCCCCCGAGCACAGCTCCAGCTCAGCTGAGTGTCCATGCATGGATGGATGGATGGAGGATTGCCTCCACCCCAGCCCTGCACCCTCCCGAAGGGCGACAGGCACCGGGTTGTATTGTTGTTTTGTTTTTACGTATTAAAGGTTTAATAAATGGAATTAAATACTGTGAAACTTAAGGTAATTAAATGTGGAAGCAGAAGGAAAAGGATTGTAAAGCATCCTCTCCAGGAAACTAATAGGCTCCATGCCTCCTTATCTTAATGATTTTCATAATTTAGCTGAATGCAGAGATAATGGATCTGATGAACCTTTCTGGAGCTGATTTGGGATTTAATGGGCGTCTTGCTGGGGTGGGGGCAGGTGCAATCAATGCGCTCGAGGAGGGAGATAAGAGCAGGAGAGGCTGGAACACGGAGGCAAACCAGCTTTCCGTCCACGCCGAGTGCTCCCTCCTTCCCACCTGGAATTAACCTCGGAAATCGTTTTCCAGGGGCACGTGGTTTCCTCCGGCCCCGCGCTGCCAGCGGGTTTTGCCTTTCTGCACAACCTCTGACCCTCCCCGGGCCCGGGGAGCCGCAAAGCCGGGATCATCTGTGTTAATCTGGTCTCATTGAGGCGGGATCAGTGAAACCACCTCGCAGATTCACTGTATTATGGAGCAGATTGAGGGACTTAGAGAGCAAATTTAATAAATATCATTTCGATATTACTTGGCGGGAAAAAAAAAAATCGAAATCCTCTGAGCGTCTGATGCCGAGGCGCCCTGTGGAGGTGCTTGATGGGGACGTGGTGTGTGTGGGGCCGGGGCACAGGGGTGGGGACATCCCTGGGTGTTGGCACCGCATGGGGGGGACAGGAGGAGAGGACTGGGTCACATCCAAAAGGAAACGGGGCTGAGTGTGCCTGGGGAAGGTGGGAATGGGGAGGTTTGGGTGTGTTTGGGTTGGTTTGGTTCAGTTTGGGTGGGTTTGGTTCTCTCAGGTGCAGCCCTGGGTCTCCTGCTGCCTCCCGGGCTCTCCTGGCAGGGTGCAGAGCGCTCTGGCAGCTTTGGGGTGTTGGTGCTGCAGCCGAGCCTGGACCTGAGCAGCTTTGCTGTGTCAGTGCCGTGACGGCTGCTGGGGAGGCAGAACCAGCCCAGCCCAGTGGGATCCTCTGCCCGTCCCCAAGGAGAGCAGGACACCAACCCAAACCCTGCCAGGGCCCACAGGGCCGGCCCAGCCTGTTTGCTCATGGGGTCTTTTCCCCATCCCTGAGGGGAGCAGGGCACCAACCCAAATCCTGCCGGGGTCCTGGGCACGGCTCTGTCCGCAGGGCAGGGAAGGAGGGCAATTATTGCAATGTCAAATCCCGCATTTCCNAGGCCCAAGGAGAGCAGGCCACCACCCCAACAGGGCCCACAGGGCCAGCCCAGCCCGGGTCCTGTTTGCTCATGGGGTCTTTTCCCCATCCCTGAGGGGAGCAGGGCACCAACCCAAATCCTGCCGGGGTCCTGGGCACGGCTCTGTCCGCAGGGCAGGGAAGGAGGGCAATTATTGCAATGTCAAATCCCGCATTTCCTTCCAGGGCCGACTGTGGTGGGTGAGGTTTGGGCCGTGCCAGGGCGAGGGGATGGGTGCTGTGTCTGTCTGTCTGTCCGTCCCGGGAAGGTCCCTGCACGGAGCAGGGCAGGGCAGGGCAGCGTGCCCAACCCACACCGAGCCAACACAGCCCCAGGGGCTGCTCTGGCTTTGTCCCCAGCAGGACCCCCTGCCTGCTGCAAAAACACTCGGGTTAGGAGAAATGTGTGACCTCTTGCTAACCCTCTTCCCTTTCCCCTCTCGCTCTGCAAGATGTTAAAAAGAAGGGGGGGAAAAAAGGGGGAAAAAAAAAAAAAAAAGAAACCCACGCTGGGGCCAGTCCAAGGAGGGTGAAAGCCGGGGACCATATCATTAAAATGCTAAAAATGAGCGTGCTGAAAACAGACACAATTGGGTATTTAAAGCTCTGAATGAAAAGAGTGTGTGTGAGCCGGCTTGTGGAGAGCCGGTCTCCCAGAGCCCCTGGAAAATATGTGGTCAAGGCCGCACCATTAGCGTTTTGTTTCTGGTTTGTAAAGTAGCTGTGAAATCCTGGGGGGGGCACAGGGACCCCTCGTCCCTGCCAGGCCCGCGGGACCCCGCGTTCTGCAGGAGGGGCAGCCCGGCTGTGCCAGGGCCGGGCCGGGCTCTGCGCACAACGAGCCTTTTGCAGCGATTTCTGTCCCAGAGTGTGGTAAAAAATCCCCCCGTCACACAGACCCGTGTGTCCGGGCACCACCAGGGACCCCTGTCCCTCCCGTGCGGGGACTTCGGCGGCCCGAGGAGCGGGCGGGGTGTGTGGGAGGCAGGAGGAGTGACCCCGGGCCGGCCACAAACCGGCTCCCGGGTGAATCACTGCGGAGTCACTTTGCGGCTCTTGTATCGTCTGTTTGCAGCTTAGATTCGTGGAATTTTTGAGGCTGGAAAAGCCCTCTCAGATCAGCGAGCCCATCCGTTACCCTGGCACTGCCAGGGCCACCGCTGACCCGTGTCCCCAAGTGCCACATCCACGTGGCTTTTAAATCCTCCCAGGGGTGGGGACTCCACCCCTGCCCTGGGCAGCTGTGCCGGTGCCTGAGCACCCTGTGCGTGAAAAAATTATCCCGATATCCGTAGTAAACCTCCCCTGGCCCAGCCTGAGGCCGTCCCCTCTTGTCCTGTTGTCCCCTGTTCCCAGAGCCCGGCTGTCCCCTCCTGTCAGGGAGTTGTGCAGAGCCACAGGATCCCTCCTGGGCCTCCTTTTCTCCTTTTCCCAGCTCCCGCAGCCTCTCCTGGTGCTCCAGACCCTTCCCCAGCTCCTTTCCTTTCTCTGGACACACTCCAGCACCTTCATGTCCTTAATCCTGGCCTTGTTAAACCTGCCCATCCTGGGCTGCCGGTGCCCACCAGCTCGGGTGCCCAGGGCTGTGCCAAGGGGTGTGAGGTCCTCCAGCATTTTATGGCGCCTTTCTACAGGGAAACGTGGATTTTGCAGCCCCACTCCAGCACGTTTCCTGCATCCCAGCTCACCCCTGGGGGAGTTGTGGCCCATGTGCCCTGCGGGGTTATTTCTGTGCACGGACACGGGTTTCCCTCTCGAGCACACGCAGAGGGATCCGCGGCGGTGCAAAATGCCCCTAAAATGTCTCCCAGGGCAAGTATGAACTGCCAGGCTCGGCTGGGCTCCAGCAGGCAGGAACAGATGAATCAGACACTTAATGGTAAAACCGAATCCCTCAAAGTATAAAAAAAAACCAACCCAGTTCCAGCGGGCTCCTCTCGGCCGACCCCAGAGCCCCAGCCCGGCAGGGACGAGAAGGGATTTCAAACCAAACTGGGATTTTTTTTTGGGGGGGGCCCCCCCAGCGTATCTCCTGGCTGCCAGCCTCTCCGAAGGGAAGTTTCACCCCGCCTCCCGCGGTCTCGGATGTCAGGTTGGCAAGAAAAATCCCATCTGTTTTCAATCTGGATCCTCACTTCCATCCACCCCGGCTCTCTCCTCCCCGCGCTCCCCCGCTCCCAGCCCCCGGAGCCGGCGTGTGCGCCAGCCAGGCCTCGCTGACGCTTTTTTTTTTTCTTTTTTTTCTTTTTTTTTTTTCTCTCCTCGTTTTTATTTTTTCCTTCTAAAAATGTATGTGGCCTCTCTTGCCCCCCGCAGCCCCCCTTCTCCCCAGCACATGCTCCAGCGCAGCCCTCCCCACGCTGGGGCCTGCCAAGAACCTCTCTGTGCTCAGCCCCGCTACGGCCGCTGGCTCGGAGAATTCCCAAATGACCCGGGATTTTTCAACCCAGAGCTTTCGAAAAAGAAAACCAAAAAAAAAAAAAAACCAAACCCAGAAAAATATCTCTCTGTGTGGAAAAAAAAAAAACAACCAACAAAAACCCCAAAAAACAGTCAAAATTGAGAGGGGAGCAGAGGGAAGAAGGAATTTTGTTGTTGTGATTTTTTTCTTTTTATTTATTTTTTTTTTCCTGGTTGGTTCCAACTTTTTGGTCTGATTTGGAAAAGAGCAAGTACAGAGTGTTTTGTTCCTGCCCGGAGATAACAGAGCCGCTCTGAAATCCCATATAGAGTCAATGCAAAGGCGTATACGTTGCAGTCGTGATATCCTAATCTCCCTCTGAAGAAACCCTTTTGTTGCACACCCCCTCCTGCCGCTCCCTTTGCCGTCCTCTCACACTGCGTTTATATCTTATTTAAACTCTTAAGTCCTTAGGCTAGGAATTACCTTCTCCCTTTACAGATGGCTGCAAGAGCTCAGCACGGCTGTGCAGCGCCATGAAAAATAAATGAAGGAGGTTGTGGCTTTTGTTGATGGTTTTACTTCCTTTTTTTTTTTTTCTTTTTTTTTCTTTTTTTGTGTTTTTAGAGGTGAGAGTTTATCTCATCACAGACGAGTAGTGCCGGGCTCTGTATGGGCACGAGTATCGCCGTGAATCTCAAGGCCAGGGTTCCCCAGCACTGCCGTGCCTCAGTTTCCCCTTTGGGGTGGCGGGTGAACGGGGACGTGACCGGAGCGCTGGGGGCGCAGCGAGGGGGATTCGCCTCTGATTGTGGGGGACATCCGTGAACGGGGCGGGTCTGAGAGCATCCAAAGGGCCCGGAATGGGGGAACGGACCCCAAAGGGCCCGGAATGGGGGGACGGACCCCAAAGGCTCTGGTATGGGGGGACAGACCCCAAAGGGCTCTGGTATTGGGGGACAGACCCCAAAAGGTCCTGGTATTGGGGGACAGACCCCAGAGGGCCCAGAATGGGGGGACAGACCCCAGCGGCTCTGTCGGAAGCCCACGGGCGGGCTCGGAGGGATGCTGAGGGGCCAGGCTGCGGGGCTGAGCCCCCGGGGTCGCTGTCAGGGTCCCCCCGGCCGGGCCCCGCTGCCCCCGGAG
>VXBN01011448.1:21920-36665 GCA_013397395.1 Sinosuthora webbiana
GGGGGCTCTGCCCGGGGCACCGCGATGGACGGGGGGCTCTGCCCGGGGCTGCCGGGGTCTGCCCGGCTCTGCGCTCCCCTCCTCCGCCGCCCATCCCCGCAGAGGGACCCGGAACGCCTCCCTTCGTGTTCCTGCTCCGAGAACCGGCCGGGAGGGGAAAGGGATCGTTGTCTTTTATCACCGCGGGAGCGTGTCGTTGGTCCCCGGGGCGGCAAGAGGGACATCATCTCCCGGAGAACCCTCCCGAATCTTCCTGCCAAGTCAGAGCGGAGCCGAGGGAGTGAGGCGGTGTCGGGGCTCCTGCTCGGCTCTCCTGCTGCTCTGCAGCCAAAGCAGGGATTTATCAAAGGCGCTGAAACCAGAGAAGGCCCAGTCATGCTTTTGACTTGGAAGAGATGTGCGTCGTTTCTTTTGGGAGGTGGAGGTTCCAAAATAAACCGGCTGAAGGTTCAGTGTGCCGACAGAGAGTGAATTTAGTATTAAGTACTAAATTCCTGCAGAGGTGACAGTTGCAGCAGATATATGAGGAAATCCCTCATTACCCTGAAGAGCTGGAAAAGCAGGATATGGTGTTTTATTGTGTTTCTTAACCTTGATCACAGCAAGTTTCAAACACCTTCTTTACCCTGGCTGTTGAGTCTGCCCTGTGGGTACAGATTCTTGTAAGGCAAAGCTATTTCACTAGATTTAATCTCTAAGGAGCGTGCCAGAAAAACAGCCTTTGGGGGAATGGCAATCTGCTGGCTTCCTTGTCTGCAGAGTGGGAATAGCAGCGCGCAGCTCCTTGCTGGGAAGAGCTTTAGGGTCCACGGTGAGCAGAGCCGCAGTGCCGTGCTTGAGTCATTCAGCCAAAAGCGAGGCGACAGCAGAGGCGCGGCTCGCCCGGCTCCCGCGGCAGGTCGGCGGCGATGCCAGGAATAGATCCGGTGTCTCTGATTCCTGCTCCAGCCTCCCTGGCTGCGGCGTGTGGGCACAGGCCAAAAGGAGCGGCAGCGCCGGTGTCACCCGGCTACGTGCAGAGGAGAGAGTGGAGGTTGCACAACCCCGTCCTTGGTGCTTTTTTTGGGGGCTGCCCTGCGGTGCCAGGTGAAGGAGTGACACGTTGTCTGACACGGCTCAGCCAAGAGCTGGAGTGAAGCCACTGATCCTCATTTCGTGCTGGTTTCTGTGCAGCCCTGGTGGAGTAGCAGCTTTGTGGAGGCTGCTCACCTGGGCTGGATTGCTTACCTGGAGATAAAGGCCCTGCATCCCACTACCCCTCCCCACAACCATCCTCTGCCCTCTGTTTGAAGGGATTTTCAACCCTGTGTGTATTTTGTTCCCATGCAAGGCTTTGCTGTCGGAGTGGGCAGAGTTTGCAGCACATCTCATGGCACCAGGGAAGTGCAATCTTGTTACATTTGAATTTATTTCATGCTGCGTTTGCGGGTGCGAGGAACGAACCGGTAAAATTAGGGACTGTGGAAGGTGTGAGACACCGTGTTTATTCAGATGCTGACGGTGGGAAAACATCTGTTGGAAGCTCTCTTTGAAGGAGTAGCTGCCCTTCCAGAGCTCTTCTGTAGGAGTAAAAACTGTTGTGGTGGGTGAAGCTTCCTGAGGCAGGAGGCAGCTGGGAGCTGTGGACGTGCACAGGCTGAGGCAGGGAGGGAGACCTGAGCTCTGTCAAACACAACTCTGCAGGGCCTTGAGTGTTCTTGTCTGTCTTATGCCACTTCCAAAGTGACTTCTGCCTCAATTTTCCATGAGCTCCTGTGCACTTGGGTGAGTCTGGGTTCTTTAAGAAGCTGTTCTGCCCTTCCTGGCTATTTCCAGGTAGCTTTTATGGGGTGGTGAGGCTAAGGGCGTGTTTCCATTTCTCCATGTACTGATTAGAGCTCTCGTTAGCACTTAGTAAGTGCATTGCCAAAATTATTCCAGAATCTGTGTGGAGGTAGGTTTTATTTGTGTAATGAAGCCACGGAGTGCTCAGTTTCAGCACCAGCTCCCAAATCACAGGATGACTTACCTACTAAATTTGACTTGCTATCTATTTCTGAGCAGGCAGGAAGCAGCGCTGCAGCCGAGGGAATTGAGGCAAGGCCCCTGGTTATGGTAATCCTAAAGTAGTTCATTTGGGTGTAATGCCTTTTTTTACAGTTGCTTCCCTATTACAAACAGATTTTCTGATAATGGCACCTGCGCCATTCAGATGGGATCATTATTATAATGGCAGCGAGTATTGTCAGGGAATCGGGATGTGGAATTTATGTAGGATCGTTACAACGGCAGAAGCAATGCCATAAATAAAATGATGCCGGAGCAGCAGCAGCACTAAACCTGGGCGTGAGGGGGAAAATGACACTTCGAATTTCCCCCGGATTTGTGGCGTAGGGCCGTGCCCGCGGAGGAGGCGGGAGCGTGGGCGGCAGGGGCTGTCCCCGCGGGCAGGGATGCGCACCGAGGGAGGAGGGATGCTCAGCGCTCCCGGAACCACGAGCTGGAGCCGCTTCAGAAGCCAGCCGGGGAGATTGGTGCCATTAATTAGCTGTGGAGACCTCGTTCCTGTCCTGGGCGCTGTTCCCGAGCTTTTGGGGATGGGTTTCGGGCGAGGCTTTGGCGTGCCCCGCCTGTCGGGACAGTCTGTGCACGTCGCTTCTCTGAGGGAAATGTGGGAAAGCTGCGTTTGTGAAATGAGGGTGCGGGTTCAGGGAGTGAACAGCCACAGAGGAGGCTGATGTAGCAGCGTGCCTGAATACTGGAAGCAATAGCAGCACCAAACTGAAGGAAAAGGGAAGGAAGGGTGAAAAATTCGTGCATTTGAAAGGTTACTGAGGGTGTGGAGTGGAAATCGTCCTCCCCTCCACCTCGTTCTGTGCGCAGATCGCTGGGGGTGGGTGTCTTGTCTCGCAGGCTGGGCTCGTGGTCAGGTTTAGCAGAACCAGATAATCCAGATGGCAAATCTGGAGCGAGGTTTGGCCAGCAAAGCCAAATCTGGGGGGCGCCGGGAGCAGCGACAGCGCTCTGCAAACAAAGTCCTTGCTAATGCAGCTCCGGCGTCGTGTGGACAGAGCACAGATGTCTTGCTCAGGGTTTGATTATTTTTTTTTTTTTATAAAATCCCTTTTGTTTTCCATCAGTGACCCCTGGTTTAAATCCCTGATGCGAGAGGGGAATTGTAACCCTTCGGTGGGCTCAGGCGCGGTGTGAGTTGTGTCCCCGTGTCCCCGGTGAGGGACGCGGCCGCTCCGTGTGCCCGGGCTGTGAGTGGCAGAAGATGCTCGGGTGCCGCTCGGGTTGTTTGAACTCGCGTTTTGCCCGGGGCCCCGTCGGGACAGGGCTGATGGGCAATCGCTTTTTGATGCTCGGCGCTGCCTTTGTCAGTGGACATCTGGTGCCAGGATTGCCGCTGTCGGGCTGGGGGTGGGCTGCAGGGCCGGGGAATTTGATGGATTAGTGTGCTTGGAGGGCTGGGGGAGGGGACGGGTAGGGTTTCAGCTCTCCCTGCAGGTAGAGAGAGAATTTGGGGATTAGGGGCACTTTGCTGCAGAGGGGGGAGGATTCGGAGAGGGGGAAGGGTCGGGAGGAAAATAGTCCTCCCAGTTTTTCCCGGAGAGATGACATTTGTTTGCTCTGTGAGGCAGCACAAGGGAAATGTGTCTGTCCGGAGCAGGGGATGGAAAAAATCCACAGCAAATGTGGTGCCGGCCTGTCCCCCCAGCCTTGTCACCCCTGGGACTCCTGGGTGCTCGTGCCTGGCTCCAGGGTCACCCGGTTCATCCCCTGCTGCTTCCTATGGATTCAATAACCCTCTTCTCTCCCCGGAGAACAGCTTAAATTAAAACTTCATCCTTTACTTAAGGAAGCAGGCAGCGGCCTCTCCCCGTGCTCTGATGCAGGATCTGGGTCCTTTGTGGGGCCCTGTCCATCCCCGTGCCCCGAGGTCACCCAACGGGCTGCCCTGGGAACTGGCACTACTGGGGCACAGCGGGGGTGTGAGGGAAATCTGCTGCTGCTGACCTCGAGTGAAGGAGCAGGAAAGAAAAACTGGATTTTTAGAAGCTGCCCTGAGGGTAAATCATTCGATATTCCCTGGCCTGGGCAGGGGACACCGGCTGCCCTTCCTGCTGTGTCCTGGTGGCATCACACGATCCCTGCCCGGAGGTCACTGTGCCAGCCCCTGTCCACGCAAATATCACTTGTCTGCCTGCAGGAGCGGGAGGACTTTCACAGCCATGGGGGCCACCAGGAACTGGCCAAAATGGGGACCTCGAGGAACAGGCACAGTGAAATCCAATCCTGGCCAGGCGCTGTGCTCCAGGATCAAATCCCCGTGTGAGATCTGCCCAGGACGTTCAGTGTCTGCTGGCTTTGCCTCCTGGCAGGGCTGAAGGAGGGAAAGGAGGGAGGTGACCTCTCCAGGAGGCACAGCCGGGCCTTTACTCGTGTTTTGGGGCTGCTCGTGCCCAGTGTGTGCTGTGGGCAGGGCTGGGTTGTTCCCTGTGGGAGGAGCACGGGGCTGCTCTCCACACAGCTCCTCCTCACCTGGCCCCGTGCAGCACGGACACGGCCCCAGGCAGGCAGGGAATTCCCTGATTCTGTTGTCGAATAAGCCCTTGTGGGCGATTTTCTTTGCACCATTTACATCAGAAACGGAGAAAACTGGGAGCAAGGAGGAGCAGGAAATCCGTGTGCAGTGAAGGAGACGTTGGGATGAGGTGAGGGTGGTACTGCAGAACATGAAACGAGGATTTTTGGGGCTGTGGGGTCTTTGGTCCTTCCTCGTGTTGCAGTGTCCAGGTGCTGAACTGCCTTGTGCATTTTGGTTTCTTCTCTGTGTTGAACAAAGTGGTGGCCCAGGGCCATGGCAGTGCAGCAAACCTCGTGTCTGCAAGGTCTCTGAGCGTGCAAAACCTTTCAATATTGGTCTGAAGAAGATAGGGGAATGAAAAATAAGAGATAAAGTTACAACTCCCATCCTGAAAATGTGTTTATTCGACTTTAGCAGCAAAGGGCAGAAAAAATGAGGGGCGGGGGAAAGGATGGAAGAAGTGACTGTAAAAATGCGTGCAGGGAAGTGAACAGCTGTGTCCTGTGAAATGGGAGCTGCTGGGATTCAAAGGATTATGTCACTAACCAAGACCTGGTGTTTGCTCTGGAGCTGGAGCCCCAAGCATGCAGGCAGGAGGAAAAATCAGAGTCACGCCATGGGCGAGGCTGGAAAGGACCTGCAGAGGTTCAGGCTGCTCCACGCTGCCCAGGTGGGCTCTGTCCTGCTGGGGAAGGGGCCCAGGTGGGCTCTGTCCTGCTGGGGAAGGGCTCCAGCAGCGTGGGAGGCTCTGGGTTTGCAGGGTCTTGTGGATCCTGTTCTGGGAGTGCTCCTCGTGATGTCCACACCTTGTTCCTGGAGCGCTGAATGTGTGTGGAGAGAAAATGTGATCATTTGCCGTTCTCCAGCATTGATAGATTTGGTGTCTTCAGTGCCACAGAAACCCACGGGCAGGAGCTGCCCTGCCCAGTGCTGCTGCAGGTCCTGTGCCCAGCAGGGGTGGCCTGGGGCCAGGAAAAGCTTCACCCAGGCAGGAGGTTCCTCTGAAGCCTTTGGGGGCTGGATGGAGCAGCGGTGCCTGCAGCCTGCCGTGTTTGCTGGGGCAGGGCTGCCTGCAGGGACAGGAGCTGCAGTCCGTGTCCAGGAGTCCATGAGTCCATTCCTCCAGCCGAGGGCAGAACACCCTGCCCCTGGATTGTGTGCCATGGAACCCTCATTGTGTGCCATGGAACCCTCATGTGCCATGGAACCCTCATATGCCATGGAACCCTCATTGTGTGCCATGGAACCCTCAGTGTGTGCCATAGAACACCCACTCCTGTACCATGGAACCCTCGCTGTGTGCCGTGGAACCCTCGCTGTGTGCCGTGGAACCCTCAGTGTGTGCCATGGATCACTCACTGTGTGCCATGGAACCCTCCCTGTGTGCCATGGAACACACTGTGTGCAGTGAAACCCTCACTGTGTGCCATAAAACACTCCCTGTGTGCCATGGAACCCTCATGTGCCATGGAACACCCACTCCTGTACCATGGATCACTCCCTGTGTTCCATGGAACCCTCAGTTTGTGCCATGGAACCCTCAGTGTGTGCCGTAAAACCCTCACTGTTTGCCATGGGACCCTCACTGCGTGCCATGGAACACCCACTCCTGTACATGGAACACCCACTCCTGTACCAGGGAACCCTCACTCGTGTGCCATAAAACACTCCCTGTGTGCCATGGAACACTCGTGTGCCATGGAACTGTCACTGTGTGCCATGGGACCCTCCCTGTGTGCCATAAAACACTCTCCTGACAGCGCGTTCCAGAGCAATGTCCCCGTGTGAGTGATGGCCCCGCGCTCGCTTTACGCGCCGCTCTGCGGGGTGGGGAGGTGTAAATCGCACCGTCCCGGTGATTTAGCCCCAGGCTGTGATTCAGGATGAGTTTCTGTCCCCGCTTCTCCCTCGTGCCCGCGCCGCGGCAACGACCGGCTGTAAAGCAGGAGGAAACGGCAGCAGCCCCTGTGGCAGAGGATGTGGCTGTCCCCTCTGTGTCCCCTGCATCCCCGGGCCCTGTGCCAGCACGGGGGGTGGGCTTGGTGTCAATCCCTGTCTGTCTCTGGGATAGAGAGATCCAAATCCGTGCCCCTCCCCGAGCTGGGAGCCGTGGCACAGTTTCCCTTGGGCTTAATAGGGAAGATGAGTGACATGTTAAAAGTGGCTTTAGGTTTTATGCAAAGCCAGTGATGCTTAAGACAGCTGGGGGATTTCAGGGTTTTCAGCAAGTTTTGTTGGGCGAAAAAAAATTCCTTTGGAAGGTGTCTGTGGTCCAGTGTGAAATTTCGGCGGATTCAAGGTGATGGGAATGGGTGACTTGTGCTTCACACCTCGTTGCCACTCTGGGGAGTTGAGTTTCTTCCCTCCTGCTTTGGGGAAGAAAATGCCAAAGTCAGGAGAAGGACACGTTTTTTGTTTGTGGAAGGAATAAACATTAAAACTTCCGGAGATTTTTTTTTTTTTTTTTTTTTAAAGATTAGTTTTGCTTCTTGGCTGTACTCTGGTTTGGATCTGGAATTGCTCTGGAAATGCAAGTTTAGGCAAAGACAGAGAAGAGGTGAAGCGTGGACTCCACTGTGCTGTTTTCCTCATGATCTGCAGAGCTCTTCTAGTGCTCCAGCGTTCTCCTGGCTCTGCCTGACGTCCAGGGCTTGGTTGTTCCTGAAAATGTAAAGGTCAGGGCTACTGGAAAGGGATGAACCCCAAAGACTCAGTCCCTGTTTGAGGCTTGGGCTCTCCTAACACAGACACGGTCTGGGTGCTCTCTTACAAATCCTTAAACCTACCTGCGTTCATTTCACTGTTCCAGAGTGAAATAATTTTTTTGAGAAAAATCTGCATTTGCTGTTCCTTGCCTGGAACCAAGCGTGGTTTGTGGATAGCCAAATAAAATTCTTGGTTCAAAGTGTTTCAGCAATGTGTTAAAGTTTATGGAGCATTTAACAAACTTTTTTAGTGTGCAATAGTTTATAGTGCCAGCAAACAGCCAAGTGTCACATCAAAGTTGTAGTCTTTTCTCACTTAATGGCTCAATGTTTAGTGCTTTTTTGGTTTATCTTGGGTGGCTTTTCAGCCCACAGCTCAGAATGGCTTTTTCTTTCCTTTTTTCCTCCCCCAAAAACTCTAAAAGTCAGAATATGGGTACTGATTTAGGGCCCGCAATTCAAGCCAAGTGCTTGGATTTATTTTTATCTTTAAAGAAAGAAAACCACCAAAGGCAAATAATCCCAGTGACTTCAGTGGAGCTCTGCCTGGGCAGTTCCCTGCTGGGCTGGGAGAGCAGAGGAGCGCACAGGAATCTGCTCCCATCGGAGGCCGGGATCGCTTTGCCCTCAACTCCTGCAAATCCTTCACGATTTTTCTCTTCACCCAGAGCTGGGATGTGGCTGCAGCTGGCCCTGAGCCCACCGGCACCTGTGGGGCTCCACCTTTGCTGCCTTTGCCCAGATTTTGGGAATTGTGCCTGTTCTGGACTGGAAGAGGCTTGAGGGAACTCTGTGGGGGCTTTCCTCTGCCCAGGTCCTGTAGGAGAGGAACAAGGAGGGAATGAATGTTCAGGAATCTGAGCCTCCAGAGCAGCTGCTGCCACTGGGAACGTCCTGGAGCTGGGGGTTGTCACTTCTGCTAAACCTGAACCAGAAAGGTGTAAAAACCCGGTGACAGTTTCCAGATAACGCACCACAAACCGTCTGATTTGCCTTATTGTGGATTTAATTATGATAATGCACATCCATATAATCACCACACAGGATCCGTTCCGTTGTACAGGGGTTATATAATGTCATAAATAATGGAACCCGAGCTGTGGCAGGAGCTCCCTGGAGCATCCCCCGTCGTGCCCTGAAGTGGGAGGTCTCCTGTTCCCCGTGAGTGACACGGGGCTGGATGGTTGAGGCTCAGCCATTTCCAGGGGGCTGGCTTGTGGCAGGGCTGTGATTTTCCTCACGGCGCCTGCGTTCCGGCCGGAGCTGCCGTCGGAAATTTCCCGTGGAGCGGAGGACGGTGCAGAATGCCTTATTAATGCTGATGGGATCTGGCCTTGGCGCACCCAGCGAATCGGTGTATGAGAGGCACGTAAACAAATTCCAAACCAAAACAACCCGCCCGTGCGTTACTGAAAAACACGAGCCAGTGTGCGGCAGCAGAATGTGAGGAAGTGCCATTTTGAGCTTCCGACGACAAGGCTCCCGCACGTTCCTCCCATGATTTATATAATTGCCGAATCGCTTTGGTGGCTTGATGGAATTACAGCTCCGCATTACACGATGGATAATCAATCAAAATAAACGGTGTTTACCCCTCTGCTGCGGCGTGTGTGCGAAACAGACACATCCGAGCGGGAATTGTTCCTTGGCGCCGGCGTTTGCGCGGAGTTTCGGCTGCGATTTTGGGATCTGAGATCTGTGCAAACCTGACCTCGCCTCGTGGGCTTCAAAATCCCGCTGCTGCCTTCAGCAGGGGCTGTAGTAACTTGCTTTTTCTGTGGTGCGTGTAGGAACATTTCTGCCTAAATATGCAGTGGGCTTGTTTGTTTAAACATCACAGCAAATCAAACCGCAGTGGGCAGACAGAGGTGCCAGCACCTGAGCTCTGTGTCAGGGCTGGGTGAGGCTGAAATCCTCCCTTTCCAGGCAGCCTTGGAGTTGGTCTTGGCTGACATTAAACGGGCTCTTCTCCGCCTCATTTGCTGCACAAGTTATTGGAGTTTTAGTGTCTGCCTTTAGAAGGGGCATTTCTTGCCCTGTTTACCAGATGTGCTGTTGTGGGGTGTGAAAACCCTTTTCTGTGGGATTTCTGGGGTAAAAATCAAACCCGGTCTTTGCAGTGAGCGGTAGCTGGGATGATGTAGCCGTGGTTGGTGTTTGTGTTTAAAGGGGTGGCTTTGCAGATGACGCTGTTTGTTACTGCAGAGAGCACAGCCCTGTCCTCCCGGTGGGTCTCCCCCTCTTGCCTGCCCATTTTCAGTTTTTCCTGCCCCTGTTTTCTGTTTTCCTGCCCCTGTTTTCTGTTTTCCTGCCCCTGTTTTCAGTGCCTTTCCCTGACGCCAGGGGTTTGGGGAGGCTCTGGAGCACGGTGTGGGTTTGAACGACGGATTGAGCGGCCCTTGGGTCCCTGCAGACCCTGCCAGGTCCCGAGGAGAGGAGGTGAGATGAAATGGGGGGGCTGGAGCAGGGCTGCAGGCTCAGCCCCCCGGCACTCGCCCCTTCCCCGCTGCAGCAGCCCCGGCCCCGGCTCGGGGGGGATTTTGGGGAATTTTGGCCCCTGTCCTCATCACTGTCCCCGGAGGATCCTTCTCCTCTCCCTCCTCGCCTCGCTGTAACGGGATCACAGCTGCTGAGTAAATGTTAAGATAATGGTGTTATTACGGAGTAATTATACTGCGAGTTATTGAATTAAAAGTGATGAGGCTGCCAGAGCCGCCGAGCGGGGAGAGGAGGGAGAGGCCGGCTGGGAGAGCGGGAAGGTGCAGAACGAAAAAAGCCTAATAAATTTCCTCTGGTCGAGAGCCCCTCGCTGCCGGGACTGGGACTGAGAATGAATGAAAGGGAAGCTCAAAGAGCTAATAAATAAACCATTTCCCTGAGAATAGAGGGTATAATTAGAAACCGTGGCCCTGTGGTTTTGTGTCTGCCCTGGGGTGGAATCTGCTCAGCGCTGCGCTGTGGCGATAAAACAGGGAGACAATGTGGAGATGATGTCGCACAGTTGTTAACTTTTGAGGAGGGAGATGCTTTGTTCCTCTCTTTTTCTAGGAAAAAAATAATAATAATAAATAATTTAGGCTTTATGTTACAAAACTTCAATAACTGACTATACCCTGGGGCCTCTCCATCAGCAACTCTGGCTGATCCTGCATTTTTCTTTCTGTATGTTTTCTTGCAGGGGAGGGTGGTTTTCGCTGTAGACCTTAGAAAACTTTACTTTTTTTTTTTTTCTTTTTTTTTTTTTTTTCCCTCTCAAGAGAGCCAAACCTGTTTGTTTGTTGGGGTTTTTTTTCCTGTCTCAAGCTGAGATTTATCTACCGCCTGAACATCTCCCACTCCTCTCCAGCCACAGCGTTGATCCAGCTCTGCTGCCAGAGCTCCAGAGGTTTGGACAACGCTCCCAGGGATGCTCAGGGGGGGATTTTGGGGCTGTGCAGGGCCGGGGGCGGCACTCGGTGATCTCTGTGCGTCCCTCCCAGCTGGGGGTTCTGTGATTCCGTTCGGCGGTTTTGGGGCGCTGATAACGATGTAAATTCGGCAGGAGCACCGGGGCGGGTGAGACCCGCGGCAGCATCGCCGGCAGAGCGGGAGGGGGTTCGTGCCCCGGCTCCCTTCGGCCCGGCCGGGCTCTGACAGCCCCGGGCGGTTCCAGAGAGGAACAAATTGCCGCGTCCCGGCTCCGTGTCCCGGCTCCGTGTCCCGGTGAGCTCCGGAGCCACGGGCCGGGGCACTCGGCTCCTTTTGTTGGCGGTGCTCGCGGCTCCGAGCCGAGGAGACAATAACTGGTGATGAAATGCGGGGGAGGAGGGAGGAGCGAGCCCTTCGCTGCCTCGGAGGATCCTGGGTGGCTCCGGATGAAGCGGGGATGATGCTCTCGGTGGGGAATAGGATGGGTCCCCCCCGCCACGGGTGTTGGCGAAGATTAAGTAATTCTTTCTGAGCAGCTCTTTGGTAGGTGTTAGAGGAATGTGGAGTGTTTACCTTACTTTACAATTTAAAAAGCCCTAATAAAATACACAACAGGAGCATTAACAATGAAACTATTTTGAGGATTATTAAGCTGTTATAAAAGAATGGAAGAAAATCTGCCTGGCATTATGTTCTGTGCCACTAGATATTTAAATTAATGCCTTCCTATAGCGGCTCCTTCAGAAATCTTTAAGGCACTTAATCATCTTCAGTGAATTAGATACTTGGTGGTGTTGAAAAGCTCTTGAGCATCCTCTGTTCGTGGAGCACGGGAGGAAACTGAGGCAGGATGATTTGGGCAGCTCGTTCACCATGGGAAGGACAAAGTGGGAATTTATTCACAGGGGTTGGCGTGGAATGGAAAATGTCCTTGTCCAGCTGCGCTTCCACTGCCTGGGAGTGCTGGATCCTCGTCCCCGCCTCTCCCTGCTGCTGGCACCAAGAATTCCCCATGGCTTTGCCTTTGCCTAATGGCTGCTGTGGCAATATTTACTGCTCTGCCTCTGCCCATCTCAGGGAGGCCCATAAACCCTGATATAATGGTATTTCCTTGTAAAAGGCAATTTGTAAAGATCTGTCTGTGAGCTGCTGTCACCGTATCCCTGGGATTTATTTCCAGTTTATTTACGGTTTGTGCTCATGTATATGCAGCTCGTCTTTCCCATCATAATCCAAAACTTGATTGTCCCTTGGATTTGACTGTCACTTGCAGCCCTGGCTGAGCAGGTCCCTGGGCTGCCTCTCTCATGCAGGTTGATTTTTAATTTTATTTTCTGTTTTGAAGGATAGGGATGGATGTCTGTAGGCATTGCTTCAACCTTGGCCTTGGAATTTGCTTCAGGGAGCTGCAGCTGCCAGGCTCCTGTGAGCTGGGGCAGACCCCTGCCCCACAAAGGTTGTGTGTGAAATTCACGGCTCAGATTTAGGCTAATAAATGATTTCCTGGCTTGGATGGTGCACAGATTCTTTGGTTTAGGAGTGGCTGATTTAAAGGGGCGATTTCTCCCTGGTCTCTGCAGTCTGTTTGTGATGGGATCTGGGGACTCTTTTCTCTGTTCTTACAAGCCCTGAGTGTAGGAGGTCAATACCTGGAAGTGCTCGTTTTAAAATAAGGTTATGGCATCCAGCAAAGGGCTGCAATGCTTTAAATGGCTTCAGCTGCCAAAATTCGGTGTGTGCTCAAGATTCCTACTCGCTTTCACTCCTGATGATCCCACCTAAGGGAGAGGCTCGGCTCTTCCCCGTGCTGGAAGCTCTTCTCCGTGCTTGGTGGGAGTCAAGGCTGTGCCTTGAAGGGGAGCAGGCTCTGCAGAGCTGCAGCTGAGCTGGGAACAGCTCCAGCCCCTTCAGCATCGAGGTGAAATCCCTCATCCACTGAGCAAACCTCAGAACAGACCCGGCACAGCCCCGTCCTGGGCAGGATCAGAAGAGCTGCTGACCCCGGGGTGGTTTCTGCAAGGAACAGCTCAGGAGAGGGACCTGAGCTGGTGAATTCCTCGGGAACACGCTGTAGATATCCTTAAAAAACCAAAATCAAATGGGAGAACAGGTAGTGGAGCTCTTTGAAAGTTGTTCAAAGAGACTCTGTCAATGTGAAACTCCTATTTATGTTTGGTTTTTTTCTGCCTCCTCTTTTATTTTGTTGATACAATCTTGGAAGTGGGAGGAGGATTTACAAAAATGCTTGTGTTTTTAAGCTGCTGCTTCAGACACCTTTTTTCCCTTGTAAATATTGTGTAAGGAGCCAAAAAAAGAAAAACACAGAGAGCAGACACAGAACAGTCCTCGTTGGACCATTTCTCTGATCACTCCAGAACCTGAAGATCGGCTTTGCTGTGGGCTGTGTGGCAAATGTGTCCCCACAGGAGCACCAAGGGCAGACCTGTAGGACCCATCCCAACCTTTAAACCAGAGCAGTGACTCCTCTGAAGGTTCTGCTGGGACAGAGCAGGGGCTCAGCACCCCCAGACCCCTTTGGTCCCTCGGGTGGATCCATCAGCCTCTGGCTGGGAAGGATTACCTTGGGGCACTGAAGGGCACATGAAACAGCCTCCAAGTCAAGGGCAGAGGAGCCCCCAGCCTGTGCTGGCCCCATCAGGACATCCCCAGGGCAGCAGGGGGAATAAAAGGGATCAATAAAGGGAGTTTTTGGGAAGTTTTCTGCTGCTGGTTTCAGCAGGAGCAGCAGCACTGGGGTGGCGTGGAGGGTGCACAGACCTGGCACACAAAGCCAAGGGGAACTGAGGAAGGTGTGAATTCACTGAAATAGGCACCAGAAGCTCTGTGGATCTGGGTTTGTTCCCCTTCAGGTGCTCACTGGTCACTTGGAGGCCGTGTGGGGGCTGAGCAGCCTCAGGAGGAGGTCACATCGAAGCAGGCTCAGATTTTCCTGTAAATGAACAAGTGAAGGCAGAACCTGTGGGGTCCCTTGGCTTTTCCTTCCCTGCCTGGCTCAGGGAGCTCCGTGTGTGCTCTGGCTGCTGGGTGATGCTCCAACAAGCTCAGGCTAAAGCCGTGCCAGCCCTGGGTTTGCGAGGAGCAGGGCTCTTAAATGACTGTTTTTCTTGGGGATTGGCATGGGTTTGGCTGCTCAGAGGTGCAGGAGAGCGGGGCAGAGCGAGTGGGCCAGCTGTGCTCGGTGCTCTGGGTCTGTGCTGGCAGGGAGGAGGGCAGGCCGTGAAGGGCTCACTTCCAGGGAAGGATGTGGGGACCTGCAGGGTTTGCCCCAGGCCGTGGGGTGATGCAGCTGGGCTGGGGCTGGGCAGCTCTGGGGCGCTGCTGCTCCTCCTGGAGTGCTTTTGGCGTTGACTGCCAGCACCTTTACCTTGATTTTTCTGGCTCTCAAACAAACCGTAAGGGCCTGGAGGACTCGAGCTCGGGTGACTGGTCTGGGTGTCTCCCTGGGAGCTATGGAAAGCAGTGCTTGCAGTCCTGTTTGAACTTGTTAGCTGACAAGTTAAAAGGTTGTTTTGACCCTTCGGGATATTTTTTTTTTTTTTTTAATATTTTTTTCGCCTTCCTCCTTCCAGCTTTATGAGAGGGCCAAGGCAGGAGCTTTGTACCCAGCAGTAGGAGTGTAATTACAGCAAGTCTGGGCCAGGGACTCTCCCCCAGGGCTGGTTCAGAGTTGGGTTTTGCTTCTCTTTTCCCCCCTCCTCCTGCTCCGTGTTATTGTTCTCGTCCCTCCGCCTCCCCGCGCCCGTGCGGGGCCGCAGCAGCTGCGGGACCGACCCCGCTCCTTGCCCGGGGCCCCGCGGGGACACAGCCCCGACCGCGGGCTGAGGCGATCCGGAGCCGGGAGGAGCGGGGGCGGCGGGCCCGGGCCCGGGAGCCGTGCGGGAAGGGCTGGACGGGACCCAGCGCAGCTGCCGCGGCCGGGGGAGCGCAGGGACAGCGCCCGGGGGAGCGGAGAGGAGCGGAGCGGGGCGGGCAGCGCAGGGACAGCGCCCGGGGGAGAGGAGAGGAGCGGAGCGGGGCGGGGAGCGCAGGGACAGCGCCCGG
>VXBN01011448.1:43998-111800 GCA_013397395.1 Sinosuthora webbiana
CTGAGGCTTG
Source organism: Sinosuthora webbiana (assembly GCA_013397395.1). Taxonomy (NCBI): domain Eukaryota; kingdom Metazoa; phylum Chordata; class Aves; order Passeriformes; family Sylviidae; genus Sinosuthora; species Sinosuthora webbiana. The sequence continues at coordinate 44,009 of VXBN01011448.1, forward strand.
CCTGAGGTCTGGCTCAGGTCTGGCTCAGGGTCTGGCCCAGGGGCTGACTCAGGTCTGGCTCAGGGTCTGGCCCAGGGGCTGGCTCAGGTCTGGCTCAGGTCTGGCTCAGGTCTGGCTCAGGTCTGGCTCAGGGTCGGGGTCCTGGGGAGCTCCTGCAGCCGTGGTGAGCAAAGCTCTGCCCTGCCCTGCTGGAAATGGGGGGCACACAGCCCCCTCCTCCCTGGCCAGGCACAGCCTGTGGATCGTCCCCACCTGCCCAGGAGATATTATTATTGCATGTTTAATTCATGGTGCTGCAAAAACATCGCCGGGAATGCTCAGCCTGCCTCCTCAGAAAAATCTCCCTGCCTGATCCTTCTGGTGATTGACTGCTACAAAGACACCGAGATGATCTCAGCAGCTTGTCAGAAAAAGCCCTTATGTTGGTTTAAAGTAAAATATAAAGCGACGTGCCAGGCAGGTGGAGGCTTTCTGGATGTTGGGTAATGGGAAGGTTCTCCCATGGTGCTCTCACAAGCTCCTTTCCTACAGCCTGCTCCAGCAGGGATGTTATCAATCTCCAAATGCTCATAAATGTTTTAAGGCACCTCTGCTGCCTGCCTGGTGTGCCTGGGCTGTACGGGGGCTGTGCCTGGGCTGTACAGGGGCTGTGCCTGGTGTGCCTGGTGTGTGCCTGGGCTNGCCTGGTGTGCCTGGGCTGTTCATGGGCTGTCCCTGGGCTGTCCATGGGCTGTGCAGGGGCTGCTGTGTCCCAGCCACTGGCAGCAGCCACCCCTGGGCTGGGATGTCTGGACCAGCCTCTGCAGCTGCTGGGAGCAGAAAGGGAGGAATTCCAGAGCCAGCAGAAGCAAACTAGCTGGGTGAGATGGGCCCAGGCTGTCAGGCAGGAGCTGGGGCGCCGTGAGGATGGTGTTAGTCCCAGTTTCTGCCTGGCCACCAGCCTCTTCGTTTTGTGTGGAAGATGAAGGTGGCAGCAGAGCCCTGCCTGGCCGAGCTGCTGGCCTTGGAAGAGCCCCTGGCCTGTGCCCTCTGGGGGCTGCTGCACCTCGGTGTGGTTTGTGGGGCTGCACTGGATGTGTGAGGGCGATTCCTGGGGGCACCTGCTGCAGCTGGGGCTCTCTGCAAGGAAGTGACAAGAGCCAGAGGCTTCCCCAGCCCCGAATTAAATCAGAGGGAAAGCAAGCACGGAGCGTGGACATTCCTGACCCCACTGCTGACCTTGAGCAGAGCAGCCTAAGCCCTGTCCAGTCTGTTCTGGTGTCTGCTGGTCTGCAGGGCTCCAGCAGCCCAAGCAGTGACCCAGCATCCTCCCAGCTGAGCTCTTAAATTCAGATGAGATCACGACAGCCAGTGATGGATGGGGTTTTTGCTTTCTCTCCTCCTTTCTTAATCTCCCCTGGCTGGTGGGTCTGAGACACAGGATTCCTGCCAGAGCAGGGGAAGGGATTTGCTCATCTTCTGTCTTGCAAGCTCAAAACCAAATCCTCTTTATGGAATTTAACCCCCTGTGTTGGCTGGCAGGGCTGGAGCGCCTGGCACGTGGGGAGGGGATGAATGCTGAGGGGGAAGGAGGGTGAGCCCCCGAGGGGAGGCCCAGGAGTGACATCCCAGTGCCCGGGGGCTGCACCCCGAGGGGGGCACTGGGCTCCTGGGGGGGACAGACGGCAGCAGTGCTGGGCCTGCGGGAGCCGCGCTGCCCCGTGTCCTGCAGCCCGGGGACACAACATTCCCTAATAACCTTGATTAGCTTTCCTTGCTGGTCACTAATCAGCAAGATGCAAGCCGTGGCGATGGAGCCAGCTCTGCGCCAGGGACAAAGCAAGACAAGCCTCTTTATCCCTCTTAGGGCGGCTCAGCGCCCGGCCTCGCCTGCGGGATTTGCGGGGCGGTTGTGCGGCTGCCGCTCACCCTCCGGCCCCTCCATCCCCTCCTCTGGGCTCAGCCCTGCCCTTCCACGGGCTGGGAGGAAAGCAAACAGCTCATCAGCTGCGCTGCTCCGCAGCGATTTTCGTTTACCATCAAATGGCAATTAGGAGAAACTTCGCGTGTTTGCTTCACTACTTTTATTTCCTGTCGTTTGTTTCTGCTGATGAGCAGAGCGCTCTGCCCGGGGATGCAGCAGTCCCGTGGCTTCTCCCCACCTGCTGCCCAGGGATGTGCAGGCACGAGTGGCCATGAGGTCTACAGGCCGTAAAAAGGAAATTTATTTCTTTTCTTTTTCGCTTCCCAAGGCTCTTGGCTTGCCCATGTGTGGGCTGGGGATGTTCCTGGGCTGGAATTCACGAGAAAGGAGGGACAGTCCCTCTGCATCCCAGGTGTGGGGGATAACTGTCGTCCCCTCCTGCTGAACACAAAGGGAATCCCTGTGCAGACCTGGCAGAGCTGGTTTGGAGGGTGGAGAAGGTCACAAGATGCAGCAGCATCCAAATTTCTGTGTGAAGGGAGCAGGAAGCCAAAGCTGGAGGGATTAGCCTGGTCGGAGGGCCTGGTGCCATCTGGATGGGCTCTTCCCAGTGCAGGTCATCTTGGTGCCGTGCTGCAGGCCAGGAGAGCACCAGCTCCTCATTGCTCAGTGGTTTCCTCATCTGTTCTTAGTTGGACACGCACAGATGTGAGGCCAGGCACTTCTGTCTCCCCAGGAATGCGGAGCTGATCCGAACCTGCATTTGATCTCAGAAAAAGGCTTTTCCTTCGCTTGGAGCCCAGACATGAGGAAGGCTGTTGCGCTTTTGTTGGTGTGGGGAGCAAAAGCGGCTGCTTGGTCGGACTCTTTGTTGAGTTTTTGTCTTCTCTGTCTTTTTATTCCTCTGCTGGGTGCAGTAACCCAGTGTCAGCCGTGGGGCCGGCTTGGGGTGCAGGTGCTTTGGGAGGGGATGTTGGAGGTTTGGGCAGTGATTTCTGTCAGGAGCTGGTGGTTGTGGTTTGGGAGGGGATTTTGGTTGTTCTGGCAGTGCTCTTTGTCAGGAGCTGGTGGTTTGGGAGATGATTTTGGTTGTTCTGGCAGTGATTTCTGTCAGAGGTTGGTGGTTGTGGTTTGGGAGGGGATTTTGGTTGTTCTGGCAGTGCTCTTTGTCAGGAGCTGGTGGTTTGGGAGATGATTTTGGTTGTTCTGGCAGTGATTTCTGTCAGAGGTTGGTGGTTGTGGTTTGGGAGGGGATTTTGGTTGTTCTGGGAGTGCTCTCTGTCAGGAGCTGGTGTTGGAGATTTGGGCAGTGCTCTCTGTCAGAGGCTGGTGTTGGAGATTTGGGCAGTGCTCTCTGTCAGAGGCTGGTGTTGGAGATTTGGGCAGTGCTCTCTGTCAGGGGCTGGTGCTGGTTCTGTGGCCGGGGATGCCGTGGGCCGTGGCTGAGGACGGTTCTTCCCCCGGCGCGCGCGGCGAGCACGGAGCCGGTGCAGCCTGAGCCCCGAGGAGCTCCCAGCCTGTCAGGCAGCTAAGCTGGGGCTAATGATGAATGACTTCCTAAATAAATAAATAAAGCTCAGAGGCAGGGAAAGAGAAACGTGAAGCGTTGCCCTGGACCACAAGGCAATTTCGCTGACGGTTTCTGAGGCCGCCGGGAGCTGCCGTGGTTTGCTGGGAGTGCTGAGGGAGGGGCTGTGTTCGTGTGGGAGCCGGGGCAAGGGGAGTGTGGTCCTGGGTCCCATCCTTCCCTTTGGCCATCCTGGAGGACAGCCCAGCCCTGCAGAGGAGAAGCCACCTCTCCTGCTGTGCTCTGCTCCAGGAGGATGCTCCCGGGATTTCTGCTCCCGGGGTTTCTGCTCGTTCTGGTCTTGTCTCCGTCTCGACTTCCAGCAGGGTCCCTCCAGGTCCTTTGGGGCCCTCCCCGGGCTGTGGCCGCAGCCCCCCAGGGCGTGGATGGGCTCAGCAGGGTGCAGCCAGGCCAGGGGAGCTGTGCTTCCTCCTCCTCCTCCTCCTCCTCTGCTGCCGCTCCCCGCGGCCCCCGCGGCCCGTCCGTGCCGGGGCTGCACCTGCTGAACGCTGGGACATCAGAGCTGTCACAGCTGTCACCGCGGGGCACCGCCGGGGGGAATTCATTCCTGCCGACGACCCCAAGATCCCGACCCCGCCCGGAGCCCTCCCGGCCGGTTCCCCCTGCAGTGACCGCGGCTTAACCCTCGCCGTGCCATCGCCCCCCGGGCGCGGAGCAGCAGCTCCTGGAGCGCCCGCACCGCACGGCTGTGCCCCAAAATGCCCCAAAATGCCCCAAAATGCCCCAAAATGCCCCAAAATGCCCCAAAATGCCCCAAAATGCCCCTTGTGCCTGTTGCCGGGCACTTCACACACCTGGGAGGAGCAGAAATGCCACAGGGGAGAAGGAGAGAGAGAGAGGTTCTCTGTGTGTGTGTACGTGCAAACAGCGAGCTGTCTCAGTGTGCAGTTTCCTCTGGTTCCCCACATTGTAAAAAGGGATAATACTGTCATATTAAAGCACTTGGAGATCTGGGGATGAAAAGCAGCGAATAGGACCGAGACAGTCCTGATCAAAGCTCTTTTTTCTTCTCCATCTGTGTTTGTTTCCCCATGGAAGATAATACTCTGCCTCTTTCTTGTAAATATTTTTTTAAGATCTAAGTAACTCGGTGATAGATAAACAGCCATGCTTCAGTCTGAAGGATCTGTGCTGCCTGCTCTGACTGTGTTTGCCAAACCCCTGGCCTGCCTTCGGGAGCGGCCTGGGGAGCTGCACTCCAGCCCAGGGGAGAAACTGTCCAGCAGCTTTGGGGAGGAAGGCACTGGCTTGGAAATGCTCCATCACCTCCTCTTTTTGGGCAGGATCAGGCCTCTGTTGAGCTCTGCACAGCTGGGGCAGCTTGGTGTGGCTGCCCCATCCCTGGCAGTGTCCAGGTCAGTGCCTGACCCAGTGAGGGGCATCCCTGGCCGTGGCAGGGGGGATCTCTGGTGAACGAGGTGACCCCTGAGGTCCCTCCAGCCCAAAGCACACCGTGGTCCCGTGGCAGGGGCTGTGCAGGGCTCCAGAGGCAGCTCTGCACCATGTCCTTGTCCCCCGGCCCCAGTGGGGCTCCTGGGCCAGGTCCCCGTCCCAGCCCTGCTGAGGCTGGCCTTGCCAAGGACGGGCTCTTGGAGAGGAGCAAGCCGGAATCGTGGGGCAGTGAATTCAAATTTCATCTCTGCCCTCCCCAGGGGAGGTGACAAATGAGCTGGTGGTTGTGCTAAAAGCTTTTCTTTCTCTCTTTAAAGAGGTTGCTGGGAGGAAATGAAGTGACCCACTGACCTCTGTTAATACGCAGCACAAACGGAGCTGGTGCTGCTGGAAGGAAGAGCCCTCAGTGCAGCCCTCTGCCTGCAAGGTGTTTGCTTCCATTGATGTGTCTAATGGGAGCAATTCTCCCACAGCAGCTGCTGAAAATGAAGATATTTAATCATCTTCTAGATCCAAGTGGAACTTTTCGCAGAGAATTTCTTTAAAATCGCCCTTCTCCTTTCCACAGGCAGGTGAAACAGAAAAGAAGCCCAAGTGCTTTTTTTTTTTTGGCCATTTTTTTCTTCCAAGTTGTCATGTTGTAACGAATCTGAAATGAATGCATGGCCCCTCCCTCCTGGATTTTTTTCAAACGCAGAGCAAATGTTTCAATTACCAGCTCCGTGGGGGCTAAGAACCAGGGACATATGGCAAAATGATGCCCAGAGAGGTTGTGGACTCCCCATCCCTGGGGTGTTCTGGGCCATTCTGGACGGGGCTCTGAGCAGCCTGGGCTAGAGGAAGGTGTCCCTGTCGCTGACAGGCTGGAGCCACAGGATCTTTAGGGTCCCTTGCGACCCCAAATCATTCTGTGCTCTGTGGAAACCCTTGCAGGGTCCTGGCCCATCCCAGTGTCTGTCGCTGTGCAGGCCCTGCCCTTCAGCAGCATTTCCCTCCTTGAGGGACCAAGGGAGCCCAACCCCTCCTCCTGCATCCCCTGATACCCAAAGCAGCTTAAGGGGGTTTGGTGTCCAGCACCCTCTGAAATGGGACTTGCTGGGGGCAAAATCTTCAGAAGCATCTTAGCGGCTTAGGTTAAGTCCCTTTGACTCCCAGGGGAACTTAAGCTCTTTAGAAATGTGGGTGCTTGAGAGCATTTCCCCCTCTGTGCCTCGCCCCTGGGTCCCAGGAGCTGCTCCTTGCATTCTCAGTTTTATTATTTTTAATAATGCTCTGCCAGGCCCCGTGCTCGGTGCTTACAAGCCGCACACAGGGCCTTGCTCAGAGCTGGAGATTAGGCAGCACACAGGAATGAATGTCTTACAGGAGCTCTTTTACTGTAAGAATTAATCTTATTCCTGAAATGTGACCGTATCTAGCACAAATCTGACCCCACTGGGGGCCATGGCTTCACTTAATTGCATTCTTTAGCAAGGATTGAGGTCTATTAGGTGGTTTGCTTGTGTTGCAGGGGATCCTGTGCCAGAGAATTTAGTGAGGGCTGGCAGGTCCGTGGAGCAGCCCAGGAAAAGTGCCATGATGTTGGCCTGGCCAGTGCCAGGAGCTTGGCCGGGTGCTCAGGGACAGGCAGGGCTGGGCAAACCTGCTCCAGGGCCACAGGCGAGGTAAGCTGTGCCCTGGGGAGGGGAGAGGGTGGGTGACAGAGCCCTGGGGATCTGAGCTGTCACCAGGACAATTCCCCCTGGATTTCAGCCCGGCTGTGTGGCAGCTGGGCTCCAACAGGGAGCTGCCCTGCAGGCAGGAGTGGTGCAGGGGATGGGTCTGTTCCCACTGCCAGGGCCCTGCCAGGGAAGCAGAGCAAAGGCTGCCCCAGGCTGCCCTCCCCATCCGCAGGGGAAGCAGGTGGGAGCACATCCTGCTGTCCTGAAAACCCCGGGCCGGGGGGGCCGCCACTGACGGACCTGCTCTGAAGGATGAGTTGCTGGATTGGAGCTGACATGTCCTAATATCTCTGCCAGCACTTTCTGTCTCTGTCAAGGGCTCGGGGAGCACATTAGCACCGGAGTGGAAGTGTCACCCTCTGGCATCTCCTTCTCTAATCTTGGAGCTGTTGCTGTATCCCCTTTTCCAGACCTTCCCCATCGGAGCCCATTATGTGGCATGAAAAGCCGTGCTGGGGGTGGGGGAGCGGCTCTGCCGGGCTCCTCTCTCTGGAGGAGGCAGAACATTCCCCTGGCATTCCATTCCCTGCCTTCAGCTCCATCCTGGGGACACTTTGGGGATGTGCTGCAGGGAGCAGCTCGGGCTCCTGGCTGCTCTCAGCTGTGGAAGATCCTTGGTGCCGTGTTTGGGGAGCACACGAGGCTCCAGGAGATGTTTGGTGGCGTTTTTGGCACGGGTGGGGGTGGATATACTGCTCTGATAAAAAAAATGAGCGTTTCTGAAATGGTGGCTGAGCCGGCGGGGTCTGCTGGGTTTTATTTTAATGTAGGCACCTAAAATAGTTGGGTGGATTCTTGCTGTCCCCAGCGCCAGCCTTGCTGGTGGGAACGGGAGCTGCGTGACTGAGGGAGGAAGAAGGGAGAGCCAGGGAGCTGCAGCGTGGCTCCATTTGCTGTGCTGGCACCGGTGCCACATCCCCAGTTTAATTAACAGTTCCCATCACAGCTATTCACCGCGTTCCCTCTCCCTGCTCGCCCCTGACAGCAACAAAAGAAACCCCAACGTGTTGTTCTGTGCCCTGGAACCCAGAGAACCCCGTGCTGGGGCTGGCTGGAGCCTCTCTGTGTTTCTCTGAGTGTGTCTAGAACAAACATTTGAAGAGATTCCCGGCGATAGGATTCAGATTTTTTTTTCCTCTTTTTTTGTTTCAGTATTTGCGCTGATTTTTCGTGAGCCGGCGCTCGCGGTGGATCTGGGCTGGCACAGAGCACACAGCAGAGGCTTTGTAATCCTCAAAGTGCCAGTCCAAAGCTTCTCTCTGAAAACTTGTTCTTTAGGGCTGAGTACATATGGGGACTTCTTGTTTATCCTGGCTTTTCTTTTAATTCTGCACAGTTCAGCCTTGGAGAGTTAATGGGACAGAAAAAGATTAAAATGCCCCTTCACACTGCCTGTCCCGACGCTCTCCCACCCTGATGTGTGTCAGAAGGCTTAAACAGCCTCACTATCCCCTTAGTCCTCTCAAAGCCTTTGATCATTGTACAATATCTCCTACCTGGCTTTCCTCCAAAAGGTGATAAACCCCGGGTTTGATTTCTAATTGGAGTAACGATAGCGGGAAGGAATCTGTCAGATCTGAGAGCGTCCTTCCACGGCTCTGCCCCATTATCCCGGGCTCAGTGTCTGCCTGATGGGAAACTCTGGGCTGCCGACCCTGCGAGGAGGTTGTGGCTGCAGCTTCCACTCTATTTTCGGCCCTTCTGGGGCAGATCTCACCTCTGTGCCTGAGGGGAGCGTTTCCCGGCACTGACACACGGGGCTGGGCGGTGGCTGGGAGTGCGGCTGCCTTAGTGCCACCCCAGCTTTGCTCAGGGATCAGGGCAAAGCCGTAAGCGGGGAGCTCCCTTTGGAGCCGGGAGCTGTCTCCATGGAAATGTGCTGGCTGAGGGGAGCGGGCTGGTGCCGAGCTGGATCTCCCCTGCCACAGCCCTGATCTGCTGGTTCCATCCTGCTGCCACGTTCTGCCACGTCCAGGGCAGAGCTGGCCGGGAGAAAACCTCTCCCACCTCCCGTGGGGGCTGCATTTGCTCCATCCATCAGGATCAGCCGTGGCACCCCCTGCCCCGGGTGTTCCCTCTTCCAGTTTTGTGTCGCCCAGTGACACAGCTCCTCTGGGTGGTGCAGGTGGGGAAACTGAGGCACCGAGTAGGGGAGAGGCTCTCAGACATGTGTTGGGACCCTGGGCTCTCCTCGTGGAGCTGGGGCCTCCCCATGGAGCTGGGCTCACCCCATGGAGCTGGGATCTCCCCATGGAGCTGGCGTCTCTCAGTGGAGCTGGGCTCTGTCCGTGGAGGTGGCCCATGGAGCTGGGTTCCCATCACAGAGCTGGGCTCTGTCCATGGAGCTGGCCCTTGGAGCTGGCCCCTGGAGCTGGGGTCTGTCCGTGGAGCTGGCCCCTGGAGCTGGCCCCTGGAGCTGGGCTCTGTCCATGGAGCTGACCCTTGGAGCTGGCCCCTGGAGCTGGGGTCTGTCCGTGGAGCTGGCCCCTGGAGCTGGCCCCTGGAGCTGGGCTCTGTCCATGGAGCTGGCCCCTGGAGCTGGGGTCTGTCCGTGGAGCTGGCCCCTGGAGCCGGGTGGGTGCCCAGTGCCCCCCTGGGGCAGTGCCCCGTGTCCCCCGTGCAGGGACCGCGCGCTGCTGTCACCGCTGGGGCTCTGCTCGTGCCCTGTCCCCCTGCCTGCCCTCAGAGCTGTCCCTTTGTGCCCCACAGGTGCTGACAAGGCTGGGGAGACGCTGCAGTTCCCGCTGAGCCGGAGCCTCTCCGGCTGGGGCCGAGGGCCTTCGCAGAGGATGAGGATCCTTCCCAGCCCTGGAATGTCTTCGCTGGTCTCCCTCGTGAACGTGCTCTCCGTGCTGCTGATGGACTGCCTCGCTGAAAGTGAGTCACTCTGCTGGCCCCCTGCTCCTTCTTTCACCCTTCTCCTTTCACTGTTGAAGAAGTGAAGCTCAGTGCCTGATCCAGGGTTTCATTTTCCAACACCCTGAACTTTCCACCGGCACCTTCCTCTTGTTCCCAGCCCCGCCTCGGGGGGTCAGGGCAGCCGGGTGCCCACAGCCTGCTTTGAGTTTGGGGCTGTCCCCGAGGCTGCCAAAGAGAAGGGAGGGAGCTGCCTGGCAGGTCCTGCCAGGGCCTTCCCCACCTCCTCCCAGCCCCACTCCACCCGTGTTGTCCCCTCCTGCCTCCCAGGATCTGTCAGACACTGGTCACCGTTGTCGTGTTACTTTCTGGGGCTGGATTCCAAACAGCATTTCAAGGAAGGGTATTATGTTTCTCCTTCCCCTGAGTGAACCAGTTCCAGTTCAACACAGTTTTTATCTTTGCTGCCTTTCAATTCCTGCTTTAAAAAATGAAAAGGGAAAAAAAAAAAAAAAAAAGTGAAAATCTACAGCGACTTGAATGTAATGTTCCTTCGACACGAAGGCTGATCGCTTGGGATCAGTGCAGAATAGACTTTTCCAAGCTGATTGAATTATGACTTTTTTTTCCTCCCCAGAAAAGCTGCTTGAGGCTGGTGAGAGGGCTGCTCTGGTCAGCGTAGCCCTGGACAGCTTTTAATGTAATCACTTCGTTATCAGGGTTTATTGTGCTGGCCCAGGGGATTGGATGGATCCGCCACCTCTCTGTGCTGGGAGATGTTTTTGGAATGGGATTTTCCTCCTCTCTGCAGCAGGGAGGTGGGATGTGTTTGCCCTTGCCTCTCTCCTGAGTTCTGCTGGGTTCATGCTTAATCCCTCCTTGCAGAGAAAACACTCGTGTGCAGAAAGATAATGTTTTCTTTTTTTGTTTCCCAAGCCTGGGGAGTGAGCTGGGCTGGGGAGGTTCACTGCAGGGTGAAGTGTTGGCCGTGGGTCAGCCTGTGGGTCACCTCAGACAGTGCCACTGGTGTCCAGGACAGACCCAGAGCTCTGGGCTGGGCTGGCAGCAGCAGTGCAGGGCCTGGCAGGGAACTGAGCCGTTTGCCCAAGGATGTGTCCAGGGTCCTGCTCTGGGGTTGGAGCCGACGCTCCTGCAGGGTCTTTATGAGCACCCAGAGTCTGTGGGTGCTGCTCCGTGGGGCTTTGTTGGCCTGTGGGAGTGGGCACTGGGAGTCTCCATCCCTGGCTCTGTGTGCAGGGGACTCAGGAGTGGGGAATCAGTGGAAATCTGGAGTCCCGGGTCTTGTTCTTGCCGCTGGTTTCCTGTCACCACACCTGGCAAAACCACCCAGTTTGCAAAGCAAGCTGCAGCTCTGCAGGCGTGGGTGGAGGGTTCAGGAGTTCTGCAGCTCTAGAGCCCCTCTGTGTGAGCAGAGCCCTGACTCACCCCCAGTGACACCCGGTGCCTGTGGAAACTGGGGTCCACTGGAATTTGGGGTGTACAGGGAGGTGTGTGCTCAGTGCTGGGAGTGGCCTCTCCAAATCATGGCTGTGACCTCAGGTCTCCTGTGGTTTTCACTTTCCTGGGAAGGAACAAACCTCTTGTCTGTCCCTCATCTGTGGGGTGAGGTTTGCTCAGGGGTTCCAGCAGAGCTGGGAGATTCCCCGTGCTCCCTGACTGCCACAGAGCCCTTCGGGGGGAACTGTGCCCTCAGGAGGGGCTGGTGCTGGTCAGACACACGGTGCACCAGCGGTGTGGCCTGAGCCCTGCTGAAATCTGTCACTGCTCTGCACACTCCTTGCTGCTTGCAGCCAAGTTTCCCTCTCCTGTACTTCTGCAGTGTCCTTGGATCCTGAACTGCGAGGGTTTGTGCTTTTTTCCCCTCTGGCTGCTCACAGATGTCCGTGCAGGAGCTTTGCAGGTTGCTGAGACGGGGCTGCTCTCGCCTGCCTGTGTGCAGATGTTGGGCCAGGTGTTGTCTGTCCTCGGAGCCAGCACCCCCTGCCCGGTGCCCTTGGGGTGCTCCCTGAGCTGCTCTGGAGCTGTTGCTGTGTGCCCAGGGAGGGTCAGCGGGCACTGGGTGGATCCTTCCTGGCTTTGGGGGGAACTGGGAGATCCCACTGCAGCCTCAGCCCCCGAGCTGGGCCCTGCTGCTCCCCGCCAGCCCTGCAAACAGGGAACAGCTTTGTGTGTCACAGCTGCAGGGGCTGCGAGGAGCTGTCACTCTGCTCTGGCACTGTCCTCTCCCATCAGATGGCCCCGGGCTCTGTCACATTCCCGTAATCCCTTGGCCAGCTTCCACTTGGCCACGGCGCTGACCCCGTTTCCTGCCCCGGTTCCCCCGGGCCCTGCAGCCCCCAGCTCCCGGTGCTGCTGCCCCTCCTGGGATGGGAAGCCCAGGATGGAGATGGGAACCCGCAGGGATTTTGGCTTTTGGAGGGCATCACCCTCCCAGCTCCGCGGGGAGCAGATCCCAGCGAGCAGAGCCTGGGCTGGGACTTCTCTCCTCTCCCAGGGCAGCTCTGGGGGAGCTGTGGCCTCTGCAATCAAAGGACCATTAAAATACTTCCCTTGTTTCCGAGGCTAATTGATCTCAGTCAGTGATTTAAATCTTTCTCTGGCAGGAGCATTCTATTTAAAGGAAACTGCCATTTAAATTAAAAACCCAAAGCACCACACTACTTTCTGCCTGCTGCTCCTCCTTGGGAAGCTGAAGAGAGCAATAATTGAAAGGTGTGACACAGACACGTTCTTTCTCTTTTTCCTTGGTTGCAAATGGATGTTTTCTTTGTTCCTTCCATATGGTCAAAGGCAGCCAATGGAACTGGAAATTACTGATTCTGTGATTATTTTCAGTGGTGGCACTCAATGGGAAGTATGATCCTTTTCTTGGGGATTCTGCTGTTGGTGTGGGTACCGTGGGTTGCTGCAGGCAGTTCGGGGAGGCCTCCCCGGAGCTGCACAGCCAAACGTGCCCCTGGGAGCAGGGGGGAAAGAGGCAGCAGAGACAGATGAGGCTGGAGATGAGTCCAGGGAGAGAGAGGAACGGTTCCCACATTGCTGATGGACCTGGGCACAGCACCAAGCCCTGCTGCTCCCTGTTCACCCACCCAGCCTGGGCCAGAACGCCTCTGTGAGAGCACCCCAAAGCATCCCCTGTGTGAGGGCACAGAGCCCTGGTGGGGCTGGGCAGGGGCTGCTCCTGCCCGGGCTGTGCTGCCTCTGGCCCCCCTGCCCTCCTCTGCCACCCCCAGGAACAAGGGGCCTGCTCCAAGGGCTCCTCAGCTGCACATAAAAAGCCATTTACTGCTTGGAAATGCGGCCGTTTTTCTGACTGGAATCAGCACGCTCACCGTTTTCAAGTGGGTTTTTCTCATTGATTAAACCTTTGTGTTTTACAATAGCACTTTGCTAATTGGCACTTTGCATACACAGAAGGCTGGTGCGTGGCTCTCTCCACCCCAGCAAGGATTTAAGGGCAGGGAACGTTACTTATTACTTACGTTTCCTTCCTTTTATAAATCACGGTATAGAACCCTCACTAGCACACTCTGAAGTATTACCATAAATAATTAAATCTAAATTGCAATTGACAAAATAAAAGAATAAAGCCCCTTTTATGATGCATTACCCAGGCTTTCTTCCCTTTTAATTGCCCCTGCTCCATCATTAATTTGCAGAATTATGCAGTAATTCATGGGAGGTGCATGTGAGGGGGGCCCTCGTGCTCCGTGAGCATCCCTGGGGCTGGCAGAGGCAGCAGCCAGGTCTGCACCGTGTGGGACTCACAGAGATGATGGAAAACGTGTGATGGGATGGGAGTGGAGCTCCTCTGGGTCCGTGTTTGGGGAGCTGGTGCCCTGTCAAAGGTGTGAGGCATGGAAGGTGCGTGCTCTGTGCCAGCAGGGGCAGGAGCTGGGGCTTGGCAGCGTGGTTTGGCTCCCTGGGATCCAGATCCCGGCCCCTTACAGGTGTCCCTGCCTCCCCTGGTCCCTCCCGAGCTCTGGTGGCTGCAGGGCCAGCCCCTGCTGCACACACAGTCACAGCTCTGGAGGTCCAGCCTTTGATCTGCTGTTGGCCAAGACAGCACTTGTCAGGTGAGGGGGGAGTAAAAATCCAGGAGGCTCCATCTTAGGGAGGCACGTGAGGTCGACGTCGGTGGGAAGGAAATGTCTCTGTGCTGGGGGAAAGCTGCTCCAGTTTGGGGTGTCTGAGGTGGATCCTGGACAGGCAGCAGAGCTGCCCCAGGGCAGGGGAGGTGTGTGGGCCTGAGCTGTCCCACACTCTGGGTACACACCCTGACTGTGTGTGGACCCCCAAAAGCACCTGCAGGAACCTGCAGGGGCTGAGGAGCCAGGGAGATGCTGCAGAAAGGCTTTTCCCCTTGGTGGGTGGGCTGGAGGGGGAGCACCATTCATGAGTTTGAGGTGGGAGCACAGAGGAGGTTCTGGGGTCCATTGGAGGGTGGCACTTTGTCCCTGCAGTGAGTGGAGTGTGAGAGAGGAGACAGCAGCTGGATCCTGCAGAGATCCCTGCCCAGACCCACCTGCTGCTCCTGCTCCTCTGCACCAGTTGCCTTCGTGGGGACCAGGGGACACCTCCCTGTCCTTGGTGCTGCCCTTTCCCTCAGAGCCTCCCCCGTCTGCCAGCTGTGATCTTGCTGAGGGTTCTGGGTTGGTTGTTGTCTCGCTCAAGGACACTGAATTAAGCTTCTGTGTCACCTTGTTTAAGTGCCTGATTAAATTAAACCTTGCCTGACTGGATCAAGTGATGTATCTCTTTTTCTTTTTTTTTTTTCCTTTTTTTTTTCTAAGATAACTCAAATTGGAAAGTTTGTGTGTTCTGTAGGACCCGGAGAGGAAATAAATCATCTGTTGAAAGAGCTTCCTTGGGGGCAGAGGGGGCTGTCACTTCCCAGGTCCCAGCTGTGCCCCACGCTGCGAGTGCTCGTTAAATTAATCTCTGCTGAGGAGCACCTGGGGACAGCAGCAGCCACGGTGGCTGGGACCCAGCCATGGGTGTCTCCTGGTGAAGGAACTTTTCCCAACCAGAGGCTCTTTCTGCTCAGCTTCATTAGATGGTTAAGTTAGGGGAAAAGAGCATCTGTTTGTTGTGTAAACAAGTGGCTTGTGTGAAAATGTCACCTGCAGAGGAGTGGGATGGAGGAAATGTCTGTCTTCGTACCTGGATGCCAGGACTGGGGCTGCTCCTCTGTGCCAAGACTTCTTTCCTTATGACTTTTCCCCTTAGCTGTCCTTTCCACACCCACAGTTCTTGCCCTTGCTGCCAGGAAGGACGGGATCTCTCCCAGGCCCTGGGTCACGTCGGCTTTTCTTCTCTCTCTGTGCTTGTGTCTTTTCCAGACCAGCTCAGTACGAATCTCCTGGGTCACTGAAGGGAATCCGTGAGGGATTCCTCCTTGTTGTGGCCTGGCAGCCCAGGGTTATTCTTAGAAGGCGAGCAGAGTGTTTTTCAAGGACGCCCGACCAGAGGAATGTCGTTCCTCCGTGCGTGGGATGGAATCTGGGCTCGAGCTGGCCTGTGAGACACAATCTCCCAAGAACGGTTTTATTTACTCCGTGCCACTCTTCCCCTCCAGTCAAGGATGTTCTCTTGCAGCATAATTGGTCCCAGTTCCCACCTTAGAAAGCTGTTAGATGTTCTGTGCACTGCAGCTGCCTTTAATTTTTGGGGGATTGTTAAAGTTCATGAAAATAGTCACGTTTTGCACCATCTGCTGTGTGCAAGGAGGTAACCAGGGTGTGGGCTGCAGGCCAGGGAGTCAGGAGCATCCTCACCCTGTGACTGCACCTTCCCAACCCTCCTTTTACCTGCCTGGATTTGCTTTTTTGGGCAGGGACTTCTCTTGCCGTGGTGTTGTCTGGTCTGATCAGCCCCAGACGTGGTTTGGTTACACCAGCCTGGGTTCCCCCCTGCACACCCTGAGCAGACACAAGGGTTTAGAAGCAGTCTGGGTTCACACCCTGAGCAGACAAGAGGGTTTGGGGTCCAGCCTGGGCTCCCCCCTGCACACCCTGAGCTTTGGGAGCTGCCAGCCCACCCCAGGGCCAGCCCAGAGCAGCAGGAGGGGGCAGCGATCACGGCTCGCCCGGCCCCGAGGAGTGCCGGGAGGGAGCAGTATAAATATATTTTGGATGTCTGCTGCCTCGACTTTGAAAGGGGATATTGGGATGAATGATTTAAGGCGTTGACAGGAGGGACTCTGGGCTGACCTGTTTTCACAGAACCGCTGCACAGAGAACCCTGAGCATGTCCTGGTGCTGGCAGACATGAAACGTTCCACGCGAGTGGAAACCGGCGCTGCTCGTTTCATCTGCAGCGCACGCAGTCATTTCTGTTTCCTTTTGAGGCCGAGAGGAAAAGCAAAGCTTTAAAGAGGGGAAAAAAAAATAAATAGAAGGAGCTGCAACTGGTTTAGCATTCTACAAAGTTTCTCCGAGTCCTCCAAATCTTTAATTGACTCAGGAGCATAAAATTGAGAAGGGGAGAGAGTGAGAGAGCGTGCGAGTGGCGCGAGTGATTTGAATAATTTATTGTCCTTTGAAGTTGCAAGAGAAATTTCAGCTGCCTTGGGGAGTAATTTCTCCCCATTCTGAAAGGGTTTCTCCTTATTTTAAACTCATTCAGAGGATGATAGTTTTGCATTTTCTGCATAATTAATGAGCGTAGCTCCCCCCACTCTCACACAACCTCTAAAGAGTGGTGGGGTGATGAAACTTGGTGGTTTTTTTAATTAATAAAGTCAAATTAATTTGACTGTGTCCTCATCCTCCCTCACCTCCATTGGAATCCATGGATTTATTCATAAATTAGTCTGAGCACGCTGCCAGGAGTGCCGACACTTACAGATCTTTAGCCTGGACTTTGATTTGTTTGGATGAATCTCTGGAAAGATGGTGTGAGGGTTTTTTCAGTTCAGCTCTTAAAGATCACCTTGAGACTGGCTCCAGCGATGTCCCAGGGAGCCAGGAAGATCCTCCAGCTCTCATTTTCCTTTGTCTGTCTGTCTGTCTGGGGAGGATCTGCTTGGCACTGAGGGGGTTTGTGTGGTTTTTTCTGGATGAGAGCTGCGATACGCCCCTTTTCTTCCAAGATCTGCTAATTGTGATTAATTCCAGTAGCTGCCACTTGAGGCAATGAAAGGGAGAGGGATCTTCTTCCTGGTGCCTGGAAGGGCTGCAGGGCAGCTCCAGGTGTCAAACACGAACAGGAACTGTCCTAGTCCAGAAAAGCTCACCTTCCTCAGCTACTGGCTCTGACAGAAGGATTTGGGGTGTTGCTGCTGCTTTTCCATGTTTCCATTTCTCTCTCATTCACATCTTGCACTGTTTTTCTGCCTCACTGAGTCTCTAGCTGTCCCAAAGCTGAATTCATCACGTTCCCACTGCTGTCAGTTCTCAGCACTGTTGTTGAAGTCTCGTGGTTTTTTTTGATTCTTTTGTGTTGATGTTCCCACTACAAATCTGAATGATGAGCAGTGTGGTTCAGAGGCAGAAATCGTAATGACTCATGTGGTGAGAGTCGAAGTTCATCACTGTTAGAGGCTGTGCTCATCCATTAGTCATGGCTTTATTCGGTCTTGGTTTCTCCTTTTCAAGATCTCCCCTCCCGAGCTCCCTCGACATCCCAGTTTCAATAAGCAGTGCAGGCTCACATGTACTAATATATACAATAATACATAATACACTGTTTAGTCCCAGGTGTTTCAAGCTTGTACGTCCAGAATCTCCTTTTGTTCCATGGAAGATGTGGGCTGAAGCCTCTCACCAGAGGTTGGGTAGGGATGGTGGAATGATCTATTGAGAACAGCCCGAATTCCGGGCTCTAGGAGCTGCCCCTCACCCTGTTCCTGCAGACCAAGGGCCTCCTTCTCCTGCCGGAAGGAAAGAGGCGCTGGGTGGAAGCCATACAGTTCTTATTTACAGAGTAAGAGAGCAGAGCACGTTTCATTTGCCTGCTGTGCCTTCGGTCCCCAAAGGTCCCCAGGTGCCCGTGTGAGCCGGGCTGGGCTGGTGCAGGCAGCACTGCAGCCCTGCAGGGCTGGGGGTGCAGGGCAGGGTTTCCCTGCGTGTCTGCAGAGCTCTGGTGGTGCCCCTGGGCAGGGAGTGGAGCTGATCTCCCTCCTCACACCCTCGGAGCAGTTTGTTGTCCCCCTGCTGCTGACCCTGCTGTCCCTCTGCGGTGGCACAGGGCCAGGGCTGGGCTGGATTGGGATGGCATTGTCCCCTGGGAGCTGGGCCTGGGCTCCCTAAGCCTTTGCTTCCTCCAGGCTCGTCCCGTAAAATGTTTCCTCATGTTCTGGTGTCCCCTGTGGCCTCTGGTTCGTTGGTGACTCAAACAGAGCAGTGGAGGTTGAGCAAAGAGCCCAACCCTTTTCAGCTGGGTCTTTTCTGGGGAGGTGCTGGATCAGGATGCCAATATCGATGACAGGGCTGGAGGAGAAGCCGTCACAGTGATGTGGCAAGGGCAGGAAGAGCTCCCTGCCTCGAGCCTCTGCTTGCAAACAACCTGGGATTGCTGTCACTGATGGACAAGGGGCCCTCATTAAGTGCCAGGACGCTCCGTGGGTCCCTGGCTCTGCTCTGGGTTGTTTTGCCTCGTTATGGGACTTGTGGACAGATGTGGGAGGAGATGCTGTTACAGTGAGGGAAGCACTCGTGTACCCCCAGGGTCCTGCCTGGCCAGTCCTGGCTGTGCCCCTGTGCTGGGCTGACCCTGGGCTGCCATCCCCCATCACAGCACTGCTCACCTCCCCCAGCTCCTGCTGCCTTCTCCCCGTAGTGCCAGGGGTGAAGGAGGATCCTGCCTGAGGTCCCCCTGCATCCCCACCAGGTCCCTCCTTGGCCCTGGGGCTGTGGGTACCACAGGGGGTGGGAGCAGCACGGGGCCCTGCCGTGCTCCCTGTCGGGGTGGGTGAGGGAAGGGAGGGGGGGAGCTGAGGCCTCAGGAGGATCTTTGTGGATCCCCCTGGGCAGTCTCCATCCCGTGTGTGTGTGTGTCACTGCACGTGCCCCGGCCCTGTGCACAGATCACAGCTGGAAGAATCTTTTCCTGGGCCCTATCAAGGTGCCAGTGACTGGAGCTGGGGCTCATCCTGTTCGCCGTGGAGGGAGGTGGATCCTTTCCCTGCACAGGGATGTGCCGTGGTGGCCCGGGGGAGTCCTGTGGGGACGGGATGACTTCATCCCAGCTGGCTGCTCCCATGTGATAAGGAACGGCCCCAGCCCTGGAAACCAGCAGCTTAAATAGACCAGGAGGAAGGATTATGCTTCCCCTGCAGCAGGCAGGAGGACGTGGTTCTTCCCACCTCGGATGTCAGAACTAGGAGCGGATTTCTGCAGCCTCAGCCTCCTCCTGCCTCAGTGCTGCAGGCTCCTGCCTCCCTTCCAGAGGCTCTGGATGCTCTGGATGCACTGCAGACGGGAGCTGGGAGGGTGTAGGGATGTGCCAGATCCCCAAATCACCATCCTCATGGTGACTGTCCCCAAATCCCCATCCTCATGGTGACTGTCCCCAAATCACCATCCTCATGGTGACTGAGGAGAGCAGCTGGGTGTGTGCTGGCCAGGCAGGGTCTGCTGCCCCATCCCAGCGAGGGGACAGGGGCAGCTGCACAGGGGTGGGGTTGTTGGACATCCAGTGTAGTAAAGGTGCAGTAAACGACTTCCTCACCTTCCTCACCCATTTTCTGCGTGTGTTACCTCCCGTGCTGGTGCCACCCTTCCCTGCTGCCCTTCCTCCTCCGGGGCCCTGCAGGAAGGGAGAGGGGCAATCCTCCCAGTGACATTCCCCGTGCCCGCAGGGGAACAGGCTGCAGCCCGTGGCAGCCCAGCTTTCCTGACTCAGGCAAGGCCTTTGGTGGCTCAGCAGCAGCGGGGGAATAGCCAGGTGGAAGTATTTCACTTCTAAAAAAACATCCTCGATCTTTTTTTACCCTCCTCTGCCCAACCTTGCCAGGCCCGTCTCCCTGAAGGGAGCCAAGAGCTGCTGACAGTAAGAGGAAGTCTCCATCTGAAGCCTATAATTATCCTGTCTGCCTTCCCAGAAAAGGCCAGTTGGGGAGCGAGTGTGCTCCTGCTCCCCGGCCCAGCCCTGCCTGCTCTGCCTCCCCAATTACTGCCTAATGGACTTTTTATGATGATAAGACGACCGGGCCGGGGAGAAGTTATTGACGGGGAAATGGAAGATAATTCACTCCCTGTTTGTTTGTTCTGTCAGAAAACCCGCATTTTAATTTTATTTGTGAGGCACAGGGAAACAGCCCTCAGAAAGGAAAAGTGCAGAATCTGTCAATAAAAGCCTGGGTTTCACGGGGCCCAGAGTCTCTGCAGGACCTCTCCAAGGGGTGTCCTCAGTCTTGTGGAGAGTCTCCACAGAGACTCTTCCCCAGCCCTTCTCCCAGTCTGCAGCTTTCCCACTTGTCCTGAAGGAAAATGTAAGTTCTGGAGCTCTCTTCCTTGCCTGTCCCCGTGTCTCCAGCTCCCCAAGGCCGCTGCCTGGGCACACAGACCCATTCCAAGCAGCACATCCCTGCTCCCCACTCTCCATCTGTCTCAAATTTGGCTGCTCTCTCCCGTTTTCATCTGCTCTGTGGTTTGTCTCCTCCATCTAATCTTCCCTTCCTTGCTCTGGCTCTGAACACCGCCCTCCTCTCCAGCTTGCTCCAGTTCTCCTGCACAGGATCATGGAATATCCTGACTTGGAAGGGGCCCACCAGGATCATCCAAGTCCAGCTCCTGTCCCAGCACACTCAGCCCCCAGGACCCCCGTGTGTGCCATTTCCCTGCTGCTGTCTTCTCCCATCCTTCCCACCTCCTGCTCCCCATTTTATCTCCCTGTCCCTGGGGTGACAGACCTGCTCCCCTGGCTGTCCCCATCCCCATCCTCCAGTTCAGGAGGGTAAGTGATCTCCAGGTAGAGGCAGAGCACAGCAGCACCTGTGAGAAGTGTAAAGGCTGTGTGAAACTGCTCCCTGAGGCAGCAGGAAAACCCTGGGAGCGAACCCTAACCCCAAGCCCGCCTGGCTGGGCAGGAGCTGACAGCACACCTGCCCAGGGCTGTGCCTGTGCAGCACCTTGGGCTCATTCCCCACCAGGAGCCCACCAGGAGCCGTGGAAAGGGGAGATGGAGTCCCACTGGAGCAGCAGAAAGCTCCAGCCCAGGAACCAAAGGGAAGAGGGAGGAGGAAGAGGAGGAGGAGAGAGGGTTTAATTCTGTGCACAGCAGTGGGAAGGCCATCAGATTCCTTCCAGGTTGCTCTGGGAATCAGCAGGAGGTGAGAAATAACAGGGAGATGTCTCATTCCATCTGACATGACTTGGATATTGGGAAACTCCAAAAATCTTCTGTCTGGCTTCCAATTTTCATCTTCTTCCCCCGAGAAGCCCCTGTTGGGGAAGGTCTCTGGGCTGTCTCTGGTGAGGTTTTGGTGGTTGTTTGGTTTTCCTCTCGGTCTGCCAAGGCTGCAGCTGTGCTCGGTGTGCTGAGGTGGAGCAGGTCTGTTCCCAGCCCGTGCCCTGCTCCGAGCTGCCTGTGGTGTCTGGGCAGGACAGGACAGGCAGGTGTGGGGTGTCTGGGCAGGACAGGACAGGTGTAGGTGTCTGGGCAGGACAGGACAGGGCAGGTGAGGGGTGCCTGGGCAGGACAGGGCAGGTGTGTGGTGTCTGGGCAGGACAGACAGGTGTAGGTGTCTGGACAGGGCAGGATAGGGCAGGTGAGGGGTGCCTGGGCAGGACAGGGCAGGTGTAGGTGTCTGGGCAGGACAGGACAGGTGTGTGGTGTCTGGGCAGGACAGACAGGTGTAGGTGTCTGGACAGGGCAGGATAGGGCAGGTGAGGGGTGCCTGGGCAGGACAGGGCAGGTGTAGGTGTCTGGACAGGACAGGACAGGTGTGGGGTGTCTGGGCAGGACAGGCAGGTGTGAGGGATGGGCGCTGTCACCTCCCCCGTGTGGCAGCCCGGGCTGCAGGGAGGATGAGCCCAAGGTCAGCCCCGTGTGCCCGGAGATCCCAACCCCAATTATGGGAACGATCTGCAGCCCGGAGGAGCGCGCTGGGCTCTGCAGCTAAAAAACCACGAGTGGGTTCATGGCCTCGTCTTTTACCTTTGTTCTCAGGGGTGTGTGAGGGTGTGTGTGCACAAAAAGGTGAATTTCCTTCTGCTGAAGGTTTTTGAGCCAGGATCAAAGTTGTCTCTGCCCCTCCTGTGGCACGCTGATGATGACGGGTGGGGAATGTGGGGCTCAGCACCGCGGGGCCGTGAGGTGGAGGTGGGATGGGAAGAGGAGCAGGAGGACGGCTGTGCTGGTGTGCAGGGAGGCTCCGAAAGCAGCCGAGGGGCAGAAAATGTCCTTCCTGCTGTGCCCCAGCTCCGGGGGCCCCGGGGGCCGGTGCAGAGGCTGCTCCTGACGATGAGGCTGATGATGAGGCTGATGATGAGGGTCACTCACCGCCCAGGGAGGAGCTGGAGCTCCGTGTGGGTCGGCAGGATGGGAGCGTGGGCTGCCAGAGCTGCCAGCGGGCACCGGGGCTCCAAAAATGGGAAAAAAAAACCTCCTCAAATCCGTGTTTTGTGGCTGCTTTTCTTTTGTCTCCGTGGATTGCTGTGGGCGAGGGCCCCTTTCAGGCAGGCTCCTGCTGCTCTGTGCTGGAGATGGAAAACAAGGGGGGGTGTCTTTAGTGGCAGCCCATTGTTGAGGGGCTCTCCCGGGGGTGGCAGGAGGTGACAGGTGAGGTTTGTCACCTGCACTCGGCACCAGGTCCCTGCTGTGGGGCTGGAGGGGAGGGGACAGGGCTGGCATGGGGGTCAGGAGGATGCAGAGGCACCTCAGGGGGAGCCTGGGGGACACAGGGACTGTCCCACACACTGGGGCAAACACACACCGATGGTCAGGGGCCTCCAGCCTGTCCCTGGCATCTGTGGGGCCAGAGTGAGGAGAGTGAGTGGAAGGGGACATGTCCCCATCCCCGTGGAGCAGCTTTCTGCCTTGGACTGCCCCAAAGCCGGCAGGTGGAGCTCCTCTGGCTGAGGGAGCAGCAGTTTGGGGTGCTCTGGAGAAAGCTGCTCCTGCCCCGTGGTGAGCCAAGGAGCCTCAGGTCCTCCCCAGGCTCCTGCTCCCCCCATAACCCACCTGCAGGGCCACAGGAGAGGGCTCCGTGCAGGGTGGGCAGGGCAGGGACCTGGATCACGTCCATAAGTGGCTTTTCTTCTTCTCCCCCTGCTCCCGTCGGCTGTCAGCTCGGATATGCGGAGCTCATTTGTTCTCCTGCCTCTCTCCCACCCCTCAAACCAGCTCTGGGCTCTCCATCCCTCTCCCTGTCTCTGGCTTTTGATGTTTCAGACAGGCATATGGTGGCCGGGCTGTCTCCCTGCCGCTCGTCCATCACTGCGATTCTCCCTGGCAGCCCTTCCCGGGGGGCTGAGCTGTCCCCTCCTTCTCCCCATCCACTCCCACATCCCTCCAGCTTCCCTGCCACAAACCCCCTCAGCCTGTTGTGTCATCCTCAGCAGGGAGACGTTGGGTGGCTTTTACACGACTGCCTTCGACAAAACTTCTGCTGCTCTGGTGTCACATGGAGGAGGGAAGGAGGAGAGGAGGCAGCGGGGTTTCGGTGTTGGGTGAGGAGCTGCCGGGGTGTGCAGCCCTCCCCCGTGGGCTGGGGCATGAGGAGGAGACCCACACCCTCCTCACCTTTCCCCAGGGTCTGTGTCAGAACCTGACTTGTCCTCAGCTGTCTGTGAGGGAAGGGTGGTGGAGTGATATAAAATCCCCTGGACTGTCCGTATGTTGTCTGGAAAACGCGTTTCTTTGGGTTTTATTTATTGATTAACTTAAAGCCGTGGTCCTGCAGTCTTGGCAGACGGGGGGTAACACCTCAGGCCCTCCGAGGGGGCTGGTGGGGCTTCACAGGGCCCCTTGTCCCTGCCTGGGGAGGCTCCCAGAGCCCTCAGCTGCATTTCCCTTCGAGCTGGGCCTGGCACTGCAGAGCTGAGGCAGGAACACAGCCCGGGGGGATTGGCTCCAGCTTTGGATCAGCAGAACCTGGGTCACCAGAGCCTGGATCACCAGAGCCTGGATCACCATCACCCTGGGTCAGCAGTACCTTGGATCACCAGAACCCTGGGTCACCAGTACCTTGGATCACCAGAACCTGAATCACCAGAGCCCTGGATCACCAGAACCTTGGACCACCAGAACCCTGGATCACCAGAACCTGGATCACCAAAACCTGGATCACCAGAGCCTGGATCACCATCACCCTAGGTCACCAGAACCTGCATCACCAGAACCTTGGATCACCATCACCCTGGGTCACCAGTACCTTGGATCACCAGAGCCCTGGATCACTAGAACCCTGGATCACCATCACCCTGGATCACCAGAACACTGGATCACCAGAACCTGGATCGCCAGAACCTTGGATCACCAGAACCCTGGATCTCCAGAACCTGGATCACCAGAACCTTGGATCACCAGCACAGTGGGTCACCAGCACCCTTGATCACCAGAACCCTGGATCACCAGAGCCCTGGATCACCAGAACCTGGATCACCAAAACCTGGATCACCAGAGCCTGAATCACCAGAACCTGGATCTCCAGAACCTGGATCTCCGGAACCTGGATCTCCAGAACCTGGATCTCCGGAACCTGGATCTCCAGAACCTGGATCTCCGGAACCTGGATCTCCAGAACCTGGATCTCCGGAACCTGGATCTCCAGAACCTGGATCTCCGGAACCTGGATCTCCAGAACCTGGATCTCCGGAACCTGGATCTCCAGAACCTGGATCTCCGGAACCTGGATCTCCAGAACCTGGATCTCCAGAACCATGGCTCCCCAGCACAGTGGGTCACCAGCACCCTGGATCAGCACGGTGCCCGTGGTGGCAGTGAGTGTCCCTCTCCTCCCCAGAGGGGACGGGGCTGCCCAGTGCCCGCCGTGGGCTGGAGACAAGCTCTGCAGTGACTGGGGATGCAGAGGTGGAGAGCACAGGGTGGGGAGAATCAAACCTGCAGCTCAGGGATGTGGGCAATTCTCAAACCAACAGTTTAGCTCCGATTCTCGCCCGTTTTCCAAGTGAGTAGTAAAATCTGATGGGTTGGGTGGCGGGGATTTTGTGTCTAGCAGTGAGTCCCTTGTAGGCAGCTGCAGGAGCTCAGGAAAAGCCCCAGGCACAGACAGCTCAGCTCCCCCGTCACCCCACCCTGAGGCCACACAGGACCCCAAAAAGGGATGCTGAGCAGTGACTCTAAATTCAGCGACTTTTGGAGCACCATCCCTTCCCTGAGGACAGAAATAGAACCTTGTTTTTCTCCTTGGCTGAGCTCTCATCATGCAGCCTTGCACCCATTTAAATGTATACGTGACATTAAGGTTTATTAGGGGCTTTTATTTTAGGAAATGAACTCGCATCAATAAAGTGTTCTTAAAAGCCCTGGATGTTTTTAGCTGTACCTTCAGAATTGACTTCTGCAAACTCTTCAGATATCGAGCGGAGGTGAGGCGAGGAAGGAAGTCAGGGGCAGAGTGAGCATTTATATCTTAGCCCGGAGCAGAGTTTGGGTTTTACCTTTCTCAGATGGAAGGCAGATCCCCTGGTGCCAGTTCCTCCAGCGGGACCTGCCTGGTAACCTTTAGCTGTAACATTGCAGAGAAGACTCTGACCTCTAAATATAGATTTGGATATTTATAAACGCCGTGCTTTGTACACACAGCATTCGGTGGGACGTAAACAGCTCCAGCAAATTGTATTTACCTCCAGCATGGAAACAAATGCTTGATTGCATCACATGAGCTTGCTCAGTGCCTTTTATTTATATACTGCTGGCCACGGCAGGCAGGGAAGGGGAGAAGGCTTCCTTTTGTCTTTCGACCCCTAAAAGACCCTGGAGACTTCTCCCCAGCTGCCATTTGTCCTCCTGTCGAGCTCTGTGGGAGGCTGTTTGCATCTGATTTTATAGGCTCTGGAGTATGAACAGATAAATACACGCTTTCCACGGTCACGTGCTCTGCTTTTCTCAAGAAAACAGACGGCAACTTTATGATCTGAGTGATTTTATTTGAACACAGCTGTGGCCTTGTGATTTAAATATTTCAATAAATTCTGAACTAACTAGATGAGAGGAAACAGCGCAGGGAAGGCAGGTTTGAGCACGGAAGGAGGATTCCCAGTGGGTGGGGGCAACGTGGGCTCTGCACAAACGCTGCTGGCCACGGTTTCCTGTCATGAGCAGCCCCCTGTCCCCTGCCGTGGTCAGAGCCCGCCCCAGAGCCCGCCCCAGCCTCCTGCCATCCTGCAGAGCTGCTGGGGGTGTTGGTGGAGATCAGTGGAGGGGCTCAGGGAGGGGCCCAGGGGCTGTTCTGTGGGCCTGGGCTGGCCCAGCACAGCCCCAGACCCTGTGTGTGCTCAGGCATCGCTGCCCTGCTGCTCCGGGAGGAGATGGGAGGAGATGGTGGCCTCCTCCTGGAGCTGCAGGGATCCCACATCTGCCCTGGGAGTCTCTGAGCAGAGGGGAAGGGGAGCTGCAGGAGCAGCTGGCCCTGAACTGGGTGGTTCTGACCTGGTCACAGCTCTGGTCTGGGGCAGTTTCTGCCTGTTCCGAGGGGTCACTGACCTGGTCTGTGTAAAGGTACCTGCGAGGGCCACGGGAAGGACGTGCAGGTGAAGGCAGAGGTGCCTCAGCCAGGGGGATTTCACATCCTAAAGCCACAGGCATCAGCCCCTTCCACACCATTGTCCTCGTGTGCCAAGTCCTGCTGCATCTCTTCCACGGTCCTTCTCCCACCTTCTCCCATCCCTGGCAGTATTCCTGTAAATCTCCCCCTGCTCCTTGGCGTTTTGGTCCTCTCCAAGGAGCTGGGAAGTGAAATTCGCCGTTTCTAAGTGTTGTTTTCAGCTCTACCAGCTTTTGGTGATGCTCGTTAGATGGGCTTTGCAAGGGCGATTTCCCCTGTACAAAACAATTTAGGAGTCCACTTTTCAGGAGTGAAAGAGGCTTTGCAACATTGAAACCTCTTAGCAGGATCGGGCCTTTAATCATTTTCTGCTGGAGCTACTTCATATGTAAAATGGAGGTAAAGGCTGTTCCGAAAAAGGCCAAGAGGTTTAATTTCCACTGGGATCATTAAGAATAGCAGCAACAGCACCACTGCTAATTACAAACGGTGTTTATCCGAGTTTGTCTTTGTGACTGCCACTGATGATGTTTCCTCTTTGCCCTCCAGGTCCCCCCGTGTTCATCAAGAAGCCCGTGGACCAAATTGGTGTGTCGGGAGGGGTGGCCTCCTTCGTGTGCCAAGCCACTGGGGACCCGAAGCCAAGGGTCACCTGGAACAAGAAAGGGAAGAAAGTGAACTCCCAGAGGTTCGAGGTGAGAGATGTCCCTGAGATCTGGTGTCTCTGTGAAGGGAGAGACTGACACAGAGCAGCCCCTGCTCCTCTACGGCCGCTCTCAGAGCTGATAATAAAGGGAAATTTGGAAGGGGAGGAGTTCTAACAGCAGGAGGAGTGAGATGCAAGCTCTTGGCCGTGTCAACAGCTGGGCTTGTTCCAGAGCCAGAGAGAACTTGGCTCAGTTATGTTATTGAAGTTTTTTATTTGGTGCTGTTGGGTTTTTTCCCTTCCTGGATAACTTCCTGCTTTCCTAAGAAACCCCAGCTAAGCTGGTGGTACTTCAGCTCTGTAAATGTACCTTTCACACCCTCCATGGCTCAGCATTTTAACCCTGGGACAGGCTGGAGTAAACTGCAGCTTTTAAA
This sequence comes from Sinosuthora webbiana, assembly GCA_013397395.1. Lineage (NCBI taxonomy): Eukaryota > Metazoa > Chordata > Aves > Passeriformes > Sylviidae > Sinosuthora > Sinosuthora webbiana. The sequence continues at coordinate 71,248 of VXBN01011448.1, forward strand.
TCTCAGTTGCTGGCAGCCAGAGCCAAGCAATTGGCATTGTTTAGATAGAAAGGAGAGCAGAGGAACAAGGGCTGGGAGGTCATCCCGTGGAATTTGCTGTGGGACTGGGCCCTGGCAGGCAGCTGTGTGCTGGGAGGGCTTTGTGCAGTCAGCTGCCCCTGCAGATGGAGGAGCGGGGCGGGGGCTCCTTTTCCTTTTGTTTTCCTTTGGTCTCTTTGGTCCTCCCTCGCCCCAGCTGTGCCCTGAGCTCCCACCCCACAGCCCCCACTGTGGCCTGTTCCTTCAGAGCCCCCGAGGTGCACGTTAGGGGTTTGGGGGGTCGGCGGCCACTGCAGGGTTTGGTGACAGCTCTGTCACCCCGAGGTGGGTGGAGAGCCCTGCTGGGGACACTGGGGGCTGAGGGGCAGCTGCTGGGGGGTTTGCTGTGGCGTGTGCTGCTGTCTCTGCATGATGTGTGTGTCTCTGTGCCTCTGTCCCCAGACCATAGAGTTTGATGAAAGCGCAGGAGCCGTGCTGAGGATCCAGCCCCTCCGCACGCCCCGCGACGAGAACATCTACGAGTGTGTCGCTCAGAACCCCCATGGGGAGGTCACTGTCCACGCCAAGCTCACCGTCCTGAGAGGTAAAGGACCTGCCCAGTGCCAGGGAAGGGCCCTCAGCTGGGTGGGAAGGCTGCTCGAAACCCCTGCCTGAGGCACCGAGTCCTCCCGGGTTTGGTGGGGTTTGTTCTGACCCGTGGGGTCTGTTGGCTGCTCTTACCCCAGAGAGAGACACAAACCTGCTGTGGTGGGGACTGGGCCACTCCAGGAGCTTTGACTGATGATGTGCTGGGGTTCCTTCCAGCCTGATCTTCCCCCCCTCCAAAAACTCCTTCCCCACATTTATGAACAGCACCAGGAGCTCCCCGTTACACACCCAGAAATGTGGCTCCAGGAAAACCCTCCCTGAGGAGTCACTGCATGGGCTGGGGTTGAGATGACTATGGGTCTGCAGGGGTTTCCACACTCTTGGTAGCAAGGCAAACGTTTTTCCTCGTGCAGGATTCCTCTTGTGCCTCTCTGGGCTTCTCCCCTCTTCCCAGAGGTCCTTGGCTCTGAGCGCTCTCCAGGAAAACAATCCCATTCTCCATTTTGTTCTGGTTCTTTTTCCCACTTGTCCCCGTTGCAGAGGATGTTTACATGGATGCCTCCCTCATGTCATCTGTTTGAAATCTGCTCCCTGAACTGGATGTGGGGGAGGGAACAATATGCTGCTGCTCTGGATGCCTCTGGATGTTTGCTGTTATGGCCCTGGAGATCCCTAAAGTCACTGTGGGCAGGCTGGGTGCTCAAACTGACCCAGTTTGGGTTTGGAACACCTTCAGTGGTGTTCTCTGTTCAAACCTCAGGGCAGTGCAGGTGATCCTGGCGGGAATGGGGTGGTGGATAACTGCCTGGAGCTCCCAAGGGGAATTCAGCTTGGCTGTGGATAGAGCCATGGGTGTTTGAGTAGCACTGGCAGTAAAAGCCCTTCTCCCTGCAGGGAACAAGACTGAAAACAATTCCAGGAGCTCCAGGCAGGAGCCCCACGGGGCCAAGGGGTAGCTCTGCCTATGGGCCAGTTGCTTTTCCTTCAGCAATTCCAGCGTTCCCTCCGGGAGCAGCTTAAATCCTTTTGTTTGAACAGGCAGCGAGCGCGTCCTTCACAGCGCCCAGCAAGGCTGGAGTGTGACTGCCCAACGTGCAGCAGGAATTAACAGCAGACACGAGGGGCACAGAGCCCCCAGCCTCCCCTGTGAGCTGGGAATATCCCTGCTGTGGGCTCTGTGCTGTCAGGATTTTGGCTGCTGGGAGCGCGGGGGCCCCTGGTCCAGTCATGCCTGACAGATTTGTGTAGGTGCCTTGGACGTGTGTGCAGCTCCTGTGCCTGGCGTGGCATTTAACCTTCTGTTGGAGGCAGGAGGTGGGATGGAGCTGTCAGGAGCTTGGAACGGCTCGGTGTGACAGGAGGGTGTCTGACTGTGCTTATCCCGGGGGGAGCCTCATCCTTCACACTTGTTCCCATGGGCTCCTTTGGAGCTGTGGCAGTCTGGGGAAGGGCCCCTGCAGTCACACTCCGGGTTTGCACCCCCTGAGTTCAGCTACAGGCCAGGGCAGGTTCTGCTCCAGCCTCCTGCAGCGGTTCTGGTGCCCTGTCCCCAGCAGGGAGCTGCAGGCTGCGGGATCATTGTCCCTGAATCACCGAGGAAAGACCCCCGAGGCCACCAAGCCTGGCCCATCCCCACCTTGTCCCCCACCCAGAGCACTGAGGGCCATGTCCAGGTATTCCTTGGGCACATCCCTTGGAGTTGGGGACCCCAAAGCTCCCTGGGCAGCCCCTTCCCAGGCCTGAGCACCCTTTCCATGGGGAAATTCCTGCTGGTGTCCAACCCGAGCCTGCCCTGGGCCAGCCTGAGGCCGTTTCCTGCCCCTCTCTGTGGCTGCCTGGGAGCAGAGCCCGACCCCACCTGGCCACAGCTCCTGTCAGGGAGCTGAACAGGAGTGAGCCGAGCTCAGGGACCGTCCTGAGGGACCAGGGCTCTCTGCACATCTTTGTGCAGCTCTTCCTCCTGGGATCAGCACCATCCACGTCAGCCAGAGACAGCTGACAGCTCAGGGGCTGCATCCTCCCACTGCCTGGCTGCTTCCAGCCTTTGCTGATCCCACCAGAACATTCTGGCTGTGGCTCTGCTCTCCCAGCTCCCCTGCTCCGGTTTGGAGGCTCCTGGAGCACTGGGGGTGCCTGTCCATGGAACCTGAGGGAGCAGGAATTACCTGCAGGCGGGGCCAGGGTGATGTTGGGGAGCATCAGGGAGGCAGATTTTGTAGCAAATCCTCCCCTTCCCTGCTCGGCTGGAGTTCCTCCACCCTTCACCACTCCCCAGCTCTCACACAGCACAGTTTGTCTCCTCTTTATCTGCGTCTTTAAGTGCTGGGAAAGTTAAAAGCGCCGAGCCAAACGCGCTGATCTGCACAATGACAAAGTGAGCATGTTGGCATCTGCTGCTCCTCTCCTGTTCCTCCCCTCTTCTGCACTCACCCACTCTCCTGTTTGTCTTTTCTCTCCCTGCTCAGCCTCCTCCTCTGTGTCTCTGCTCTCACTTGCAGAGCTGATGCTGAGCAGAGGGAGGGGGCTGCTCTGGAGATGGATGGCAGCTGTCACTTGCAGAACCTGTTACCTTGGCACCCTCCGGGGAGTGCAAACCTGGCCCCAGCTGCTGCAGACTGCCCGGGGGGCTCGGGGGTGGCTGTGCAGCCTGTGCTGCCGTGACCCCAGACACACCTGTGGACACCTTCCTGCACCAGCACTGCAGCATTTCCTCAGCTCCAGTGCAGTCCCTGACAGCCAACAGCACAGAGAAGGTTTCCTCTTCTCAGAAAACGACACATTCTTCCCTGCTGGATGCAGCTGCTGAAGGGATTGAGCACAAACCCCAATTGCTTGTGCACGTGATTGCTCCTGGATCAGACCCTGGTAGAAGCCCAGAGCCTTCACTTGAAAACAGGAAACTGCAGGGGAGGAAACCTTGGGGAGACTTGAGGAGCAGAGCTGTGATGGACACTGTTCAACTCACAGAGTCCCTTCACAGCAGCTCTGCTGCCTTGTTTGTCCTTCCTGCTCTGCTCCTCCAGGGACCCCGGTTCGGTGGGGCTGTGGAAACTGGCTGTTCCCTTCACAGCTGGCTAGACAGAGTGCCTGCAAACCTGGCTCCTGCAGAGCTCGGAGAAAACAGCAGATTTGGGAAGGGTTTTCCAGTTGTCTCTGACTCCAGCTGCTGTTGTTTTCTGCTGTAACTTCGGCAGGGAGGAGGGTCGTGGCACAGGCACAGCAGCTCCCCGCTGGTGTAGGTTCTCTGAGCTGCCCACTCCCAAGAAAGACATTTGTGTCTGTGTCTGCGTCTCCTGGGGTAGATACAGAGAGGCTGTGGACTCCCCGTCCCTGGCAGTGCCCAGGCCAGGCTGGACAGGGCTGGGAGCACCCTGGGACAGGGGGAGGTGTCCCTGCCATGGCCGGGGTGGCACTGGGTGGCTTTAAGGTCCCTTCTGTCCCAGACCACCCTGGGATCCTGTCTGTGCCTGCATTTATATCTCTATCATCTCCATCTACCTTATGATGATTATTATTACTTCCTGTACGCAATTATCCTTTCCTTCCTCGTCTTTAGTAGCCTGGGAGAGGTTCTGGGGCTGTGCTGGCAGGGCTGGGGGGGCTCAGGGCACAGGGACCCTCAGCTGTGGGAGGCAGGGCTGGGACTCACACCAGGACCACGCTGGCTCCGTTCTCTGCCCTGTGGAAGCTCATGGGGGGAGTTCTGCGGGGTTGCTCTGGTGAGCTCTTGGAAAATGCAGCACAAAACGCCGTGACTGGCCCAGGGCAGTGTAAGGAGCAGGATTTGGAGTGTCCTCCCCAGCCCTGGGCAGTGCTCCCTGCTCCTGGGGCTGCTGCACTGCAGAGCAGGGGGAGAAGGGGCTATGGGGCACCTCGGGGCTGTGGGGCACCTCGGGGCTGTGGGGCACCTCGGGGCTGGGGGGCACCTCGGGGCTGTGGGGCACCTCGGGGCTGGGGGGCACCTCGGGGCTGTGGGAGACCTCAGGGCTGTGGGGCACCTCAGGGCTGTGGGAGACCTCAGGGCTGTGGGGCACCTCGGGGCTATGGGGCACCTCGGGGCTGTGGGGCACCTCGGGGCTGTGGGGTTCCCTCCTGGACTGTCACTGGGGCCGCCAGGGACAGACTTTCACAGCTTCTGGTGATTCCCTCTCGGGTTCCTTTCATGAAGTATTCAGACATTTCTTTAACAATTCCAGCCTGAAATGTCCTCACACGTTTCCTACTCCAGGAGCACATCTGGTGCGGGAAGGTGTGAAGTTCTAGCGAGATCCCTCTGGTTTGTTGGGGTTTTTTTGTGATTGTTGGCTTTAAATCACAAAAGGTAAACAAGAAGCAGCTCTGGATGCTCAGCAGAGAGTCCCAGGGGAGCACATGGGAGAGGGAAGCTGCCCCCTCTGAAATGTTACCTTGCCATTTGGAGAATTCCTGGCAGTCTTTCTTCAAACTTGACTTGTTTTGCTTTTCTTGTAGTGACCTGAAAATTGGGTGACATTGACAGCAGATTAATTCTGTAGCTTCTGAATAACATCAAAGTAATTCCGACTGAGATGCCAGGAGACAGAGGGTACGTGGGGACACGCCAGTGGAGGGAACACAGGCATTACCTGCCCTGGTTTGGGGTGCAGCACACCTGTCTAAGGGTGCACTTACTGCCTGTGGGCCCACAAATCTCAGTAACATTGTTAGGCTGTTACTGCTCCCACGGTGAAACATTCAGCTCCAAAGAAATGGGATCAACAGACAGAGCACATCATGGGGACTCCTCCCTGCATGGGAATTGTCTTTGGCTGGGCAGAGGCAGAGAGCTGAGGCACAGGTACAGGCACAGGGGTGGAAATGACCTGGTGATGTGATTTCTCAAGGCACGTGGTGCCAGGATACCTGGGGAGAGGCAGCCCAAGTGCTCATAAACATAAGGAAAGGAGCAGGGACGGCTTCAGGAGCGCTGGATTTTGATCCTGATTAAAACTTGTGTCACTGGAGCTGCTCCATCTCTGTGCTCTTGCTTCTTCCCCCCTGAATGAGGACAGCCAGACCAGCCAGCATCCATATCTCCAGAGGAGAGTGAAAAATCCCTCCTCCTCTTCCCTTCAGAGCATCCTCTTGGCTTTCTGCACCGAATCCATGGCACGTCTGCTCACGCTCACACCCTCCTCCTCCTCTAAATTATTAAACAACTGTGTACACCCTGCGGGGAAAAGAGCAGCAGCAACACCCGCTTTATCTTCCTTAATCATCCTCATTTCCAGCTCAGCTAATTAGCTAAACCCAGGGCTGCCACCTTCCAGAGTGACAGGGGGACAGGGCAGCCCTGTCCCCTGCCTGGGGCTGGGGACCCTCGCTGTGTGTGGCAGCCTGAGCTGGGCCCAGGCAGGTCCCCGGGCACAGAACGTGTCCCTGGGTGGGATTTATTGTAAATGACAGCTCCGGTGCTCCCCTCCCTGCATCCCTCCTCCCTGCTCTTCCTCACCCTCCTTTGCTCAGAGAGGCCTTGAGGTGACTGCCAGCCCGGGGGGCTGTGAGGAGCCGGGTCTGAGTGAGGGAGGAACAAGGTGTCGGGATGTTCCTTTTGTATGGCAGCTGCACCTCGGGAAAAGCTCTGCCTGCCTGAGCCAGCACGACTCCAGCAGCAGCAGCAGCTGCCCAGATGTGCCCTGGCAGCATCTCCAGCTTGTGCCGGCTTCTTTTGTTCCCGCAGTTGCCTGAGCTGCTTTCAGGAAGAGAATTCCCCACCCGAACCATCCCTTGTTTGTTCGGGGGCAGGTCGGGGGGTGTCGGGGGTGGATGGGGAGGCTGGCAGCGCCTGTCCCGTGGGATCGCGATGGGGTTGTGATTGCGTCCTTACAGGGAACCCAGCTGGAGGGGCTGGAGGAGTTTCGCTTCCCCGGCAGGAAGGAAATGCGAGCACTTGAATGGGAGCAGCCTGTGATGTGCAGAGCTGCTTCCTCTGCCGGGCTCATCCTCAACCCCGAGCACGCCTCTCGTCGCAGTTGTTTTAATTAAACTCAGAGGAATTCTGCACATTGTGCTGCAAGATTAACATTTTTGTTTAATTAGAAACACTCGGCGCTAAGGGTTGTAGCCGGCCTCCCCCAGCACACGCTCACACACACACACACACACACGCGTGTGGGCACACCCCGCCGGGCGCGGCCGTGCCCCCTGTGCGCTCATTGCGGGCGGAGGGAAGGGGCAGCGGCTGGGGACAGGTGGAGCAGCATCACCGGGGAGAGGAGAAAAGCCGGGATCCGTGGTGATGTCATCTGCAGCCAATGCGGCTCCAGCCCTCGCCCTCCCGCGGCTGCCAGGAGAGCAGGGGAGGGAGGGATGGAGGGAGGACCATTAAAGCCGGGCTGAGAGCTCTGCACAGGCACAGCCGTTCCCAGGTCCCTGTGCTGCCCGACATCACTGCTGGGGGCGGCAGGAACGCACGGTTTGGGGGGTCCTGCAGTGCCCCAGCGCAGCCCAGGGAGCTCGGAGGGCTGGGTTGGTCCCTGGTTAAAGATATGTGAGTACAGCTCTGATTTATGATACGAAATTCTGGTCTAGAGGTGCTTCAGATGCACCAAAATGGCTTTAAACTGAAAGAGTGCAGGTTTAGGTTGGATACAGGAAAAAATTCCTCCCTGGGAGGGTGGGCAGGCCCTGGCACAGGTGACCAGAGCAGCCCCTGGATCCCTGGCAGTGCCCCAGACCAGGCTGGACACTGGGGCTGGGAGCACCTGGGACAGTGGGAGGTGTCCCTGCCATGGCTGGGGTGGCACTGGGTGGGTTTAAGGTCCCTTCCAGCCCAAACCATTCTGGGATTCTGTGTAAAGGCACCACAGCAAGGCCACTGGTTTGTCCCTTGTCCCGCTGTCTCTGGTTCTGCCATTTGTATTTGGCTCCACTCCTCCCTGTCCACCCTGTGCCAGCCTTAGGAAAGGCTCTGGGTGTGTCTGCAGTTGACAGGATGGTTCCCAGCCAAGGCCAGCCCCAGCTCAGGGCCCCTCTGAGAGCTCCCGTCAGGTCAGTGGGGGGCTGCTTGTGGTGGATGTTCATTTTTTAAGAATCCCACCTTTTTTAAATTCCCTGCATTATTTCCCTTCTGTTCCCTCACCTGCTTTTGGGATGGATTCCATGGCACAGGCTCCCAAGGCTGTGATTCCCTGGCACGGCTCATTGGAGACGACAGAGGATCCCTCCCCAGTCTCACCCTGCTGCTGGAATCCTCCTTCCCAGCTGCCCTCCCCACACACCTTCTGGGGGAAATGTCCCATTCCTGAGCTGTGGCAGCCAGCAGGACACAGCCCTCCCCATCCACGGGAGTGAGGGGCTGTGTCAGATATTCCTGGGGAATAATGTGTGGGGTTTGTAGGAGTTACCACCAATCAGTCAGCCCTGTTGGGATCACCCTCCTCACCCTCATTAGTGAAGGCAAAAGCAGCGCTGGGAGGAGCAGGAAGCTCGGCCGAGCCTCTCTGCTGGGTGCTGGTGCCGCTGTTCCTGGAGGGCAGCAGCGCTCAGAAATAATGAATCCAGAGCTCACACCCTGGCTGGCAGCACTTGGCGTGTTGCTGTGTGTGTGTCCCCTCTGGTCGTTGCAGTGAAGGGGGAGATTTCCCTCTCCTCTCCCAGTCCCAGGGCCTTGGACAGCCCTTTCCTCGTGGGCTCTTCCCTCGTTTCTCTTGTGCAGTGTGCTCTGTACTGAGAGGAGGAAGGTGAGTCCTTCCTGTTCGCTGTGACTGCTCAGAGTGTCCTGTGCAGTGCAGGGATCCCTGCACAGCCTCTGCTCTGCAAACCTGGCACTGCCAGCCCAACCTGGCACAGCTCTGCCAGCCCCACCTGGCACAGCTCCCCTGCTACACCTGGAGAGACTCTGACACCCTGTGGGGAGCAGGAGGGGGAGCTGGGGGGAGGAGAGGGGCCCCAGGAGGGACCTTGTCACCCCTGCAGCCCCTGACAAGAGGGTGCAGCCAGATGTGGGTTGGTCTCTGCTCCCAGGTAACAAGGGATAGCGCATGGGGAAATGGCATCAACTTCCTCCAAATTGTTCAGGTTGGATATCAGGAAAAATTTCTTCACTGAAAGAGTGAATAAACGTGGAACAGACTGCCTGGTGGAGTCACCAGCCCTGGATGTGCTCAGAAAATCAGTTGATGTGGCACTTGAGGACGTGGTGGACCTGGGGATCTGGGAGGCCTTTTCCAACCTCAGTGATTCTCTAATTCTATCCTGCTATTCCTCAAAGGGTTTTACAAGTTTTCATTTCAATGTAGAATCTTGTGGGGCATTTCAGTGGCCACCCCAAATGGCCAGGCTGGTGAATCTTACCCCGTCCCGCCTTTTCCATCCTGGAGCACCCAGAGTCTGGGGTCTGCCAGGCGCTTCCCTCGGGGGGTCCCACGGAGCCCTGGCAGCTGCTGGAGCCCTTCCCTTTGTTCTGCACCCCCAGAGGACCAGCTGCCCCCCGGCTTCCCCAACATCGACATGGGGCCGCAGCTGAAGGTGGTGGAGCGCACGCGGACGGCCACGATGCTCTGCGCCGCCAGCGGGAACCCCGACCCCGAGATCACCTGGTTCAAGGATTTCCTGCCCGTGGACCCCAGCGCCAGCAACGGCAGGATCAAACAGCTGAGATCAGGTAGGGGCTGGGGCTGGAGGACTTGGGAGCAAACGGAGGCGTGAGGAGGCTGCAGAGGGGCCTGGAGCAGAGGAGAGGGCTCAGAGCTGCTGCGGATTGGGGCACATGAGTGGTTTGGGGTTTACACCAAGAGTGGTTGGAGTTTCCACTTGGAGCCCTCCTGGTGTTCTCTGCTGCCCAGCTGGCCTGAGGGGGCTGACAGCAGGGGAGCTGGTGCCTGTCCAGACAAGTTCCCGGGATCCTGGTACCCTTGAGCTCAGGGGAGTCTCCGGGGATGGGGCTGAGGGTTTGCTCCTCAGGGCAACAACTGCCGAAGGAACAAAGACCCACCGTGGCAGCCGCGGCTCTTTGGGCCACACACACCCGGCGTGGGGTCCGTGCTCAGGCAGCCTCTTCTGTCAAACACGAGGGTGCCCACGGAGCCTCCCAAGGCTGGTGGTGAGGACAGCTCCTGCGGGGAGCCCCCAGCACCCCGTCCCTGCAGCCACCGCCGGAGAGCCCCTGGGGACGTTCCGGAGTGACCCCTGGGTGCCTCTGCCCGGGGAGCCCATCTCCACCAACAGATGTACCCCAGCTCCGTGGCTCTTGTCAGTTTTCCATCTTTCCCCATCTGCTTGTCCATCTGTCTCTCTTGTTTGTTTTCTGTTTGCTGTTTTGTGTGTGTGGCAACGTGACGTCTCTTAATATTCACGTTTCAGGAGCTGTTTCTGTACTTGTTAAATCTGCCAGTTCTCTGTGTGAGAGTGTGTGCAAGGAGGGCATAGGTGGATTTATTTTTGAGTACTCCTGATAGAACACTCCCATTGACAGCTGCAGAAATGAAACAAGTTTTGTAAGTTCCAGCTTTTGACAAAAACTAACCCAAGAAATAATCCTTCTCACAAACTGCTGGGGCTGGCTGCTTTGACCCAGCCTAGAGGAAAGGTGTCCGTGGTTCATTTTTAAGAATTCTTTGGCAAAAGAAAGGCATTGTTGTAGGCAGAGGGAAAGCAGAGGCTTTGGTGAGGCAACTGGAGTTGATTTGTTCATGTCAGACCTTTCACAGGTTCTCCAGTAAAGTGATGACCAAGTGCTCCTGCCCAGATCTCTGCTGGCCCTGGAGAAATCAGTTCTGACTCTGTCCTGCTGCATCTGGACAGCAAGGCATGGAAACACCTGGCTTTTCTCTTGCTTGCTTTGGCAAAGATTCTACAGAAAAGATTTTAGTTCTGTGGCCACCGGTGGAAAAGCTTCAGCACAGCTCCAGTTTAATGTGGCTTTTCCACACCTGCATAAATGTCTCCTTGCTCAGTGAAGCAAAGCTACGAGCAGATCCTTAAACTGCTTTGTTGAATTAGAATGGCTTGTTGAGTCCCACGAACGCAGATGAGATTGACCTCCCTGTTTTATCATAACAGCTGAGGCAAATGCAAATAAAAAAAATCACTCAGCATAAATAATGAGAGGTAAACTAGAATTGTATCATGCTCTGTGACCGTGATCTGAAGTGTGAGTAATGCACAGGCAGATTATTTTTAATACATTCATCATCCTGCTAGAATGCCTTTACTCTTTAGCTCAGTTTGATCTGGTGCTTTTCCTTGAAGCCACCTGAGTGCTGCCTTTTTATTCCAGTGAATTTATTAACCTCACAGTGAACCCTTGACCCTCCTGTTAAATAGAAGATACCTGCTGAGATTTAATCTCATTTACAGCTGCATTAAATTAGTAAACTGGTGAAACCCTGAGGCATCCCTGTTGTGTTCAGGGCACAAACCTGTTGCCTGTGTGTCAGGGGGTGCAGATCCTTGGGCAGTCAGGACTTCCCAGTTCTCATCTGCTTTCCTGGCCTTCCAAACCTTGTGTGTTCTGCACAGAAAGGGCTGCAAAAGTGCAGAATATTAACAGTAGGGATGTTTTTATGCCCTGTGTCAGCACTGGTGTCTGTGGAAGGGAGCCGAGGCTGAGGCAGATTTGAGTGTGAGGTGAGCTGCTGTTTTCAGCTGCTAAAGTCAGATCTTAATTTCATAGATTCATCTTTCCAGAAAAGGAGCTCTGCTGCCAGAAGAGTGGCACTGGCACACGTCAGGGCACTGCTGATGGTCTCCAGGGTCCTTCACCCACCAGCCCCCAGTGGAATCCAGCTGGAGGGTTCTGGACAGACCCTGGGAACAGGAACCCTCTGCAGCTGAATCACAGCTGCACTTTGTGCCAACACGTTTAGCAAGATTTAGGAAGGGATTCTCCCTGGGAGGGTGGGCAGGCCCCGGCACAGGTGCCCAGAGCAGCTCCTGGATCCCTGGCAGTGCCCCAGGCCAGGCTGGACACTGGGGCTGGGAGCACCTGGGACAGTGGGAGGTGTCCCTGCCACGGGACTGAGCTTTGAGGCTCCTTCCCACCCAAACCAGTCTGTGACTGAGTGACTGTTCCCTCTGAAGCCTGAGCTGTGTGTGCTCCAGCCTGGCCAGGCTGAGGGAGCAGCAGGGCAGGACAGACACCCAGATTCCCCTGGAGCCATCAGGAAAACAGCCAGGCTGCTGGAGGACAGGGGGTGGTAGGAACTGAATTTTTATCAGTACATGAGTTAGTGGCAAATACACAAACGAGCTCATTAAAGGGAACAAGTGAAATGTCAGACGAGGAGCTCGGATTTGGTTCTCATTTGTGTTAAACCTGAACGTTTGGCTGGCAATGCAAAAATACAAACAGTCCTCTGGGACCGTGGTCATTATATTCCCATCATCCCAGGAACCCGTTTGGAATGTGGGTCTTCACTCTAACCAAGGCACGGGTGATACCTCATTAACCACAGCGGCTTTTCTCTGTCGGATGTTTCTGCTTCCCTTTTCTGTCTCCGGATGAAATTTCCAAGAGTTGGAGATCTTTTAGTGCTTGGGGGTTTGGGCTGAGTGCAAAGCTCAGCTGCCAGCCAGAGGAGAATGGGGGGAAGCTCTGTCCGGGCTCCTCTTCCCTTAGACATCGGGAACATCTCAGCCTTAGGGATCCACCTTGGACAAGAGTTTAAGTGGCCTCAGAAAATGGATATTTCTGTTTGTCTCGGGACATTTGGAGCAGGAGGCAAAGGCAATGTCCTCTGCTCAGCTGCCATCTAGGGGGGACACGGGAGGCAGCCTTCAGCCACCTTCCTCAGCACTCAAACACTAAAACCTTTTGTGTCTTGTGTGTGTCTTCTGTTTTCTATATAACTGGCTATAACAAGCTTTTCTTTTCTTTTTTTTTCACTTTTTATTTAACATTCAGAGACCTTTGGTAAGTTTGTTCAATTAAAAAAAAAAAAATTTAAATCACACCAAAAAACCCCAAACCTGCTAACGTGCAGATCTGTAACCCTTGCCCTTTAAACTAATTCCTTTGTAACAGCTTCTTGAGAGGCATGCTCTGCATTTCTTCTACTAACTCTTTCAGTAGGGATGTTCTGCCCTCTAAATTAATTTCTGCAGGGGTATTGCAGGCTACAAAAAAAAAAAAAAAAGTAATAATAATTCTAATTAATTTATCTGTATAAAGAGATAACGGCTAAATATGAACCTCCTAACATTGGATAGAATTTTTTTTTTTTTTTTTGGTATCTTAGCAACAGTTGTCCTGGAATTCCCCAATTACACAATAGCTTGTACCCTGGAACTGTGATAATTGTGTTCACACCTGCAGGAGGTCCTGGAGTTTCACATCTAACGGGGTTAGTGGCGTTTTGAGGAGGGAGAATTGGGGCTGCAGAGTTTCCAAACCGAAGCTGCGAGTGACAGGACACGTGGGGAAGGGCTGAGGAGGGGAAGGGCCCCGGGACTGTCCCCAGAGCCGCTGTCCCCGTCCCCGCAGGGCCAGGTGCCCTGGTTGGGTGTGAGGGTGCAGCTGCCAGGACCCAGCCCTGCAGAGAGCCCGAGGACTGACCGGCAGAGCTGCTGCAGCCCCGGGGAGGGCAGCTCCGCACACGCACGTTCCCACACGTGGCCCGGCAGAAGGTGGGGACGTGTTTTCTGTCATTGCCATGGCGATGGGGACTTGTCCTCCTCCCCTTTCCCCAGGCTCAGGGAATCCGTGGGCAGCATGTGGGGAACCAGGGACGGGCTGGTGGGAGAGCAGAGCCCGTCCTCGGGGACAGGGGGGGACACCTGCACAGGGAGTTCTGCCTGGCACCACCGTGGCCCGATATCACCCAGAGGCCTTTAAGGTGCCTTTTGCCTCTGCTGCTGACCCCCGGGCTGGCCATCTGGGCTCAGGCAGCCCCAGAATTTGCCCTAAATAGGCGGATCTGGAGATGCAGGGAGGTGTGCAAGGCACTGGGAGAAGTCTGCACGTGGCGTCTCAGAACCAGCTTCTCACTCCAGAAGTCAGCAGCCAGTGTGAGCTCTTCGTCCTGCAGAGCTGCTGCCCTCGCTGTGCCCTAGACCCTAATGGGACCCCGGGCCAGGTACTGACTGCAGGTGCCCCCCCCTGCACCCCCACGACCCCGTATCAACCCCTCCAGGACCTGTCAGAGCCCCTCAGAGTAATTAATGGGGTGGGCACCCTCCTGCAGCCCCCTCCTGCTGCCCCTGCGTTGGGCACGGCGCTGGTTAGATGTGAAACTCCAGCAGTGAAAATCTCCCATCTGTGTCTGTGCCCCACCCAAAGGGCTGCTGGGGCTCATTTGACTCAAATTGTGGCGTGGGGCATGGTCCCAAAGCTGCCCCTCCCCGTGTGCCCCAGGTAGAGCTGGGGGGCCCAGGGTGGCACTGCCTGCTCCCCCAGAGCCCTGTCCCCAGGCCAGGCTGTCCCCAGAGCTGCTGGCAGCCCCTTCCCCGGGCCAGGGCTGGGGCTCAGGGGAGCAGGGAGTGACAAACCTGCAGTGACACCAGAGGTGACTCTGATTCTGTGTCTGGGCTTGCAGAGCTCTAACTTCCAGCATGTTTCTGCTGTCGATTAGAGTGAACTTGTGCAGGAAACTGCCAGGCTTAGCCAAGGCCAGAGAGGCTTTTGAGCCACGGGTGATGTTGGGATCTCTTCCCCTCCTCTACCCTCTTCCCTTGTTCCATATTGGTGCCACAGATGGCAGATTTTCACTCCAATTCTGAGACAGAAGGACGTATCAGAGGCTGTTTTTATTTCCACTGAATTGATCTATAACCTTTTGCTGCTTTCTCTCTCTCTCTCTCTTGCTTTTTAAACCTTCCTGCCACCTCCTGGGTGGGGGTCTGCCCACGTCCGTGCTCCCCCACCTCCTCCGAGCGCTGTCTCTCCAACCTTTGTCCTGAGAGCTAACAACCTGCTTCATTAACCTTAGCTAGTTCCTAACCCTAACTAGATGCTAACTTTTCTCTAGCTAATAACCTAACCTCGTAACTAGAAGCTGAGTCTAACTAGAGTCTAATCCCTAACACTACAATGCCTCTGTTCCCTTAGCCCCTTTGAAAAATGAAGGTGAGCTCTAATTAGTGTCTCTGTGTTTTTACCCTCTGTCCTGAGAATGGAGGCTTGAGCCGCAGCAGGAGGATGAGCAGGGCTGAAGGAGAAGGAGGGAAGGGTTTTTTGGTGATTAAAGCAGAAGATTGGCACGGGGGAGGCTTTGACTCCTGTTCTTGCCTCTGCCACAGTCTTCCCTCCGTGACCTTGGGCAGGTTGCTTCACCTCTACCTCAGTTTCCCCGTGTGCAAAGCAGGACCATAGCTCTGCTGTTCCTCCCCAGGGGAGAGGGTGAGAGGCTGATATCTGTCATTTAATGTGCCCTACAGCCCTGGCTGGGAGCGCTGCCGAGCGGCAGCAGTGCCACCATCGCAGAGGAGCTCGTGCATCTCTCCCCAGGGAGAGGCAATTCCTGGCACTGCGGGGTCTGCCCTGTTCTCAGGACTGGGGTAAAAACCCACCAGCTAAACCCCCTTCTTTGATAAGCTTTGAATGCCACTGTGAGCAAAAGGACCTGCCGTGTTTTCAAAGGAAGATGGTTTGGTTGCAGCCTCAGGAGGTCAGAGGGGGGACAGGGGTCTCCCTCCCAGCTGGGAGCCCTGCCCGAGGCTGGGCACTGACAGGCAGCAGGAGGGGCTTGGAATAAAACCACCCGAGGGAGAGGCAGCCAGCAGGCCAGAGCAGCAGGGCTCTGCTCTCCACACAGCCCCTCCTGGCTGGTGCCAGGGCGGCTCCAGGGCCAGGCAGGGGGGACCAGGCAGCCCTGGCACCCCTCCGTGCCCAGATCTGCCCCTGTGCAGAGCCCCGAGGGTGGCCAGAGGTCCTGAGCAGGACACGCACTGAGCTCCTCACACGTCTGTGCCAAGAGCTGCAGTTTGGAGCTGGGGATGTGCTGGCCAAGGGGGGACCAAACCTGCAGATTGACGTGGTGCAGGATGCCCGTGTGCCCCTCTCCCTGCCTGGGCTGTCCCCAGGAGCGGGGAAGGCAAATGCAGGGTCGTCCCGTGCTCAGTGAGTAGCAAACAGTGATGTTAGCTCAGAGCCTGAGGGGTTTCTTCACGTTCCCACAACAAAATGGAGCCAGACTCGAGCCTTCTGAAGCCAAGAGCCCCAGGGGCTCTGCAAACAGCACTGGGCTGCTCTAAAGGACACCCCACCTAAAGTACCCCAAGCCCTCTTCAGTGTCCTGTAATTTGAGATAGACCAAGAAGTTTCCTACTGGGAACTGTCTTCCTTGACTCAGGTCCTTTTCCCACGGGCAGTGCAGGTGTTTGGGGTTTTGCAGTCATTTCACTCATTTTCTTTGTTTTCTTTGCAGAAGGTACACCGATCCGAGGTAAGACACCCCCAGCTCACTCACTCACCCACTCTCCAAACACTTCTCTCCACACAGATCCCGTTCCATTGCCCTTGCTCAAAACAGATTCGTGTTGTTGTTATGTTTTCTTGTCCTGCTTCACCTCTGGATATTTCTTTTTTTATACCTGTCTTTATTTTATCTATGGTTATAATGTCCTTTTTTGTTTGCTGGGTGCACTTGGAAACACTGATACTGTTACTCTAATAAGGTCTCCGGCTGCGCTGCCTCAGATTTATGGCAGAGTTTTAAGAGCTAATCTCTCCAGGACTATGAAGGACTGAAGTTTATCTCGAGCATTAAATGCTATCAAGGCTTGGTAAATACTTAGGACTTTCTCTTGATTGGTGCAAAGTGCTCCCGAGCTGCTGATGGGGATGAGAGTTTTGCAGTCCTTTGCTCGGGCAGATCCTCAGCACTCACCATCTCAGCCTCATTTGTTTGGCTCCAGAGCCTCTTCCCACTTCCTCCCCACTCTCTTACCCTTAGGTTTCTCTGGGAAAGACCCACGGTAAGTAGCTTCTGCACGGTCTCTTTAATGGAGTCAAAAATTGACCTCAAGCTGAAAGGCAGGAGGGATTGGGTGTGCACCCCTTGGAAGGGCCCACTTTGATTTTATCTCCACTGGCACATTTAAAATTCCGTAATTCTCTGCTGGTAAAAGCAACAGGAGGTGCTGTAGGTGAGATTTACGTTTTCACACGTCGTCTCTGTCGGCTCCTGACAAGTGCTGAACACTCCTCACCCTCTCTGCAGCCTCGTTTCTGCCACTGCCTTGACCGGCAGGGGTGGGGAGTGGGCAGGGCGGGAGGGATGAGCCCCTGTTCCCCAGGGAAAACTGCCCACTGCCGTCCTTGGTTCCCTTCCTGCTCTGGAGTGGGGCTTTCTCTCCCCTGGGTACTCTCAGACCAGTGATGCTCATGACCAGCTCAGGAAATGGATCTGGAACCAGTGGAGACAACCCACAGATCTGTCCAAATTCACAGAAATTTCTGGGAAAACTCACCAGCCAGCTTTCCACCCAAGTGGAGCCCTCCAGCAGCAGAGCTGGAGCTGTAATTCCATATGAAATATGCTCAGCTGGGTGCTCAGTGGGAAGCTCCAGCCACTTTGGGTTTTAACTCTTGTTGTGCTGAAATACCCGCAGATCCTTTCGGAATGGGTTTTGTTTGGTGTACTGGCCTGGGTGGGGGTTTTTTGGGGTTTAATTCCCTCTGTTCTGCCTTTGGAAGCTCCCAGGCACAGGGAGAATTGCACTCACACCCCGGCCCTGCCCCAAACTCTCTCCCAGCCCCACGTCCCCCACCAGCATCGCTCCCACCCTGGCACACGCAGAGGAACGTGAGCTCTGTGTCCTCTGTGAACACGCGGCTTTTTCCTTCCTGAAAAGGCTGTGTCTGCAACCAACAATGATCTCATTTGCACTCCTCTCACTTAAGATTTTATCAATACTATTACACTGGGCTGGAATTGTTTGGTTTTCGTATTTAGGTGGGGTTTTTTTTTCCATAGATGGGAGTTAAGAATCTTCCCACATGTGAGCTCTGTCCATATCTGTAGTATAATCATGTACTCCTAATACATAAAACATTTGAGAGCCTGTTGAATTATTTATGTAGTATGTATTTTAACTGGAGTTTTGCAGGGATGAAGCCTTCTGAGGTAAATGAGGCAATTTTCTTCCATGTAGTTCCATGCTGCATCTCTCTGCATATTTGCTGACAGGAATCTTTAGTTTGGGCTCTGGGTATATTCTTGTAGCCTGCAATAATATACAAGTTTAAGAAAAACCTTAATCCTTTCGGCCCAGATGATGTAAACCGTGCAGGCAATTTTGAAGTCCCAATGCAGTATTTACAGGGTTTTCCCTGGGGAATATTTACTATCGCTCAGGTGCTTTTCACGGGGGCTCTTATCTCCCGTAGGCTTCCTGAGGAGCAGGTCTTGGGCACGAAACAAAGGCAGCCGTGATAGAAATTCCCCAGGCAGTGGGTGACAAAGCCTTTCGCTTTTATGGTCACTGCTTCAAATTGAGCAAGGGAAAGTCAACTGCCTGCTGATGGATTTCTGGGGATCACGGTAATATGGATTATTGAGGCTGATTTCGGGAGTTCTGGTGCAGAACGCCTGCATTGCAGAAGCCACAAAACTCGGCGCTTTTGCTGATGAGTTGAGGACAAAGAGCAGCACCGACTGCCGGGGGGGATTCAGTGTTGTCCCGGTGCCGCTCCCGTGCGCGGCCCCGGCCCGGGAGCCCGGGGAGGAACGGGAGGGAGCGCGGGGCCGCCGGCGGCCCGCAGAGCCCGCAGAGCCGTGACCGTGTGTCTGTGCTGCCGTGTCTTCTCCCCTCACAGGTGGGCTGCAGATCGAGAGCAGCGAGGAGACGGACCAGGGCAAGTACGAGTGCGTGGCCAGCAACAGCGCCGGGGTGCGCTACTCGTCCCCCGCTAACCTTTACGTGAGAGGTAGGGAGCTCACAACAGCGGCTCACTGGCACTCACCCTCCTCCCGGACCCTCCTCCCGGAGCCCCCCGGAGCCCCCCGGCCCGGCCCCGTCCCGGTCAGGGCATCCCCGACACGCGGCAGGGCTGCCTCGCCCACGGCCCGGTGGTGCCCCCCAAAACCTGCCGGGGTCCGAGCCCGCCGGGGAGTGAATCCCCCTGGCCCAGAGAGGCCACAGCTCCCCTTTCTCCCAAAGCATCCCCGCTCTCGGGGAGCGCGGTGGTTCCCCTCCGGCTGCTGGGGGTGTGAGAGGAGGGATGGGGAGGACCCTCTCAGCCCCCGGCCGGAGCTCAGTGTCCCTGCACTGTCACTGCTCCCCCAGCCCCGGCTGCTTTTCCCCCTGCCAGCAGTAACTTGTCCCCCGTTCCTTGGGCACAAAGGCTGGGGACACCGGCAGCCATCCCCGCCTCAGTGACAGTGGCATCCCTGCCTCAGTGACAGTGGCATCCCTGCCTCAGTGACAGTGGCATCCCTGCCTCAGTGACAGTGGCATCCCCGCCTCAGTCACCCCCAGGAGGGGACAGGTGACAGGGGATGGGCTCCCCCCCATGTCTCCCACCCCGTGGGCCAACAGCCTCTCCACTTCCTCTTATTTCAATCTCTCTGACCTGTAATATTTTGTGTGTAGCTTTGGTTTAACATCTTTCCACAGCGAAAGCCCTCTTGGTAATGAGAGAGCAGGGCTGGTCCTTCTCGAGTTAAAAAAAAAAAAAAAAAAAATCGTTGGGAGGAAAAAAGAAAAGTTACATCCCAGCAAACTGTTCCCATTTCCATCCCATCGACAGAGGAGGCGCCTCCCACCTACACTCACGTTAATCTGCAGTCCAATGCAGAGCCATGCTCCTGTGTGCACTCCTTTCTCTCTCTCTTTCTCTCTCTCTCTCGTGTCTCACGCTCACTAAATCACATGCACATGGAGAGAAGGCTTTTAATAATTTAATGTTTCCAAGCTAAATTTTTAAATAGCCTTTTGTGGCCAGCTGGAAAATTGCGTTTGAAATTTGCCCTGTCGCCTGGGCCCCAAAATTCCGCTTTTGGGAACGTAAATCTGGATCCGATGCTAATTCAGGGCTGAATCCATTGCAGACAGCTTAGCTGGAATGGTCTGGGTTCTTTTTTTTTAAAAAAAAAAGAAAACTAAAAAGAAAAGAAACAGGATTAACGTGGGGATTTTTCATTAGCGTTTTGTTTATAAATTTCCTCTACTTTTCTGGCCACTCGGAAACTGCCCAGGAGACAAAGGTTGTAACACGGGGTTGTCTCCACACCTGGATGAGGGGGCTCCAGGTGAAATTCCTGTTCCTATAGCCCAGTGTGCACCGGGGGCTGCCTGCAAACCAGCACTGACAGAGTGCAGAGAGCAGCGTGTGCCAGCTCGGCCTGTGGTTTGGGTGCTTTTCATGCTGTTTAATTCTTTGTTTCTTGTGTGTTAATATCGTGGAAAGGTAACAAACTTCTGAAACGGATTTGCTTTGGTGGGTGGGAGAGTTCATGCACATTTTTCTTCCCTTTTTCTTTTTTTTTTTTGTTTTTTTTTTGTTTTGTTTTAAAAGAGTCTCGAGCACTCTTGTGTTTCCAATTGACTTGTTTCTCCCATAACATGCTTGTCTCTATAGACCACCTGGGATAGGAGTTGTAAGTTTGAACATTGCAAGGAAAATGGTTTGGTTTTGCTTTGCTTTTCTTTTCCTTCTTCTAATTATTTCTTTTTTTCCTTATTCAGTCCCATGGTGGAGGCAGAGTGAGCAGGGCTGGGTTGGGGCTGGGGGGACCTGCCCGGGGCTGCTCCGCTGCCCTTCTCCGAGGAGCACGAGGACTGCAGGGAGGGAGAATCCTGCCTGGGCCCAGACCCCTCAGGGGGCTGACTCTGAGCCAGGATTGCTCCCAGCCCGGCCTCCCTGCGGAGCTTGGTTGGGCTGAAAGGGATGGGAGGGGGAGCGTTAGGAAGGCAGGAAAAGAGGGTCGTTACTATCTTCATTTTTTTTTCTTTTTTTTTCCTTTCTTTTTATTTTGGTTAAGAGAAAAAAAAAAAATCAATCAATTTGCAGCTGACAGCCTTGAGAAGGCCTTTTTTTACTCTCTCTGTGTTTCCCCTATTTTTCTCTTCTCCTCATGTCATTGTGTTCCGCATCAAACCCCCTTAACATCCCTCAGAGCTACGAGAAGGTTGGTGTGGTTTTTTTCTTTTTTACTTTCTTTACCCACATTTTTACATTCGTAAGAGAAAAAAAAAAAAAAAATGAAAAATGAAAAAAAAAAAAAATTTAAAAAAATGAAAAAGAGAAAAAGCAAGAAATCTTTAAGATGAGCGAGACCCGCGCGTTCCCGGGTCTCTCGGAGATGAGTTGAGTTGCATTGTGGGCCTCTCTATGCATCCTTTGGTAATGTTGCTGAGTTCTTGCACTTTTTTGTCGTCATGGTTACCTTGCCGTTTGGACATTGGGCCTGATGCATGATAGGAGAATGTAACAATCTTCTTTGCATGCCACTTTTTAAATTAATTACGGATTATTTTTTTCGATATATATAAATATGTATAATTTCTTTTCGTTACACGATTCTGGTTTCTTTGAAGTGGATTTACTCTTACTTTCCAAATTTTTGGTTCTGTTGGGTTTTTTGCTTTCTCTTGATTTCCTGTTTCTGTTTTGATTGGTTATGCTGTGCTGTAGTTTATTCCAAACGCATTGTGAGAAGCCAGTGTTCCTGCCCACCCGGTGGTAACTGAACTCCTCAATCCCTCCAGGAGGAAAGGAGTCACACAGCTCTAACGCCTGTCCATGGAAGCCCTGCTATTTGGGACAAGCCTTTGTTTTGGGGGAGGGAGGGATCTGGGAAGTGGAAAAGATGGTGAGAACCCAGGGGGTCATTCCAAGAGTCAGAGCAGCCCCTGGGTCACGTTATGGCTTATTTATTTCTTGAGGTGTGGCTCTTGTTCCGCCTCCCACGCACAAAGAAAAGCCCTGACCCTGCTCCGAGGGCGTCCCCAGCCGTGGGAGCTCGCCCACTGGTCAGTGCCCAGTTCCCTCCAGTAATGCCAGGAGCTGCCAGCCCAGTTCCCTCCAGTAACGCCAGGAGCTGCCAGCCCAGTTCCCTCCAGTAACGCCAGGAGCAGGGTCTCTCAGCCCAGAGTGGCACTGACAGAGCCTGCTGCTGTTCCCAAATCCCAGGAGTGCCCGGAGAGCCCCAGCTCAGGCACAGCCCCAGCTCCAGGCCCATCCCCAGCTCAGGCAGAGCCTGGCACATCCCCCGGAGGAGCTGACCCCTCGTCCTGGGCGTGCTGGGAGGGAAGGGCAGCCGGGCAGGTGCCTCCTGGCTCTGCCCCTCCCCGTTGTCCCGCTCCCTTCCCGGCGATTTATCCTTTGCCGCCTGCTGCAGACAGGCCCGGCCAGGCACAGGGCAGAGGCTCCGTCCCAAAGGGGCGTGGGCGGAGAATGCAGCTGTGCAGGCGCTGGAGCAGCGCTGGGGCACATCTGGCGGCTGCAGCCACTGCAGAACAGCAACCGGCAATCCGGCCAGTGACATTGGAGCTGAAAAACGCCTCTTTTCCCTCTTCTCACGTCCCTGTTCGCCCCCCAGCAGCTCCTGTTGCCTCCCATGTGAGCACCCGGGCGGGTGAGGACATGGGAGAGGGCACAGGGGGTGGTGTGCAGTGTGTCCGTGGTGCCAGTGGTGCTTGGTGCTTTCCCCGTGCAGAACCGAATGCCAGCCCCTTCCCCGGGAATGCCTTTCCCTCTGCCCCTCCGCCCTCACCTCGACCCGCTGCCAAAGGAGCGGCTTTCCTAGGGCACAGGTATTAAAGCTGTGTGATTTTTTTTTGAGAAATCCAGTGCAGTATTGACACAGTTATCTGTCTCTCTCTTTCTCTCTCTCTCTCTTTCTCTCTGTCTGTCCTTCTCTTTTTTTTCTTAAAATGCTGAGATTTCAGTGCTCGGACCCTCAGTGCTGGTATTCTCCCCTCCCCTTCCGAGTCTCCCCCCTCCCCGCAGGAACCAGGGACCCCTCCCCAATGCTGCTGAGAATTGTCTGGGAAGAGACCAGCTCTGGCTCTTCTGACTTGGATGCTAACAATAGCCAAAAAAACATCCCCCAGTCCCAAGGCTCTTTTTAAAGAAAAGAAAAAGAAAAAAAGAAAAAGAAAAAATTCTTGTTCTATTAAAAAAAAAATAAGAATAGCATTTGAAATGAGGTTTTCCCATCTCACCTCCCTCCTGCCTAGGACTAAAAGGTAATAATCACTCCTAATTACAGGATTTTCCTTCATGACTAGGAGTTTGAGTTTCAGGATTTAGGTGCAATTAAAAAGGGATTTATACACCATTATTTTTTATTTGTTTATTTTCTCGTTTATAAAGTATTTCTAACACGGCCAAACTGCACTGCTGCTGCTAAGAATCTCTTGTGATCTGAGAAGGCTTGAGGATTAAATTCTTCCTTGAGAGCCAATAAAATAATAATAATGATAATGACACCAACAACAATAAACTAAAGCTAAACGGGATGAAATCACGATAGGCTGGAATGACACTGGGAGAGGAAATAGGGACTTGACACGTGGCTAGAGGAGGTTGTGTGCTTTGCTGAAGTTGTCTCTGAGCAGCCTGGTCCAGTGGAAGGTTCTCCTGTGAGAACAGGATGGGCTTTGAGGTCCTTCCAACCCAAACCATGGGCATGGTCTTAACTTATTGGTGAAGGGTTTGCCTGGTGTGTTTTCGTAGGTCAGCTCATGCCATGGGCCAGGATAACACAGGGGGTGCCCAGGGCCAGAGGCAGAAGTGTCTTTCTGGAGACCACAGCACAGGCCAGGAGCAGGTGAGGGGCCCTCTGCCACCAGCCCAGGTGTGACTGAGGCAGTTGAGGCTGAGCCGCCTGTCCAGGGCTCACCTGCGGTCGGTGGAAAGACAGGTGCAGTTCTAGGGGAGAGTCAGCACCTCGGTGGGAATCCTGGTTTTTATGGGAGCCACGCAGCTCACCCGGCTTTCCTAAGTCTCCTTGGATGCTTCTCTGTGTCCCTAGGGACACCAATGCCATCAAACGTGTGGCCCATAGTGACTGGGGGAAAGGATGGATCCAAAATCCTGCAGACCAAGAGCTTTGCCCACGGTGGGGTTTGAGAGGCTGCCCCACCCCTGGCGGTGTCCAGGGCCAGGCTGGACAGGGCTGGGACAGTGGGAGGGGTCCCTGCCATGGCAGGGGGGGCACTGGGTGGGCTTTAAGGTCCCTCCAGCCCAAAGCACTCTGTGGTGTTTTTGTCTGTGACCAGGGACCACCCGGGGGCTCAGACATTACCCCAGCCAGGACCTGTGTCCCCCCAGCCAGGACCTGTGTCCCTCAGCCAGGACCTTGGTGTCCCCTCAGCCAGGGCCTGTGGTCAGGGCTGTTTTTCCCCCTGGAAATGGAGCACTTTGCAGCTCTCCTCTTTAATCTGGGAGGCTGCAGGGCCACCTGGATTGCCCAGGTTTGACCCCAAAACGCAGCTGCTGGCTGGGCTGGAGCCCTGTGCTGTGCCAGGACCTCATGTCCCTGTGTTCCTCCGTGTCCCAGGGGTTAGGAGGGAGGGTCTGTGCCCCAGATTCCCCCGGGGGTGCAGAGCTGCTGCTGCTGCCACAGGCGTTGTCGTGGTTGAATTTAGCAGAATTGAGAATTTCCCCCTTTTTCACCCGGCGGGGCCCTGTTGGGAGGTACAAAAGGGGCTTGGGATGCTGCAGGGATAATCCTCCCTGCTCCACGCTCCAGCCTCTCGTGGCTCTGCTCTTTCCCAGCCCGGGGAGCTGTAAATGGCTCAGCAGGCGTTTAAAGCAGCCCAGTGCCTGCCTCTGCTGTGTGTCACCACCAGCACAAGCTTTGTCACCCCGAGCCAGGTTCTGCAGCCCGGGCCCTGCTGAGAACGTTCCCAGCAGCTCCCAAGGCTCTCTGGAAAACCTCAGCTCGCTGAGAGACCAAAGTTGAAACCAGGCCAGGGCAAAACATGTAAGAGCTGAACTAGTGGAAATCAATTAAAATAAAACCCACAGAAAGGGCAGGGATAGTGTGCCGAGCACCTCAGGAAATAAAGCTTCAAAATAGATTAAAATGTGACTAATTTAAGCAATAATTTAGCCTGTAGCCCGGGTTAAGTTTGGCTCATGAGTAATTTGACCATCAGAGCAGAGCTGCTGGCCAGTTCCAGGTGGAGCCATTGCTGAGCTTTTCCCTCTCAGTCCCCGTTTAGAGGTCGAAGGAAATAACTCCACACGCGCTGGAGATTTAACAAATAGCCACAAGGTCAAAACAGTCACTGGCATTTTAAACTGTAGGAATTTTAATACCTTTTTAGACGAGATTGATAAATTCTTTAATGGAGAAGGAGGGAGGCAGAACCACCACTGGGCTGTACAGCTGCCTCCGCAGTGCCCGGTTCCCAGGTGCTAAAACTGAGGGATGGAGAGTTCTGGGGTGATTTTTAAGGGTTATTTTAGCACTTCTGTGGGTGGGGGAGCGCCCTGTCCATGTTTGGGGTGTCCTCAGCTCTGAAATTCTAGTTCCAAACCGAACAAAGCAAACAAAAACTTCACTGTGTTTCTGCAGAAGGATTTCTCAAGGGTATCAGGAAATGGAAATGGATACAAAAAGCCACCCCCCCAAAAAAAAAAACCAACCAAAAAAAAAACCAAACTGTGTATATATCTATGTATATACATGACTATCTGTCTATAGAGGGCACTTTGCAGGAACACTGTGCTGTACTGATCTCGAAATCTCTGCCTGCCTGTGTCTCTTACACCTTTTGCATCGCTGTTCTCTTTGTTTTAGGGGAAAAAATTAGATTACACCTTGTCAAATTAAAATAACAAAAACTAAACCAGTCAAGTCTGTGTTTAAAATTACAGAGCTGCTTGAGAAAAAAAAAAAATTGGATTCTGATTATTTTCTGTTCAATCCTGTAAAAAACAACAGAAAAAGAAAATTGCAAAAGACCAGAGATGTTCAGCCAGCCTGTCGCTCAGCTAATGCGGTTTTTTTAAGTGAAAAGTAACAATTATTGGGAAGGTAATGGATTTCCTCCAGACCAAATCCAAGCCTTGGTCTCGTTCTTTATTTATCTCCCTCTTTACGCATTTATTTTATTTGCCGTGAAGGAAGCGAGGAAGGAGATGGGCAGGAGGAGGGAAGCTGCAGAGGTCGGAAATCCAAACCCCGAGGAGGTCTCGCCCCAGGGGATGAGGCCGGAATCGGGGCGGGGCAGGGAGGAGGCAGAGGCGGCTGCACGGACCCGCAGGGCCAGGGACCCACCACCTTTGGGAGGGGAGGACAGGTGTAATCTAAGCTTCACTAATAACGTAGAGGCTGCACATTATTTTGGCACCCTTTCCCCTACCCCTCCTCATTTTGGAGCAAGACGGAATGACTCCTGTCTCCCCAAAATGGCCAATAATGTCCGCCTTCTCACCTCATTTGGAGCAGCAGCTTGCTGAGTGTCAAAATGTTTAATACCATTTGGTTTTGTTTGGTGCTTTCAACCAGTCACTTCACTTTCTTTTCGTTTCCTTTTTCGATTGGTTTCTTCTTTAAGGTATAAGATGCGTTTCTCTTTGAGTTGGTTTAATGTGAATCGGGGTTTGAAGTGACATGTTCTTGTCCAGGACATTCTCCTTTCCCCACCTCGCTCCTCCTCCAACGTTTTTTCTCTCTGAGATGATCTGGAAGGGGCTTTAAAAGAGCAGCTGGTGGGGTTCCTCAGCACAAACTTCTGGGTCCTCAGGTTTCTCTCATTGGCAGCACCGTGGGAACACGTTTTAAGGGAGGATTCTGGTGTTGCAAAAGTCAACCCTGGATCCCCCAGTGCCTCTCCCCATCAGGTCTGGAAATCTGGCAAAAAACACCTCTCGCCTGGTGGACCCCCAGTGGTGGTGGGGAACCTGAGCCGTGCTGATTGGGACCAAAAAAGCCAAAAATGCCACTCACAGAACACAAACTGGGCCAACCTCTGCCTCCGTGAGCAGCAACAAAACCAATTGGCTTCCCGAGGGTGTGAAAAGTTATGGATCTGTTCTGCTTCTAAAACACAGCACAACTTGGGGTGCAGATTTGCGGTGTGGTGTGCTTGTCCAACAATTAAACAGACTCATAACTAACTGCACTGAGGCAATTTCCCTGTGCCTCTGAAATGGCTTCTCTGCACTGAAATAATTTAATTGCATCCCAAACACCCAGCTCCAGTCCCGGAATCTGGTTCTATCCGTAACAAGCTGTATCCTTGTTTGAAAAAAAAAAGCTCCTGGGAGTTTTTTGGCCATGGACAATGTCTGTTTGTGTGTGCCTGCTTGTGTGTGTCTGTGGGGAGCTGTTGCACATGGAGCATGCACATCCGTGTACGCATGCAGGGCCTGGCAAAGCTGTCCTGGGAACCAAACACCCCCGGAACTCAGGGAGGGTCCTTCTTGGACCAGGAACTGGGAAAAGGGTCATTAGACAAGTGTTCATACAGCGGAGCCCTGACTGCCCCATCCCAAGGTTTCCTTTCCAGACAGGGAGTTTTGTTCTTCCCGATCCTTTCAAAGTCTTGGATAGCAAAAATGGAAGGAATCTCTTCACCCGATTTTTTTTTCGTGTAGAAGTCCCCTCCTTCAGCTGCTGTGGAGCTGGAGCCAGGGCTGAAATTGGTCTTGATTCCATCTCCAGCTTCCTTTCCACCACGGCTCTCCTCCTCCTGGGCCTTGACCTAAGGTCTGACCCAGAGATTCTCGGCTTGGCAAATCCCCTGTCTCCAGCCAAATGCAAATGTTGCAGCAATTAAAATAAACGGCAGCCTGATGGCTCTGGGTAGCCAGAGGTGAACCCTGTGCCCACTGTGGCTGTCACAGCCCTGAGCCATCACAGGGCTGTATCCAGGGGACTCTCTGAGGTCCCCAACGTTTACCTGGAGTTCTTTTCCCGTCCTAGATCAGTGTGTGGATGTTGGTATATCTGTGCACACAGGAGAGCCCAGTTTTTTTTAAACCAGGATGCACCAAGGAAGTGCTGCTGCCTGTTTTGGGCTGGTGTCAGCCCCAGTCCAAATTCTCCCTCCTTGTGGGACGGGTGGTGCTGAGGGCTGGCACCCAGAGGTGCTGAGGGCTGGCACCCAGAGGTGCTGAG
This sequence comes from Sinosuthora webbiana, assembly GCA_013397395.1. Taxonomy (NCBI): domain Eukaryota; kingdom Metazoa; phylum Chordata; class Aves; order Passeriformes; family Sylviidae; genus Sinosuthora; species Sinosuthora webbiana. The sequence continues at coordinate 98,856 of VXBN01011448.1, forward strand.
GGCTGGCACCCAGAGGTGCTGGCTGCTTCCCTTGGAGGGTGACAAATGCCACTAAACCAGCCCAGAGAAAGGGTCCCTGGGCCCCCAGGGCTGACCTGCACCCCTGGGAGCTGTCAGGAGGAGGGCAGGGCTGCTCTGCGCTTTTTTGGGATGGTGCTCTGAGCAGCCCCTGAGCTTGTGTTTTGTGAGTGGATTTCTCCTTCCCTGCCCAAAACCACAGCCAGGAACAGTCGGTTCCCTTCAGACTCCGATTCTCAGCACTCCGCCCTACATCAGATGATGCTTTTCAGTTATTAAATTCTGGTTTGTTCTTTCTTTTCTTTTCTTTTCTTTGTTGGTTTTTCTTTTTTTTCTTTTTTTTTTTCCCTTTCTCTTTTCAGTTGGGTTTCATTTCTTTGCGATTAGCTTCGGTTTGGATTAATTGTCTTGTTCTGTTCCCATGACAACTCAGTGTTTGCATCCCACCTGCCGTTGTTTGTTGCTGTTGATGCTGTTTGCTGACCGGATCTTGTCCGGGTGTGTCTCCCCATTCCTCCTCGCCCTTCCCACCTTGCCTCCCCTCTCCAGAAGGTCACCAGCCCCCCCCCAGAAGAGTCATCCCCACCCCAGATCTGTCTGCATGTTGACCCCACTTGTTTCTTTCCGAGTTCTCTCCATCTTGTCTCAGACTGTGACAGGTGTGGTTTCCACCTGGCTCCATTTTCTGCAGTGTGGTCCCTCTGGCAGCAGTGGGAAGCAGGATGGAGTAGGGAGCAGGGGTGTACCCTCGTGCCTGGGGCTGGGTGTTCCCCACAGTGGCAGGAGGGAGCGAGGAGCAGGTTGCCCGAGGTGGAACAAACACCGTGGTACCTCCCTACACCTTTCTGCAGGTAGAGAATCCTCTCGTGGTGTCAGTGAGGTGAGTCTGCAGCCCGTCCCTCCCCGTCCCCGTCCCTGTCCCAGCCGAGGGCATGCTCCCCGTTCCCTCTGCAAACCCCTGCATGCAGGAATTCCCCTCTGCCACCTCTGAGCTCCTGCTGCCCAGTCTGGGAATGTTCTCTTCCTCGCCTCCCAGTGCTGCTTCCTGGCTACTGGATCCCACAGAAAAGGGTCCCACAGCCCGGTGGGGAGAGCAGAGCTCGCTGTGACACTGTCCCCTGTCACCCTGCAGGGGCTGCAGGTGGCTTTTGTCTGCCCAAGCCCCACTAAACAGCAAACAGCCCCTTTCTCTCCTGGCAGTGCCCTTCCCCTTGGAAAGATCCACAGAGCTGGAAGGTAAATCCTGGGAGCCCCAAGACAGTTCCAGGGGACTCCTGAAGGCACTGGGAGGGACAATGGCAGGCTCAGCTCAGCTCTGCTGTGCTTTGCTTTGGCATGAGGCAAGGCCACCGAGCTTTGGAGAGGTTGTGCCGAGGTTACCTGGGGACAGAGAGCAGGAGCAGGGAGTTCTCAGCCCCCCAGCCCCACCCTGCCTGTGGCAGTCCCTGCATGGCTGTCCCTGAGGCTGGAGGAATCCTGCACTCCTGCTGTGGTTCCTGCATTTCCCCCGGGTCCTGCGTCCTTTTGTCCTTCTTGTGGGATGAGACCCTGCCCCCAGCCCCTCCCTGGGCCCCCTCTGATCCTCACACGTTCTCCTCTGTCCGTTCCCCTGCTTCCCCCCCCCGAGGAAGGGCCCCCAGCCTCCCTCCAGCCAGCCCAGGCAGCTCAGAAAATGGAGCCAAGGAAACCACAGCCTCCCCTCTGCGTCCATGTTCTTCCTGTGTAAGGTCTGGAAGCTGCATCCACCTCTCTGCTAAGGAGATGCACAGAACATGTCACTGTTTTCTCAACGTTAAAAGTTTCATTACCTTGTTTTTCTTATTAATTCTATTCTATTTATTATTCCGCCAGGGCTGAGATGTGACAATGTGAGCCACCACATTGAGTCACATCAGCTAGAAAAAGTATGCAGCATTAAAGTGGGTTTCCCCCTCCCCTCCCTCTCTCTCTCTCTCTTCTTTCTCCCTTCCCCTCTTGTTCTCCTTCTCCTGGTCTTCCTTCCTTTCTCTGTCGCTCACTTTCTATCCAGTATCCATGTGGGCATTTGCTGCCGCCCAGAAATTATATTTCTCTGCATTTTCCTCTCTCCTTCTCTCTTTCTCTCTCTCTCTCTCTCTCTTTTTTACCTATTTTGCATGATGTTTGTGACTCTGAGAGCTGCATCTATCGATGGAACCGTGTCAGATCTTAAAGAGGCTTCGTTAGGGTTTCTATACCCGAAAACCACAAAAATTTCATTAGAGTTTCTCATCTTTTCCACACTCTGTCTCGCTCCAGGGGGGCTGTGTTCCCCTGGACGCTTCTCACACGCAGACACCGACCAAATTCTGTCCCACTCCGGGGCCTCCCTCTCCTCCCTCGTTTGTCCCTTTGCCTTTCACCTCTCCAGCGGAGCGTCTGGAATCCGGGGATGCGACACTTCTCTCTTTGTTGAATTCTCTGGGTCCAACAAGGCAAAACGTTGAGAAGTTTCCATCTCCATGCCAAGCTTCTCCTGGCCCCCCACCCCGCCTGTGCAGCAGCCCCGGGTGGGCGAGGGCCCCTCTCCGGAGGGGACCCCGCCGGGTGGTGGTGGCCGTCCCTGGGGACGAGGGGACGGGCTCAGAGCCCACTGGGACAGGGAGGAGCAGGTGCCCGGGGTGTGGAGCGGGGAGCTGGGGGCCCCAGCGGCCGCCGAGGAGAAGTTTGGGCGCTCGCCATGCCAGCTCTTGCCAGTTAAAGATGAGAAATTGCTAATAAATTTTTGTGTATTTATCTGTGCTGTGATGGGTCTAATCTTGATCAATGGAACCCTGTTGCTATGAAATATCGCTTTTATGTCTATATTCTATATATTGTTTGTGAAGTACAAATTTATTTTGAGTTTATTTTTTTTTTTTTTTTTGGCTTTTGGTTTTCGATTTTTTAATTTCTTTGGTTTTTTGTTTCGTTTTTAATGAAGGAAGAAAATAAACGATGACAAACCCCGTCTGTATTTAAATTATCTTTTATTCTTTTTTCTTTTTCTCCTTTCTTTTTCTTTCCTTTTTTTTTTTTTTCCCTTTTTTTTTTTTCCTCTTTGGTTTTTTTTGGTTTTTTTTTCTTTTTTTTGTTCGTTTGTTTTGGTTTGGTTTTTTCCGTTTTGTTTTTTTGTTACCTCTGTGCGTCTCGTCCACAGTTCGCCGTGTGGCCCCTCGCTTCTCCATCCTCCCTGTCAGCCATGAAATCATGCCCGGGGGCAACGTCAACATCACCTGCGTGGCCGTGGGGTCTCCCATGCCCTACGTGAAGTGGATGCAGGGGGCGGAGGACCTGACGCCCGAGGATGACATGCCCGTGGGCAGGAACGTGCTGGAGCTCACGGACGTCAAGGACTCGGCCAACTACACCTGCGTGGCCATGTCCAGCCTGGGGGTCATCGAGGCCGTGGCCCAGATCACGGTGAAATGTAAGGGATGGGAGCGGCGTGGGGCTGCACGTGTGGGAGGGGGCACGTGCTGGGGGCACGGCTGAGTGTCCCAGCATGAAGGCAGGGGACACCTGGGCACGCGTCCTGCTCGTGCATGGGAGCGCTGGTGGCACCTGTCACCTGTCGGAGCGGGAATGGCCCCTGGTTCGTGCCTGTGGCATCGTGTGTCTGCACGGGGAGAGCCTGCGGCTGCCTGACCTGCACAGGGGACACGTCCTGCATGTCCTGGTGCTCCTGCACGAGTGGGGGGTGTGTGTGCATGGCCAGGGACAGTCCTGCATGACTGGGATGCGTGTGCATGGATGGGGACAGTTCTGCATGTCCTGGTGCTCCTGCACGAGTGGGGTCTTTGTGCATGGATAGGGACACAGGTCTGCATGTTCTAATGCTCCTGCATGAGTGGGATTTATGTGTGTGCATGGCCAGAGACACAGGTCTGCATGTCCAGGTGCTCCTGCATGACTGGGATTTATGTGTGTGCATGGCCAGAGACACAGGTCTGCATGTCCAGGTGCTTCTGCATGACTGGGGTGTGTGTGTGTGCATGGGTAGGGGCAGTTCTGCATGTCCAGGTGCTCATGCATGAGTGGGATGTGTGTGCATGGCCAGGGACACAGTTCTGCATGTCCAGGTGCTCCTGCATGACTGGGATTTATGTGTGTGCATGGCCAGGAACACCGTGGCTGCATGGTGGGCACCTGGCTGCAGCAGTGTCAGTCCCTGTCCTTACCTGTGTGTACACGTGGAGCTCTGTGAGCTCGAGTGGCAGGACAGACCTTTGGGCCGTGAGTGCCCCGTGCTGGGATCTGTGCATGTGTCCTGGGGGATCCCACACACAGGGAAACCCACAGTGGAGGGGAAGCTGGTGGCTGGAGACCTTCCCTGGCTCTGGGACACCTGAGCTGGTTGTTACGAAGAGAGCTGTGGCATGCTGTGTCTGTCCTGACGTATGAGGCTGGCTGGGCACGGTGCAAGGAGCCCTGGATGGCTTGGAGCCTGCATGCCAGCCTGTTCCAAGGCCTGAGACTCAGCCAAGGCCCTGAGGATCTCTGGCATGCGCAGCCTTGCAGCAGAGCTTAGTTCCAGCATCTTAGTGGCCGTTGTTGCCTCAGCAAGATGGGGAATAAGCCCAGCTTCCAGCTAGTGATTCCCAAGAGGAGCACGGGTGCCATCTTCAATCTATTCTGTCCTCAGCAGGGGAGTATTAAACCCAAGCAGGAACCCCTGAGGTTGGGTGAGTGTAGAGCTCTGTGTGAGCTGCTGTCTGCTCCAAGGACTGCCCGTGAGGGATCTGGGAGAGGAGGGGTGGGGAAGGACCGGCCGGTGGGGAGAGGAGAAACACTTGGGAGAAAGGGAGGGGTAAGGAAAACCAATCCTGTTGTATCGGGATCTGTCTGAGGAAGGTCTGACAGGAGAGATGAGTAGGGTCTGGAGAATCTTGGCATGACACCATTCTGAGCTTCTGCACAGGCAGTGGGGCTCTCGTGCCAGCAGAAGGACGCCTGGGGCTGGACTCAGGTCCTCTTCATTCTCCTGAGTATTTCCTTCCTTCCCTTTTTTTCCCTGTCTTACCCTGTCAATCTGAAAAGCTGCTGTGTAGGGCAGATTGCTTCTGCTTCCAGCTCTCCCATCTCCTCACGTGGGGAATCTCTGCTGGCACCTTCTGTCTTTTGTAATTTTGTTTGGATCCTGTTCCCTGCTCTGCTCCCGTGTGTGAGCACCTGCGGCTCTCCCGGGCAGAAGGTGAAAGGAAAAGTTTGAGCTTTACTGTGATCAGGTCTAGAGAAGTTTGGCTTCAAGGCCAGGCTGGACAGGGTTTGGGTCAGTGGAAGGTGTCCCTGCCCATGGCAGGGGTGGCACTGGATGGGCTTTAAGGCCCCTTTCAGCCCAAACCATTCTGGTATTCCATTATAAGAAGAGGTTGAAAAGGGAGGTTGAAAAGGGTCTAAAGTGTGCGGTGAGGGGAGCACAGAGAGCTTGAGAACAGTGAAGTTAGAACACGTACCAGGTTGTGCAGGTGCAGTCCCCAGCGGGTCCTGGGGGCTCCCTGGCTGAGGGAGAGGGGAGATGGGGATGGTCACGGCCCTGTGGCTCGAGGGGAAGCCCTCCCAGCATTTCAGGGGATTTGTTGTGGGGAGCAGAGCCCGCCCTGTGCCGTTCCTTGCCTGCAGAGGCTCAGCAGAGCCGTGCAGGAGATGTGAGCACGTGTGGGAAGGAGCTGCTCTCCCTCCCCGCCCTGGATGTGCAGCTGAAGCTGTGCTAATGATTCCAGATGTTTAGTGAACACTTTGCCTTTGATGGAGCAGTTTAAGGAGGATAATAGAGTGGATAACCAGGTTCCTCATATTGCAGCAGCACTTTCCTGAGCTGCCGGGGTGGGTGCTGTGCCTGCAGCTCCTGCAGCCCTAACCAGACCGGTTAGGCACCATTTCAGCACCTGTGGTGTTTTTTAAATGCCTGCTCTTCCTGGTTCTCAGCACTCCCCAAGGCTCCTGGGACGCCAGTGGTGACAGAGACAACAGCAACGAGTATCACCATCACCTGGGACTCTGGAAACCCAGACCCCGTGTCCTACTACGTCATTGAGTACAAGTCTAAGAGCCAGGACGGGCCGTACCAGATCAAGGAGGACATCACCACCACGCGCTACAGCATCGGGGGGCTCAGCCCCAACTCCGAGTACGAGATCTGGGTCTCCGCGGTCAACAGCATCGGGCAGGGCCCTCCCAGCGAGTCGGTGGTCACCAGAACCGGGGAGCAAGCCCCCGCCAGCGCCCCCCGCAACGTGCAGGGCCGCATGCTGAGCAGCACCACCATGATCATCCAGTGGGAGGAACCCGTGGAGCCCAACGGGCAGATCCGGGGATACCGGGTCTATTACACCATGGAGCCCGACCAGCCCGTCAGCAACTGGCAGAAGCACAACGTGGACGACAGCCTGCTGACCACCGTGGGCAGCCTGCTGGAGGACGAGACCTACACCGTGCGAGTGCTGGCCTTCACCTCCGTGGGGGACGGGCCCCTGTCCGACCCCATCCAGGTTAAGACACAGCAAGGAGGTGAGCGCCCCTGGGCTGGGGGAAGGAGAGCTGCTGGTTGGATCTGGAGTGTAAATGTGATGTTGGGAAGGAGTTTACCCGGAGGGTGGGCAGGGCCTGGCACAGGGTGCCCACAGCAGCTGGGGCAGCCCCTGGATCCCTGGCAGTGCCCAAGGCCAGGCTGGATGGGGCTTGGAGCAGCCTGGGACAGGGGGAGGTGTCCCTGCCCATGGAACTGGATGAGCTTTATGGTCTCTTCCAACCCGAACCATTCCATGATTCTAAATGTCTTTAACAGATGTAAAACTGCCCAGGCAGTGGTGACACTTTAACTCTCCCTAAAGTACCCAGGAACTGCTTTGTCAGAGATGGGTGGGGAATGGCCCATATGTGTTGAGCTGCAAACACAAGGTGTTTTATCATGGGCTGTCACCCAGCACATTTTTGGGGTGGGGTATGGGAGGAAGCCCTGTGTCCTCAGTGGGCTGCTAATTCCAGAATCTGGTAATACTGGGATTGATGGGAAGGGTTGTATTCTGCACTGCTGAGGAAGAGGCATTTGATCCACTGGGATTCTTCCATCTCCAGCAGCTCTGGGCACGGCGGAGTCCTGGTGGGATGCAGCTCCACAGCTTTGGAGGCAGGACCTGCCCACGCTGCAGTGTGGCATTTTGCTGCTGACGTGCTCTTCCCACACAGGCTTGGAAGAAAACAGGGCAAGAGCCTCCTAATCAGCCAAGTTAACGTGGTTTCTCCTGTTTCTCGTGTTGCCTCCCCTGCCCCCTTGGCTCCCTCCCCGTGCCAGTTCCCGGGCAGCCGATGAACTTCCGAGCAGAAGCCAAGACCGAGACCAGCATTGTGCTGTCGTGGAGCCCCCCACGCCAGGAGATCATAGTCAAGTACGAGCTCCTCTACAAGGAAGGAGACCACAGCAAGGAGGTGAGCCCCAAGCGGAGCAGCCCTGGGGCTGAGGAGCTCCCCGTGCCCCGTGGGGGCCAGGGGAGCAGGGCAGGTGTCTCCGGGCAGGCCTCACCCCTGCTGCCTCCTGTTTGGGTTTATTTTCCTCTCCTTCTCCCCCTCGCCCATCCCAGGTGCTGAAGAACTTCGAGCCCACGACCTCGTTCACGGTGGAAGGCCTGAAGCCCAACACTGAGTATGTCTTCCGGCTGGCCGCCCGCTCGGCCCTGGGGCTGGGGGCCTTCACCCCGGAGGTCCGAGAGCGCACCTTGCAGTCTAGTAGGTGTCTCTCCTTTCCCACCCTTGTCCAGTCTGGGAGCCAGAGATGGTGGGCACGGGGGTACGGAGCCCGTTTCCCTCCAGGGAGGGGGAGGACACCCGCGGGACCCGCTCCCCTCTCCCTGCCCCGGTGCGGGCGGCCGAGACGTGAGCCAGGAGCAGAGCTGGGCTCTGGGGTGCTGGGGGGCCGGGGAGCGCCGTCCCCGCGGGGTGGGAGCCGTCAGGGCTCCGCGGTGGCCACGCCGGCCATGGCTGAGCATGCTCAGGGGTGGCAGCCACAGCCCACGCAGACCAGCAGCTGGCAGGAAGGGGCACGAGCAGTGCAGCAGGGCCACGGTGGGGAGGGAGAGGAGAGGGGAAGGTGATGGTTCACAGCCTTGCCCAGCCCCTGGGGGAGCTGTCCCCGCGCCCTTTCCCACGAGCAGCTCCACAGCCAAGGGGAGGAAGGCCTGGAGCTCTGGGAATGGTCCCGTCTGGGCTCCGGCGGAGCGGGAGAGAGGAGCCCTGTGGAGGCTGGGAGGGGGATATTGATGGAACCAGGATGGAGCCTGTGCAACCAAAACGTGCTGGTTTTAGTTTAATGGATTGTCTCCCTTCGCTGTTGCCCTGGGGACAGTAACCCTGGATGGCAATATTTCAACCTGGGCTTTTCACAGATCTTTGCTTTTAAATGAGGTGTTTTTTCACTGCATGAGTGGCTGTGGCAGCTGTTCTTTGTGTTTTCTGTCTCCTCTCATCTCTACTAAATCACTCCGCTGCAGTTTGGAGTAGCCGGGAGCAGAACTAACTCAGAAGTGGCTCTGGTCACCAGTGTGAGGGGGGACAGCCCTGCTCCCGTCCCTCAGAGTCCCTAACGAGGGGGAGCAGCAGGCTCTCAGCTGGGCTTTTTAATTGTCACATCCTGCTGTCTCTCCCTTTCCCTGTCTCCTTCTCTTTCTGTCCCCTGAGGAGCGGGAAGAGAGGGGAGTCTGTTTCTGCACAGACAGAATTCCTTACTGGGGCTTTCTCGGGCCTCCACTCCATTCAAAGATTTTTTGTTTTTTTCTTTCCTTCAAATGTTTTTCCCCTTTTTTTCCTTCTTTTCTTTTTTCTCCATACTCTCTCTACGTTTCATAGGAAAATCCTTTCCTGACTCTGCTGCTGGTTCTGATCCCAGTGTGGTACTGCCAGAGGGAGCATCTCTGTGGGGTGGGGGAAATGAACTGAAAGGACCTGGAAAATAAGTGCTCAACTTACACTCTGCTTCTGTTTTCCAAGGGGTTTCTCTCCTTGAGACCTGTGGGGACGGGAGGCAAGGATGGTCTGGGATTTGTGCTCTCTGCTTCACTAAAACAAGCTGGAAGAGGGGTGTGGGAGCTGGGGGCAGCAGGGCTTAGAGAAAATCTGTCCCTTTAAGGGTGAGGAAAAGGGGCTCTGGGAAAAGGGAAGGCTTTGGGGCTTTTTCTAACTTGGCATCCGCCCAGAACACGGACGGGTTTCTCTCTCTGTAGCTCAGCTTTCATAGGGAGAGTCTCATTAATTTAACGCTCTTAAGAACATCAGCTGGGAGCTGTCAGTGTCCTGTAACACGGTGAAACATTTTTTCCTGGCTGGCTGTTGGAGGAACGAGTCAATTCTCCCTGGTCCGGGTGACATCCTGCGGCTCACAGACCTTCTGGCTCGGGACAGGCTTTTGTGTCTTCCCTCCTCAGCTCCTTTTCCGTTCAGCTCCTCCTTGGCCTGCTCCATGCCTCTTCTTTCTTCTCTCTTCTGCTCTCTGCTTGCCTGCCTGCATGCCCTGCACCCGACAGCCAGCTCCCCGCTGTCCCCGTCCCTGCCTGGGCGATGTCACACCACGATGGCACCTTGTCTCTGGAATGACAAAGCCTCTCCCTGGTCCCCCCCACCCTGCCCCTGGCTCCTGCTGTCCCCTCCCAGCGCCCACCCGCATGTGGCAGCCCCTCCCTGCACCTCCCTGCCAGGGTGGCTCCTCCTGAGCATCATAACCAAAGTAAAATCCATTAAACTAAAGGTAAAGTATCTTTTTCTTCTTGAAGTGGCTGGGTTTTAACTCTTCAAGTACCAGAGACATAGCTCGTAAATCCCACAGGCTCCCCGTGGCTGGGAGAAGCTGGTTTGCCCTTTCTGGTTTAGCCACGACCTTCCCAGGCTCCCTGGCAACTCTCCCACTGGCAAATTCCGGAGGGCAAAGCGTGGTCAGCAGGCAGGGGTGGCAGGGTGGGTGCTGTGAGGCTGCACGTGCAGGTCTGGAGGAACACCGGGGCTTTGTCACCCCCTGTTCCTGCCCAGGGAAGGGTTTCCCCCACGCAGCTCCGCTCTCCCTCCTTCCCCCTCCTCACAGTACGTGAAGTGAATGAAACACCCAAAGTCTGTGGTACCTAAAGGGTTAAAAAACATGATATTGTGCAAGGTCAGTAAGGGTCATTCTTGTGGCTTGGACAGTCAACTTTAAAGCATGTAAAAGGTGCAGCTCAGGTGAGTACTGGCTGGTCTCAAGCAGATTCACAAATACAGTCCACCCTGTGGCTGCAGGCTCACCCCTGGTGGCTCTGCAGACATTCCCGGATGTCCTGGAGCCCTGGGAGGGTGGGGAGGGGTCCCAAAACGCTGCTGAAAACAACCAGCAGGCCAGGGCAGTGCTCCCCTGCCCGGGGGCTCTGCCTGTGCCCGGCTCCCCAGCCCGGGGAAGGGCTGGCAGCAGAGCTGAGCTCACGGCCCCGCCGGGGTTGGTGGCACTGGGCTCCTGCCACAGCTCCTGGTGCTGTCCCCAGCACCCCCAGGGTGACACAGGGTGGGCTGGATTGTGAAGGAAACAGTGCCATGAGCTCCCAGAGGCGTGTCCAGCGTGGCCAGCCGGCAGCCCTGGCTGTTCTCCTCCGCTGCTGCCGTCCAGGGGTGACGGGGAGGGGGCCGGGCAGGGCCTGCGCCTTCTCCCCCCTCACCCAGCCCCCAGCCCGCCTTTTGGACCAGAGAAAGTGCAAAACCACCCCCAAAGGAGGCCTCACCCCAGGGCCTCTCGTAGGTCCCTGTGCTGGAGCGTAGAGGGTGAGTGAGCGAGCGTGGCAGCGCAGACAGTGAGCCCAGGGCCAGCTGCAGCTGAGCCCCTCCTGGGGCTTTCAGAATGAGGTGCAGGATGAAGGGTAGGTCAGGTCAGACCCTCTCTGCAGTGGGTTTCTCAGCTGTGCTGGCTTGGGCTGGAACTGAGCAGGAGGGGTGGATTTTAACGTGCCCAGCCTCTGATGAGGACAATAAAAGAAGGGAAGGGCACCGTGGCAGCAATGGGAGAGGGCTGAGCCTGCCCCTCCACACCCCGAAACCACCCCTGAGCTGGTTCTGGGACGTGGGATGAGCACCTCTGTCCTGGAGAGGTGCTGCAGCCATCACAGCAGATGGAGGGAGCCGGAGGGAAGGAGATCTGTCACTGGCAATGTGCTGTCCTGCTCTTGGTGCTGACAGTTTAGCAAAAGAGAACAGATTGGGGTCCAAAACTGCCATTTCTGCAGTGGCTGGGGCTCTGCTGCTGGGGGAGGGCTCGGGGGGGGCTCGTCATGAGCAGAGTGGCATTTTAAAAGCCAGTCATGTGCAGAAACCCACCAGGAGCTTGGTCTGGCCTCGTAGCTCAGTTCCTCTTGTTCTTTTGTAAGAAAGTCTGATAAGTTAGCAGTTGAAGCGTGGAAGGTAGGTAAACAGACTGGGAATGTTCTGGAAGGAGTCACTTTTTATATCAGTATTATTTTATTATTATGATTTCCTTTCTGGTGTGGTTTTTTTTTGGTTTTGGTTTTTTTTTTTTTTTTTTGGTTTGTTTGTTTCAGATTATTGGCTTGATTTATGTTTTATTTTCCAGTTTGTTCTTTTTGGTTTGGTTCATTTGACATCTTCTGTGTTGTTTTGCGTGGCCAGCCAGGGCCAGGGCTTGTCAGCCTCCTCACTGGGAGTGCTGGGGAGAAGGGGGTCATTCTGCCAGCTTAAAGACAGCAACAGTGCATAAAAATAGCAGGAGAACACCCAAAATGTCCTACTGGGCAGGGTGCTCAGACAGCAGTGCGAGGATTATCTCTGCCCTTTTGGAAAAGCCGTTTCCCTCAGTCTCCTGGAGGCTCCTGGAAAGTGTGTGCCTCTCACTCCAGTGCCAGCTGGGCCGAGTGTGACTGGATTTAGCAGAGTCCTCAAGGCAAGCTGGGCCTAAACATCTGGGTTTGGCTCAAGGATGGGAGTAAGAGGCTTGAAAACAATCATTCCTCACTAAAAGAGCTTTTTGTTGATTAAAAAGCATCAGAGGAATGAGGAGCAGGGACCAGCACTGATCTACTGCCTCTTGCAGGTGATACCTGGGGGGGCTTGTGAGCTCAGCCCCATTTCCTGCCCTGTCTGCAGAGGATTAAAAGCTCTTTACTGCAGTTGGGTGAATATTGGGTTTATTGATTTGCCTTGAAATGTATCACACTCTGCGTCCCTGGGCTGATCAGTTGTCATTGGTGACTGGCACTGGGATCTGGTCCCTGGCAGTGTTCACCTGGGTGGTGGGAGCTGTCCCTGCCCAGAGGGGCTGGAAGGAGAGGAGCTTTAAGGGAGAGCTGTGGGTTCCACCTTCCCCACCTCCTGGTCACCCTTGGACAGGCGTCTGCTGCCCCCCTGAGAAGGAGCCTGGGTAGGGCCACAGTTCCCCAGGTTTTCTCCTGGGTTGTTCAGAAACGCCCTGGTGCTGCTTTGGAAAGTGCCCTGGATGCCTGAACACCTCACCAAACCCACTGCCTCCCTCCTTCTGCAAGCGTTTTCTCCAAAACCTCCTCTTCAAACACGGCTGCTTGGCAGTGTCCTGGGCATTCCCACCGTGGGATTTGGCCTCCTCCAGTCTGGGGACAACTAATCGCTTCCATCTGGAGGTACAGACTCTTAAATTTAAGCCTCCTGGCAAAAGATTTGCTTTTCTTACTTAATTTTCACAGATCCCTTCAAAGAAATTCAAGATCCCAGAGACTGAGGTTGGAAAGAAGTGCCTTCCCAGCCAGAGCAGGATTTGCCAGGCTGCTGTAAAACAGGGAGCCAAAGGAAAGGGCTTTTATAGGGTGCAGCTGGGTGCTTGGCTGCTGCCAGCTTAGTGGAAGCAGCAGGACCCCTCTTGGCTGGCCCGCTTTGCTGGTTTAGTCCTTTGCTTTACACCATTTCGGTTTTGATGCCCCATTTAATTTCTGTTGGCTTTTT